>JASDQU010101568.1:143028-155351 GCA_032191745.1 Picea mariana | reverse complement strand
TATATATATAATTTTTTGCTCTCTTGGTTGTTTGGAAGAACAAGGATCATGAACTTCACATTGTCATGATAACTACTTCAATAAATTCACAACTACACTCACCATGGCATACATCCTCTATCACGGTAGAAGTAGCACATGGATGGGGATTAATTATTCCTACATTTCCTACAACATATGTCTTGATGATCACCGTCACACGTCTGGAGGGAGATGGGGCAATTATGTTCACCGATTTCCTTGAGCTCAAGTTTTAGATGATAAACAATGGGAAATATCGTCCACCCTTTTGAAAATGTCTAGGGGCGACACTTTTAATGGATCATTAGCCATTTCCATTCCCATCTCCCACAAACCAATATGCATTCAATTGAAAAAATTCCTAAGCAAGCACTTGTATCCTACATGTTAGTTCTAGTAGCCTATTTTTACCCAAATAAAATAGATAGGTTCATGCTTATCTTCATTATTTGGCATTCCGACCATTGATTTCTTACATCTCCCCTACACATGCATTATGCACATTAGTCAAGTACATGTAAAAGCACAAAGTACGTCAATATTCATAAAATCATATCATGCTATAAATTGATCACCTTCTTGCTTGTAAGTTTTAAACCTTTCACAGTAATGCACTACATACACAAATTCTTAACACATAAAAGAAAACAATTGCAATCACACTTATACACATAGATTTACCTTGGAGACCCAACTAGGAAAACCATCGACTTGTTTTGTATCTGCACCTCTAATTATATTCACGATCCAACTTCACTGTTTACAATACAATATATAGGATCCCGCAGCACCCAAAAATATCCTAATCCATTGACGCAAATTATATTACAATCTTAATTCCTTGACTAGAATTAAGCATAGAAATGCCCATTGATTCTCTACACCAAGAGAACTTCTCGGTGCTCATAGACTTTGTTAATGAATCTGCAACATTCTCCAAAGTGTACACCTTCACCAACAATACCTTCTTCTATTCAACCATGTCTCTGAGAAAATGATACTGAGCATGGATACACTTTGTATTATAATGATAAGTCGGGTTCCTCGCTAGGAAGATTACACTCTAACTGTGACAATCTATCCTTACGGCTTGTTGTACAAAACCAATACTAGAACACAATATTTCTAACCATATTGCTTTTGTGATTACATGAGTGGTTGCCATGTATTTATATTTTGTAGTTGAGAGTGCCACTACAGACTATATTTTGCTCACCCAACAGATTGTTGCTCCAAATAGGTTAAATGCATACCCACATGTAGATCTTATGCGATCTAGATCTCCATCCCAATCTACGTAAACAAAACCTTGTATGTCTAACACTCTATCCAATCCCAATCTTCCATGGTAACACAATCCATAAGTTGCAGTGCTATGCAATAACTGAAAAACTCTCTTTACTATTGCCCAATGCCCCTTCTCTAGTTTTGGCATACAACTACTAAAAAACCTCACTGCATGTGCAATGCCCAGTCTAGTACATACCATTGCATACATCAAACTGCCAATCACACTAGCATACATAGCATGGGACATGTCCTCTTCCTCTTCTCTTGTCTTATGACATTGATCTATTGATAACTTTACACCTACATGAATAGGGACCTTGACAGGTTTACATTCTCTCATATTAAACCTCCACAATATTGACTCAACATTTTCTCTGGTTCAACCGAACTTTCCTATATGACTGATTTCTTTTACTTTCCATGTCCAAAATGAAATTTGCAGCACTAATATCTTTCATCTCAAGTTTAGAGGACAATTGAGTTTTCACATACTAGATAATTTCCTTTTTGTTTCCTATCAACAAAATATCATCCACATACAAGACCAAATAAATAATATGATAATTTGAAATACACACAGTGATCAATTTTGCTTCTTGTTAAGCCAAGTCCCAATAAATAAGTATCAAATTTTTGATACCACATCCTTGGTGATTTCTTTAACCCATACATGGAATTTTTCATCATGCATCTGTCCTTTCACTACAAAGCCTTCTGGCAACTTTAGGTAGATTTCTTCTTCCAGATCCCCATGCAGGAATGTTGTCTTCACATCCACCTGTTCTACTTCAAAATCAAAAGCAAAAACAACAGATAGAAGAAATATAATAGAAGTTAACTTGGCAATAGGTGAACAAATTTCACCAAAGTCAATTCCCTCTACCTGGGAATAACCTTTTTCTACTAACTGAGCTTTGTATTTCTCCACTTTTCCTTATGCATTCAATTTTTTCTTAAACACCCATTTACTGCCAATGGGATTTCTTCCAATCGACAAATCCACTAGATCCCAAGCCTCATTCTTGTCCAAGGCTTCCATTTATTCAACCATGGCCTTTTTCTAGAGTTTTCCATCCTTTGAATCCACTGCCTCCCTAACAATTTTAGGATCATCATCAGTAACAAAAAAAGTAAAATTTGAATGGAAATAAGATGGAGTATACCTTTCCAGTTGCCTTCTTTCCCAAACCGATCTCCTCAATATTGCAGTATGAGGCTCTTCTTTTTCTGTCGAGTTTGATTCATTATCCTTCATTTCAAACTCTATTTTCTTTGGTTCTTCATCCCTTGGTAGGAATTCATGTTTGACAACATCTCTGATTTCTCTAAATATCAAATCTCAAATATACACTAGCTTCTTAGTTGTTGGGTTCCAAAGCTTATAACCTTTCACACCATATTTATAGCCAATAACGATATACTTTTCAACCTTTTTATCCAAATTACTCCTATTTTCCTTTGGAATTTGTACATGAGCATTAATGTTGGGATATTTGGACACTTAGGAGTTAGTTAATATCATCTCGGTGTTGACGCTCAAAAGCGCAACATAGGGTACCTACTTGCAAATGGTTGCAAGCGCCTTATGCCTTATTATTTAACTATATTTAATAATACACTAATGGGCGGGACCCATGGTGAAACTTGTGTGACTGTGACGAAGAAACAACAATTATGCTTTACATGCTTATGAGTTGGCTGAGATGAGCCCTACATTTTATTTGCATTTAAAATATCTGTTGGAATGATTAATCAAATATGATGTTAAGGGCCATATGATTTAAAAGAAAATGGTCTTGTTTTATATAACACTCACAAGTATTATTATGTTACATTTATTTTGAGCCAGGACCTAAACTCCATGCTTAAATTATATGTGTGATGTGGTGACTTCATACTACAAGGGTACACACATTATTTGAATTGGAAGCCATGTTGGGATATGTTATCCCCAACAAAATATTTGAGTTATGTCACATTGGAGTTTTTAAACAATTGTTGTGCACATTGGTTTAATTGCAGGATTGGTTGTATCCCTAGCAAATTGTTACATGTGAAATGGGGATAGTGACAAGGGTTGATGCATTGTTAAATCAGAACATATGGAAACTTTGGTATAGTTGGCTGCATTAATGGATTTGAATGCTAAAGAGTGATGAGCTCTATAGTGGGCTTGGCTTGTACTAGCCATGAATGAAATGTGAAGGCAGAAGCGATGTGCAATGCACGTCACTCAAACTCACCTCGAGCTTGCCACCCTATTCATTCTTTCATTTCGCTCTGTTGGTTGTTGTTTGTCCGCTTTGCTCAGTCGTGGAGGAGGTATGTAAGATAGTCTTTTCTGCTTAAGAAATATTTTATACATCTATGGGGTTTTCTTGCTCTGCCATCCATGAACATTCACTCTGCTCTTTAAGTCAATAGTGGGCTCTTGTTTGCTCACGGTCTGTGTATTTCCAAAGATGTTAAAATGAATTCGGACTGTGTTGGTTGATTTTCAAGTTTTATTTTTCTGTGGTGGTTGTTGTGAGACCATTGGCATTAAAATAGTCATGGGTGTCTTTTACTGGTGTAGCTGTTCGCAATTTTGCTATGAAAAGAATGTGGTTGGGGATACTCCCAGACCTGCTTTGCCTCTGGTCCCTTGTTTTGGGTTTTCTTCCCTGTTCAAAAATGGGTTCTCTCTACCTCTTGCCTGCAGGATTTTGTGGACACTCTGCCTATGTGTTAAGATTGTTGGTCTTCATGGATAATGCGCTCGCGCATAGTCCCGAATCTGTGAGTATTAATGTGGAATATTATGATGGGAGAAAAAAAAATTGTGCTCTTTTCGGGCCAAAACTTCAGGTTGTCAACCCGCTTTCTTCTGCCACCTACTGTCCACTGTTGCATTGAACCCTATGCATTATCGTGAAAGCGTTGCTTATCAGAATTTGATGAAAGCACTGTTTCATGCTCTTTTGTTTGGGCGTGAGTTTTGATTGGTCATTTTCTATATGGAGGACATGTTGGACTCACTTATTCGCTTGAATTTATAGTCTGTCCATATGAAGTTATGAGGTCGATAGCAATGTGCGAATTATTGTTATAATATAAACTTGCCATGTTTTTATTGTAATTACAAAAGGCACCTGTTTCTAAGTTATGTGATGCTTGAATGAAGTCCATGAACTAGATTGAAATAGGATGAGGAAGTTTGATGAACCATGGTTCGATCAAAATTGTGGTTATATACAAGGATTATTTTGGGGCACTTCACGGGACCCTGTGGGTTTTAAGGACCTTGCCGATTTTGATATTATGGTTGTATCCTGTCCACTTCAAGACTGTTGTTGTATTTCTTGGGGTGATTATGAGGCTATTCATTTTTCAATTCCGTTATGTACATACAATATTGTTATTATGGTTATTTTTATTTCCGAGCAATTAGTTACTGTGTAATACAGTTATAAGGCAAGTGAGCATTTTGTGAAGCAAGCATCAGCTTTGGGTTTTTTTTTTGGGAACACAATATTGTTTAAATTTTAATTTTTTGAACAGTAAGAAATTTTGATTGCGAATTGATATCAGAGATGGCATGGTTGATGTATCATTTGAACATTATCCATGAGTTACCCCCCCATTCTACCATTTTTCGCTAAATACACCCCCTTCACGATCCCAATTTCACTTATTCATTCCCAGTTCTGTGATATTTGTTTGGAAGAGGAGCTTGTGTGGAAATGAAAGGAAGTTGATAGTGGCAAGGGCTGAGGGATGATGTTCTGGATATTTTTAAATACACAATTGATTGTTTGAACAATATTCATATATTAATTCCCCTCCATGATATCATTTTTTCTCTAAATACAAGCCCTCCATATTTCCCATGAACCCTATCAATTCCCTATTCACGAGAAAATTAATAAATGACATGTTATGCCCAAAGGGGTTGGATCCAATGGTGGAAAGCGAGGAGTTTTTCACCATTGGGTAAGGTTCAATTCCCATGAGGGTCTAACTTGAAGCCATGGGGGCACCTTGAGGTAGTGGTTGAATGTGTGGGTGCACCCAGAGATACTATATTAAATGGTGTTGCAACCCGTGCACACATAAGTGGATCAAATACCACCCCCATGTTCTTCAAATTTTAAAAATCCCCCAGGGGTAGCTCAATTGGCAAGTGTTGTGATATGAAGTGTTATGTTCGATGAGGTTCCGAGTTCAAATCCCTTCAACTTACCCGTACATGTGGAAGGGGCATATGTATGGAACCTGGAGGTAATAGTGGTAGCGGTCGGAATCGACCCCGTGTCACGTGAGTACGAGACCGCCTAGTTTTCGATTTCGCCAGATACAAAAAATAAAATAAAATAAAAATAAATGACATGTTATGGATGGATTGTATGTGTCTCGTAGTAAATTCTAGAGCCAATTGTTGATTTATGTAAGTAGAGTTTCATGTATGGTTTATTAAGAACTTCATGACTGTCAAATTGTTGCTACAAGAAGAGTTTTTTTTTTTTTTTCTTTCAGTAGAGGCAACAATGGATGAAATAACAGAGGCAGGGGTAAGTGGAAGTGAGGCCATAGAAGGCCTCGATTTTCTATTCATTTTGATGTTGATCCACAAGAGTTGAACATACTATTTCAAGCTGGGTTTTTTTAATCTAGTTGGCCATGGTATCTTGCATTCTCGACCTGACAGACCCCCATTTCAGCCTCCTCAGAATTTTCCTGGCATTCTCGTGACTCCACATGTGTCATTGCAGGCAGAAGTTCCGGCTAATGACGGTTGGCAAGAAATTTTCCACTAGCCTGTCTTTCACTACCATGGTTGGCCCACTGTGTCATTGCCTCTACCACCACCAATTAATCCTAATGTTCAAATTTCTCCCATTGTTTCACTAGTATAATCCTCGCATGCTAGCAAGAGATTAAAAACTGATATTCCACAACCTGTGCAAGCAAAGGAAAAACAACGACCTCCCTCTCTAGTCCATCCACCGAGTCCTCTAAATCTGTGCCTTCACTCCTCCACTTAAAAGACGTCTGCTCTCATGTGATCAACGAAATACAACCGCAAGGGTCTAATCAACCACGCCTACTTCATAAAAGTCTAAGGGAGACAACAACAAGAAAAGGAAATATGCCTCGCAAAATAGCAAATATGGTTTTTAAATGCTTATTGTTATGATTTTCAGTGATGAGGACAATGTTTAATGGTTTTCAACATATTTTGGATGGCAAGTCTTATTTTTGGATATTTTGTGGATAATGTGGATATATTCTTTTTTGGGATATGATATAAATTATGGATGATATTTAATATCCAGTTTAAATGATATCCACGGGAGCTACAAGGGTGTTATATGGTCTAAATGATTATTTTTTATACTTTGTATCTGATGGTTAACAAGAAAACATGATGGGAGTCACAAGGGGTCCCACCTATTTAGTCATTATTAATTAAGACCCTTATTTATATATTATTATTATTTATTTCTCCTAAACTAATTTGTGAAGTCAATTTGACTTAACTAAAGAAAGTAGTTGAACTACTTCAACTGATTGGGAAAGAACAAAAACTCAATTGGATGAAGAGACAAGGGGAGAATAGAAGGAGAAAAACAAGAATAAGGTTTCCTCTTGAGTTAAATGAGATAGTTTCAATTTTCATTCATTTCTGGGTTTACTCGAAAGCCTAATCCTCTTGTTGACAACAGGGTCTCATTGTAGACAACAAGGTTCAAGACTGAATCATATTTTTCAGCCGCTTGTTTTAGAGGTGTTGATTCATCCTTGATAGTCCATGCATTCTTGTTTGTTTGTGAATTAATTTTCATCGCTGATAAAGGATATCTTGCGGAGTCAAAATGGAAGCAGTTTGTGGCAAGTTGATCCAGATCATTAATTTGAGTTTTACTTTACTGTCAGAGTCTTTTTGTATGGTTCCCATCAAAGATCTCTAAATCTGACTTTGGTCCATGCCCTCGCAAGGTTTTGTAAAGAGAAATACACTTTTCGTATCTCAGAGTGAAATAAAATTAGATTATTGTTCTGTCTCATACACATGTTTTCATGACTTGGTTCCTCTTTTCGCTTTTGATCTCCATGTTTACTTTATTGTAAAATCTGTATACATTCCAGTAGCTTAATATAAATTTTATTTTACATTACAACATAAATTATAAAACTAGCCTTAATCCTTGTAATTAATACTTATGGATTAAGTGAATGTTTTTGAGGCTATAAATCCTAGGTGACATTCCCAACTATGTTGTCCTAGCTAGGAAAGATTTGAAAATGATTGAATAAGGTGTTCCATACCTTTTCCTCAACATTTATTTGGTGACCATACTGGGGAGGTCTTCCATATCTCTCTGGTTGATTGTATTCACGATTATCTTTGAATCTTTCTGTTTTTTCTCTTGAATACTCTTTGACTATTTTTCTCATGACAATGCCTTCTACAAGGTAGCCTAATATTGAACATGGTCTTAAAGGAAAAACTAGCATTGCCTTGACTTTATTCAATACTATCCTAGAAACTTCTAGTACCCGGGCTGAGCTTGAACGCTCTTGGGAAGTATTTGAACAAGATATAAGTATTAGTGAATGCTGGGAAGCCAGGAAAAGGCAACCTAGAAATCAACAGTAACCTCCCTTCTTTTAAGTCTTTGGTTTTCATTTTCATGTCCTCAAATCCTCACATTTATAGAAGAAGAAGAGGATTGTCCCCTGGAGCTACTCCTATCATTGAAATAGGAAGGAGGAAATCTAGGGAGGACTTCGTCTGATTCTGCCAACTCACCCTTTTCTCCCTTACCCATCACTTCCAAAATGGCATCCACGAGTGGTGCTAGTGGCATTGGAGGTGCTTCATCATCCCAACCTTCGGCCTCATCGGTAATTGGTAGTATATATAGTCATCAAGTTCCTGTATAATCAACTGCAAACCCTTCTAAAGTTATAAATAAGTACGTGCTTTTCCAATTTGAGGAAGATGCTACTACCACCCCATGGAACGTATCTTCTCCCTTGAATCTAGAACCTACTACTCACCTGTTACCCATGTTTAAAGAGCATCTTCCTAAGTTCTCAAGGAATAATAGTGTTTCTACAAAAAAACATCTAGTGGCATTTTCTGATGCTTGTCATAATATCGGGGCTAAAGACAATGACACATGCATGTGCTTATTTGTTAACTCCCTTGAAGGAAAAGCATCGGTTGATTTCTTTGATCTCCCTCCAAAGACCCTTTCCACTTAGAAAGAGTTGGTTTATTGGTTCAAGTCCACTTATGGAAAATCTAAGAGTCCAACCAAATAGTTAAGGGAATATAACAATATTTCTTACGAAGATGGTGAGACTATTAAGTCCTTTAACCTTCGCTTCACCAAATTGTACAATCAAATCCATGAACTAATCTGCCCCCAAAACCAAGTCGCCTTCATGCATTAATATAATGCGCTTCCCTCTCCTTATCGTCATAGGCTCAAAGAAAAGGCTATTAACAATCTTGGCTCCGCTCTCCACACTTGCCTGGAGTACGAAGAACAACTTGAAAGAACATGTCTCCCTAAAGGAGACTCAGTCAAACAAACATATATGTCTGCCCTCTTACAACTTTTACAAGATATGAACAATCGAATGATAGAATATGAATGAAAGGGGAATGCTCCCTCACTTATTCCTGGGGCATCTTCTTCATCCACAAGGCCTTTTAGGAATACAAATGAAAACAATTTTTAGCCCAAGGCCATTATGTCTCATAATTGGTGTAACTTCTGCGAAGAATATCATGAAGAAAGCACTTGTGAAGTTAATAAGAGTGCTAGAGATAAAATATTTGGCAAGAAGCACGAAACCACTATCGTTGTTCTAGATTGGGCAGAATCGAAAGATGTTATGATCATAAATACTAGGAACAAATCTTATGCTCCTAAAGGAAAATACGATCCTCCTCATGCTTCTTCCACTCCAGCCTCATCTTCACAAGGTACTAATGTACTAACTGTCAAAGTTCCTAAGAGTCAAGGAGTTCCTTCCCCTCTTACCTCTTCCAAGTATAACATCGTTAACCAACTGGCTAATATCAAGGCCGATGCTACTCTTTTGGACATGGTTCTTGTCCCTGAACAACAAAAACATCTTAGGAATTTTATGGAAGGAAAAGCTTCCACCATAGCCAATCTTTCTGAAGAGGCAAAAGAAGAGGATCCCATTGTAAATAAGATAGGTGTAAATAATTTTAGACACCCTGTAAAAAACCCTCCTTTTTTCATTTCTGTAAAAATCATGGATAAGATATCCCATTGTTTCCTAATTGATGGCGGTTCGAGCCCAAGCGTGATGTCAAAAATCATTATGGAAGATCTAGGCTTGTCATGTACTAATGAAAATTCTACAAGCATTCTCTCCCATAACAGTTTGCAACAGTCAACAATAGGTGAAATCAAAGACATAACTTTAGTTCTATGTGCACATCCCGAAATAAGGAAAACCCTTATTATCCAAGTAATTGACATGCCAGTAAGCAACTATTCTATTATCCTAGGAGGAGACTGACAAGCCCTAACAGGTGGATATCTTTCGCTTGATGGGACACACTTATCTGTTCTCCGAAATGAAAAGAATATCATATTCCTAAGAGAAGGAAGAATTTCGCCATACATAGAAAGTATTCCACAACCGAACGTAAATTATCTTGAGGAATATCTAGGGGTGTATTCTATCTTTGCTGATGAGGGTGACACAACTTTAGAAAAAAATGATTTAGAAGATGGTATGTGGAACATGCATTTCGATGGCTCATGCTCAAACAAAGGTAATGGAGTTGACATCATATTTTACTCACCTATAGGTAAAATCCACAACTTTTCTTATAGGTTAGAGTTTGCTTGCACGGACAACATCACCGAATTTGAAGCCTTACTGCTAGGCATAGAAAATGCTTATAACCTTAGTTGTGGCCACCTTATAGTTTTTGGTGAACTTGTTGTAAACCTTGTGCGTAAACTCTACTCTCCTAGCAATACGTTGATGAAACTCTATACCCAATCTGTTTGGGCGCTTATCTCGAATCTTCTATCATTTAACATCACTCATGTTAAGAGGGAACTTAATTCAATGGCTAATAGGTTAGTTGTATTTGCGACATCCCCTACTCGACAACTTCTACCTCAAAGGCCCGATTGTACTTTTCAATCTTTATATCGTCCTCACATTCCAGATAATGTAGAATCATGGCATGTTTTCCCTAATGATGAAGGCATCTGTGCTTTCATACAAAATGAACCATTTAAGCCTAAGGAAATCATATCTATGGAAGATGAAAAATTTACAAAAGGCTTGACTCTTGAGAATTCATTTTCGTCAAGTGATGTGAGCAACAAAGAAACACATAAGGAAGAGGAGTCGAAAACGAAAGTGGGTGATACAATTTCCTTTAACCTTGCGACCTCTGAATCTCCAAAAATGGTTAAACTAGGTGCCTAATGTTCCGACGAAGAAAAGCCAAAATTCACAGAACAATTACGTGAATTTCAAGATGTTTTTGCATGGTTATACGAGGATCTTCATAGTTTTGATCCTACTCTCATACAACATGCCATTCCTATCAAGGAAGGGATACAACTAGTCGGAAAAACTTTTGAAAGCTGGTATAATCTTTCCAGTTAAATATTCTGAGTGGGTTTCAAATTCTGGTGGGGTCCTGTTTTATATATATATATATATTTTGGGTTTTTGGTCACGGGCCCTCCTTGGGCATTTCGGGGGTGCCACGTGGCACCCTTTGATTGGGCCACATGGAATCCTTGGATTGGCCCACTTGGATGCCCAGTCATGGTGATGTCACCTCCACGTCAACTCCATACAGAAAATGTGGCACCTTCTAGGTGGTGCCATGTGGCACTTTTCTACTGGTCCAAATGGATCCCCGAAAATCATATTGGCGGGTGACACACGACAACCTCTGGTGCTGCCACATGGCATGCTAACATAAACAATCATCATGCTGACATCATCCTCCCATGTCAGCTGCTGACATCAGCAGTACAGATGATGATGTGGCCCCTGTTGACTTTCCCTGTTTGATGACAACTTTGACTGCGTATATCTTTCAATCCGTAACTCTGTTTGATGAGCCGTTTGCATCGTTAGAAATATTGCGAGGCACTCTTCATGATCATGCCATTTTTACTGAGTTTTGGGAACTTTTGATTTTTTTCGCTTTCTCTATTTGTTGGAGCCATTCTGAGTGTTTTGAGTTGCCTCTGTGAGTTCTGAGTTGTTCTTGGCCTTCTCTGGATCCTTTTTGGATCACGCCTTCCCACTAAGAGATTTTTGGCCCACCAAAAAATTTCATCAATCAACATGTAATTGAGGTAAGAGTTCCCTCATTTTGTCCTTCTCAATCCATTTTGCCTTGCTTGGATGTGTGCCTTTTAAGTCTACTCGAAGATAACCAACATCACCCCTGCGTGAAGTCCTAGTCCTCCTGTCCAGGATGATATCTTCCTGTAGCTCATCCAAGTACTCAGGTGAAAAGTCATCGATTCAAGGTATTAAAACTTCCTCATCTTGATCCATGATCATGGGAGGCTAAATTTTTTTCAAGTTCTCAATGTTCACAACTGAGTAAATCTGCATGTAAGGTGGAAGATCCAGACAAAAATCATTGGTACTACTTTTATCCAAGATAGTGAAGGGTCCATAACGAATGGGCTTGAGTTTCTTGCCTTCACCCTTCAATCTCTCCTTATTGTTGTGAAGCCATACCCAGTCTCCCACCTGGAATTGATGGTCAACCCTGTGCTTGTCATGTCGAGCTTTATACTGTGCTTGAATTTCTCCAACTTTTCCATGACTGTTTGGTGTATCTGCTAGATCCTCTGGATGAAATTACGGGCTCTGTCCTCTGTTCGTTCTTCATTCACATCGACATATCTCTCATACATCAAGTCCAAAGGAACCTTTGGTAGGTACCCAAAACATGTCTCAAAAGGTGAACTCTGAGTGGATGAATG
>JASDQU010101568.1:116769-136636 GCA_032191745.1 Picea mariana | reverse complement strand
CAGATTCTAAATGCTATTTTCCCTGTAACCTCAGCCTAGCTAGGATTCCTTGCCTTGGGGGTGGAGCTTAGTCCCAGCTCAGGGGTGATCCACTGCTGAGTTGATGAGCAGTGTGGTCTAAGGCTGGGTGGTTCGTGGAAGGCCTGTACTTGGTCGGTGGAATCTACCACTGTTTTTACAGATAAGTACCAGATGATGCTTTAAATATATTTTGTATCTCTGTGTATTATAATGATCATGCATTCTGCTGTGCAATTGGATTAATGTATTTTCCATGGATTATTTATGTTAAAAAAAATGATTCGTATGCGTACCCTGAGCTTAAATGTATTTCATCGTGTAAATGCACGTGATTAACTATAAATGAGAATGTGTTATTCCGCGTAGTAACACCTACATGGTAGCCATGGTGCGCTACATCTTTTCTGGGTTACCTATCAAGTAGTGTTATAGTAACCCTGGGTAGCTGAGTGAAAAGGGGTGTTACATCCGCTATTGACAATGAAATGCAACAGAGCACCCTTCACGAACATCTGTGAGTGAAAAAGGTGTTCACCTTCCTTCGATTCTTCTGGCTCACTTGGTTGGAGCGTGGTGGTAGTGACATTTGCACTAGGTTCTGCACCGATTATCCACTTCCCCTTTTTTGGATCTGATTCATAGTTGAAACCTGCCTCTGACTTGGAGGCTTTAATCTCGACCAACAATGACTGCTTCGAGCGACATTCATCAGTGTTATGCGAGGGGATTTTATGGAATTCACACCACTTCCCAATGTCTTTCTTCATCTTCTCATTACGCTTCTTTGTTTGCGGCTTGGACTATTTTTCCTCGGGGGGTCCATCCTTGTTCGATCCTTTTTTCTATGGGTTGGGGCTGCCTTTTTCCTCCTTCTGCTGTGAGGAATTTGCAGGTCCAAACTCCCATTCTTCTGTTTGAATTATTTCTCGATTTTGACAACATATCGATAAGTCGTGCCCATTGATGAAATGTCCAGAAACTCCATTTTTGTTATGATGTATCTATGTAGAAAATCATGGTACTTGAGCACCATATGTCATTCAAATTCTTTGATATCCAACTTGGTGTGGAAGGTATGGAAGATATATTGAACTCTGGTATTGTCTGGTCCCTTTCCCGTCGTAGTGTGGTCCATTTCGTATACTAGTCATTGTAGATTCTAACATCGTAGTATTGTTCCTTAATAACATGCATGAAAGAATCCCAAGTGGGTGGGACCAAAAATATTGTATATTCCTCAGTTTCCTTTTTCTCACATTAAGTCTGCCACCAATATTTGACATGGGGGACAACCTCAAGGAGTGCAAAGGTAATCTTTTATCTATTGGAAAAATTATGGACCAAAAAATACCTTCTAGAAAATTCAACCATTTATCTACAACATTTGCATCTATTTGTATTTCAAATAAAGGGATATCAAAATTGACTTGTACCTTGAAGGAGGCAGTGCCTCCCAAGTGGTCGCTTGATGAAGATGCGTTGCTTGTTGGCAGTCGTTGAAGGATCTGTGCAAAGTGATCCATCATCTCGTTCCTTTGTCGTGCGAGAGCTTTCTCAAACAAAAGTTTAAAAGGATCTCCTACTCCATTTTCTCTCTTTTCTTTTGCCATGGAAGGTCTTCATGATCGAAGGGGACAGTCTTGTCAAGGGCTCAACTACTTCGAATCCCAACTCGTTGTACCCTGACCTCGTTGGGGACATGCACTGAGAAACCAATAAAGATCAAACTACTTTGATACCGTTGATCTAGCTTTATAAATGGAACAAAATGAAATACAAATGTATAGCAAAGAAATACACAGAGATACAATAAAACTTGACTTCTATTTATAAATAGAAACTGCTGAAACTATAAAAACGTAGACTAAAACAAACTTGCTCGAATGGTGGAAGCTTATCTTTGAGAAGAGATGTGTCAGCTACGCTCATTCACAAGAATATGAGTACAATGAGGCTCGCATTTTTAACATAAAACATAAATGAGAAAACCCTAAACATCCAAAACCCTAACCCCAAGAGATGAAACACCAAAAGGTCTGTGGGCCCCGATGGGGGTAGTTGATACGCCAACTTCCCGATGGCGTAAATTTTGCATACAATATTCATTTGGGGTGCTTGATACATCATTGGAAAGGTATAATGGAGGAGTACATATTCCATTCGGCCTAGCATCATTTTATAGACACATGGAAGGCACTGTCGAGCCCAAAAAAAGTTGTTTAGGGCCTCAAAATGACCCTTGAAGTTTGGGACCTGAAAAACTGTAAAAAAACTGCCAAAATGGAAATTGTTGTTTGACCCAGTGGAATAGGTGGGTGGCCATCAATATACACCTAGATCAATTATATATGAGAGAGTGTGAGAAGAATAATTCCCATTATGCATGTGGGATAAATTGGTCTAAGTTTACAAAATGCCATAGGCATGTAAAACACTAGGGCTTCCCAAGCAATCACCCATCCTAGTACTACTCTAGCTCGAGCACATTTAATTGCAGAGTATCATGGTATCTGGTGAAATAACACTATGTTGTAGGAATGCACATAAGGCCACTAGGAAATCATTACATGATGCCTACAATTAACAAATGGAGATGGCATTGCATTACATTCCCCATCAAAATGGTGAATATCATGGTTTATCAAAACCACATGCTCAAAAATGTTGATTCAGTGAAAAGGGTGGATGGGCACATAGATCCACCTAGATCACTAAGAGATGGAACACACAAGTGAAGTGTGAGGAAGATGAAGGGTCCATTCAATCATGCAATCATGCAATCATTCCATATGTAACTAATCATGCAATCATGCATTGCGATTGCTTAGTTTTGTATTGATACAATCATAGAATCCAACTGTGTTACAAATATATTTGTAGTTAAGAGTTGCATTGATCTCTTGCATCATTATATTCCTTACTATTCTTTCTAGGTCAGTATTTTTATCAGAAATATATGTACATTTGAGTCAATCTTTGTGTTGACACATGTTATATATTTTGATTTTGTTGTGCTTGTGTTTCCTTGTATGTTTAGGAATCAATTATGCATTATACTTGATCATGTAGCATAAATCTACAAATCCTCTGAGTATGCTTATGCAATATGGTTTAATCCTAACTCCCTTGAGCATCTTCATATACACACGACACCCCCAAAAATGGTCAGAGGTAGTTCCACTGGCTTTACTATACTACATGCAAATGTTATGTAGAATGTTATCAAAGAAGATTTCCAAAAGTAACATGATGAGATATTACTCAATGTGTTGCTCTGTTCAATGGGATAATGCCCTAGACCTCACCTATTTTAGTTGACCACGAATCAAAGTCATTTTGTGAGAACAAACCCTCCAAGTTTAAGATTGACCATACTATCTCATTCTTTCAAAAATAAAATTAACATCAAAACACTAGAAAATGGTTCATTACTTTGTAGATATATTTTGGCGCAAAAACCTCAACATTGTAAAGAGAATCAAGTTCATAACCATGAAAATGACACTTATCACAAAATCCTAGTGGGAGATTCACAATCAACATTGTGAGTGGCACAACAAGTATCATTTAATGATATAATGTAGTGGCAACAACTGCACCATCGTGATCAATGAGAAGATTAGTATGCAAATGAGTTTAATGCGTTCATGGCTCATTTAATCATCCAAAAAGAGGAGACAAACTTGTGTTCAAATACAGGGGTAGGTTATATAGTACATTAATAAAAAAGCTAGAGTTCCTAGTTGCCTAGACACTTACATACACACACATATTCATCCAAAGGATTGAGCAAAATCTCAAGCTCCTTAAAACACTCCAACTATTTAGAAGAATGACACAACCGATATTGCATTGCTACCCAAGATGATAAGAATCTCAAGAAGAAACAAACTAATCATAGTCCATACACGATGACATGGACTAAATATTATTTGACTCCCATAAAAGAAGTCCAGGTGAGTAAGCACGAACAAAAGAAATATACAAATATTTGATGCAACACTCATAAGACATTTGGTTTTGAAAACAAGGACCATTGTTTGTATAAACTTCTATTGGTGCAACTTGCATATTTAGATGCATGTGACTACAATAAGGGTAAGCAAATTGTGACCGCAACACATGAGTTATTCAATGTTGTTGTTCTCACAACGCACATAGCAATGAATACCTTGTTAAGCATAATTGAATTTAAGGTAGAAATAGAGTGTCTATTCGACAACCATGTGTGGGTACATCAATGACCTCTCCACTTTATTATTGGAAATGGGAGTGAGGAGATTATAATTTCCATGGGCATTGTAAGATTATTCACATTAGTACCCAATCACACTCATAACCCTACAACTTTGGATGGCTCCAATCCTAGAAGGATTATCCAAATTATATTGAGAACAAAATGAGATACAAACAAAACTATAGAAAAGAACACATAAGTACAGTGAAACCCAACTTTGTTAATGAATACAATAGTAGAGTACTGTAGAATACAAACTGGTTAGAATGGTGGTAGCTTATCTCTGAACAGAAAGAGATGTTGGCTATGCTCATTCACAAAAAAGATATTACAAGAGGTCCAAATAATGACCTTGTTGGCTACATCATAGGAATAATAATATGCCCTTTTATAATCAGGGCTGATGAAGGTATCTTCTTAGGTTATGCTACAAACAGTAAAGGGTATAGATGCTACAATAAGAGGCTGCATAAATTGATTGATTGTATCGACATAAAAGTTGATGAAGAAATCTCGGTCAAAAATGTAGGCAGTGTTGAACCAAGCACAAAAGATATAGTTGAAGATGAAGATGAACAGGTCCAAGGATCAAAAAGGGAAGAATCTGAATCAGATGAAGATACAAATACTCAGGCTGACACAAATCAGGAGAAAGAAACAAAACCACCTCTCAAAATTGTTAGAAAGAATCATCCTGAAAATCAGATAATTGGAGATATAAATAAAGGAGTTCAGACAAGAAGGAAATGAGTTAAAGACACAGAACAATCTCAGATTGCTTTTCTATCTATGATTGAACCTAATTTTTTTTATGAAGCCAACAACCATGATGATTGGATTAGAGCTATGAATGAAGAGATTGATCAGATTGAAAAGAACAATACTTGGGAGCTTGTTCCTAGACCTGAAGATAAGAATGTAATAGGTTCGAAATAGGTGTTCAAGAATAAAATGAATGAAAAAGGACAAGTTGTTAGAAATAAAGCCAGATTGGTTTGTAAAGGTTATGCAAAAGTTGAAGGTCAGTATTTTGATGAAACCTTTGCACCAGTGGCAAGATTGGAAGCCATCAGAATGTTTCTTGCATATTCATGTCATAAGAACTTTAAAGTGCATTAGATGGATGTTAAGTCAACATTTCTTAATGGAGATCTAGAGGAAGAAGTATATATGGAGCAACTTGAAGGATTCTCATTGACAGATAATCCTGATTATGTCTGCAAGCTGAAGAAGGCTTTATATGGACCAAAACAAGCACCACGAACTTGGTACTATAGACTGGACACATTTTTACAAGATAAAGGGTTCAAGAAAGGTTCTGTTGACAACAATCTCTACATTAAGTTTGAAGGTGATAATTTACTAGTTATTTTGTTCTATGTAGATGATATTGTTTTTGGCTGTACTAATGAATCCTCTGTCCAGTGGTTTGCTAACTCTATGCAAACAAAGTTTGAGATGTCCATGATAGGAGAACTGTCATACTTTCTTGGTTTACAAGTAAATCAGAGTTATGAAGGAATATTTATCTCTCAAAAAAAATATTTGAAAGAGATGTTGAAGAAATTTCAGATGGAAGATTCTTCTCCTGTTAGTACATCTATGGTGGTTGGTTTCAAGCTCAGTAAAGATGATATTTCGCCTGATGTTGATCAAAGGAAATATCGATCAATGATAAACAATATTCTGTACATCACATCATCCCGTTTTGATATAATGAAAGATGTTGGAATGGTAGGTTGTTATCAGTCTGATCCTAAACAAAGTCATTTAGTATCTGTAACAAGGATATTCAAATACTTGAAGGGCACAATGACTTATGGCCTATGGTATCCTAGAAATCAAAATTTTCAGTTAACTGCTTATTCAGATGCTGATTGGGAAAATTGTGTGGATGAGAGAAAGAGCACCAGTGGAGGTGCATTCTTCCTAGGTGACTCGTTAGTAGCATGGCTTAGTAAGAAGTAGGGATCTATTTCCTTATAAACTACAGAGGAAGAGTACATTGCTGCTGCTACTTGTTGCACATAAGTTTTATGGATGATACAAACTCTTGCAGATTTGGAGAGAACAAGTTACAAACATAATTGTTCAGGTGAATTATATTCCTTCCACAGAACATATAGCTGATATCTTTACTAAACCATTAGCAGTGACACCTTTTGGATATCTTCGTCAGAAGTTGGGGGTTATATCTTCTTTTGTCTAATATGTTCACCTTGTCAGGGGGAGTATGTAATTGTCACATATCTGATACCTTCGAGATGTGTTGCAAAAGTTCAGGGGGAGTGTGTTTCTTCTTTGACATTGATGTCAAAGGTGGAGAAAAAGTGTGGTAAGAAGTGTGGTAAGGATGCTACAGTGGTTTGTTTGGTTGCATGTTCAACAGGTAGAGTAGCAGTCCAGACAGAGAGTGTAGAGTGCAGTTCTTCAGGTTCAAGGTTGCCATCAATGCCAAAGGGGGAGATTGTTGGCATACTTACAAACATAAGGAAACATGTGCATGTTTGTCATTGATGGTGAAGACCAGCATGATCAACAACTCAACGATAATGGCATGGAAATGGAAAGATCAACAGTGAAGAGCAACAATGATCATTGGATCTCGTTCATAATTCTTGATGATTGTCAGATTTGAATTTAGATAGGAGGAGCGTGCAGTAGAAGAGAATAGATCTTAGGTGTCAGATCTGAGTGCGAGGACCGAACGTCGTTGGATCCAGAAGAACGAGCACGATCTTTAAGTGCAAGATGAAGCAGACGTACAAAGTCTCGAAAGCAGGGGGACCATCCATCATCAAAGAGGACATGTGGCGAGCGATTGGAATTTCGCTGACTTGCACATTGGAGGAGTCAAAGGAGCGTGGTGTGGAAACTCGCAAGTTGCGAAATGATCCTGGCCATTGGAGCTATAGGACACGTGGTGAAAGATCAGCGCACGACAAAGGGTCCATTTTGGAGTTTCACAGATCGGGAAATCCAAAGGAAGGAGGTGCTCTAACCCCTTGAACTTGCAATATGCGAGATCCCGAAATGATCTGGGCCGTCAGATCGAGGATTGATTTGAACCCTTGGATCGAGGGTCGTGAACCGTTGAATACAGACTACACATGGTGAGAGGTCAAATTTTCGTTGACTGCAAAGTCAAAGGAAGGAGGAGCTCTATCCTTTGAAATCGCTAAACACGAAACCGCGATTCAATCTGAGTCGTTGATCAAGGGAGAGCATGGACCGTTGATTTGGCTCCATTTCAGAGTTTCAGATACCAGGAGTTGGAGGAGTCAAGGAGACTCACGGAAAAATCGTGAAGCACCTTTTGGCACAGCCTGTGGTCATCGTCGGTGATCACATGAGGTAAAGAAGCTAGCGGTGCTAAGCTCCATTTCGTAGTTTTAGCGATCGTGACTTGTAGTGTCGAGACTCTTCATCACAAGAATGCCAAAATGCGAAATCATGAAATTCAAATTCTATTTAGTGCTCGGTCACAGCCAGTGGGCATATGAGATAAACGCGAAATCCCGCGGATTTAATCCAATGGTGCTGATTATTTGAGAATCTGATTGAAGGGCTACTGTTGATCTTCACGATTAATTTTTCAATTATGATTCAGTTAGTAGAACCGAATCATGGTTCTTGGATGGTTGGCAATTCGGTAGCTGAAGCGTTTTTTCCCTAGGTGATTCGAGGTGTAACTGAAGTGGATGGTGTGGATAAAAGAGATATACAATGACCGTGGGGTTGGTGGTTCTCACTGAAAATGAGGTAAACTGGGAGAAAGAAAAATCACAGAATGCACAGTGTGAGATAAAACTCAGAAATGATAAACAAAAGATGAACAGAGCAGAAGAATAATGAAGCAGAGAATATTAGCAGAACATAGAATAACTGGTGAGAATCGATATATCTGTACTGGTGGTTATTCAATCATTTATTTATAATCAGGGAGGTAGGGTGGTGCTAGGGACGACTGTAGTCCTCTATTATTCAAGTTGGTGCTTGAATATTGTAAGTTGAAGCTTTCATCTAGTTGTGACTAGAAAACAGGGTGCAAGGGTGGTGCTAGGGAAAACACCGAGTTTTCTGTATATAAGTTGGTGCTTGTACAAGTGGAAGTAGGTGCTTCCATCTAGTTGGTGCTGGATCACTCAGGGAGTTGGTGCTTCCTTCTAGTGGGTGCTAGAGAAACCAGAGAGTTGGTGCTCTCAACAAGTTGGAGCTTGTAAAACAGAGGTAGTAGCCTCACATTGAGTTGGTGCTCAAAGATAGATGATGTACAGAACTTAAAATACTGCCTATCATTCGAAGAAGAAGAGGTTTTCTCCCTTTATGGGTTTCCTCGTGAATATATGTATCTGTGTATATCTTATGTGTGACTGATGTTCATTATTTATGTTGTTTATATCTTGTATAATATTGATGGTCACTTGGAAGAGATTAAAAATTGTTTGAATAAGTCATAAATTGTTTAAGCACAGTAACAATTGATTCACCCCCCCTCTCAGTTGTCTTAGTAATTTCAATAGGTATCAGAGTTATAGGTTCAACAACGAGCATGCATGGGCCAGAGTCAACACGCCGAAGAAAAATTTGTAGATGAACAAATCTCAAACAATCAAAGATCATGTTAAATTTTAAATCCATGATGAATAGAGTAGTACATCATCATTCTCATCAAATGATAGATCTAGTCTACATGCATTCTTTGACTATATAGAAGATAACTCAAGTGGCATAAGTTGAAGAATATTAAATTCATTGCACCCTAAGTTGCATGCCATATCAAAATCCATTGAGAAGTATCTCACTCATGTGCTCATGGTGATGGAGATTGATCATTGTTTCTCAAGAAGATGGTATATGTTCTATATTTTTGGTATAAACTTTATGTAAAAAATGACATCTCCACACACAATAAGCTAGCTCTTTGACATATAATTAAATTAGGTGCAATCATCCATATCCACTTTCATTGAATGTTAGTATCGCATGACATGGTTGATAAACGGTCAAACACCAACATGATTTCTACATCTTTATGGAGAGAACTCGAGTTCCTTCCACTATAGCTACCACATAATGATTTTCGATCATGAGTGGTGATTGTCCAAAGATGAATGGTGATTTTATAAGATGTCATAATAAAAGTAGGCGATTTTATCAAAAGCACAACTTTGGGTTATGGACATAGAAGGCAATATATATAAGGTATGATTGGGACAACCTTGGATGGAAGATATGCACACCACCATCCACATGGAAAATAAGGTATTAAAGTTGAAAAAATATACCAAGAAACTCAAAATTCTCATCCCTAACTCAAACAAAATGTGTATAAAAGACACTCTACCAATTGTTATTGAGTTTGATAAGAATTGTACCAGATTCTTAAAAATCAACATGGAAGTTGTCACTCGCAAGTGCATTTCCACCTTCACTAACCTAGAAGATATTTTCTTTTGTTCTAATGAAATCCTTTGTATGAATGGAATTCATATACAACATATGTCTTGATGATCACCGTCACACGTCTAGAGGGAGATGGGGCAATTATGTTCACCGATTTCCTTGAGCTCACGTTTTAGATGATAAACAATGGGAAATATCCTCCACCCTTTTGAAAATGTCTAGGGGCGCCACTTTTAACGGATCATTAGCCATTTCCATTCCCATCTCCCACAAACCAATATGCATTCAAAAACTTCCTAAGAAAGCACTTGTATCCTACATGTTAGTTCCAGTAGCCTATTTTTACCCAAATAAAATAGATAGGTTCATGCTTATCTTCATTATTTGGCATTCCGACCATTGATTTATTACATATCCCCAACACATGCATTGTGCACATTAGTCAAGTATATGTAAAAGCACAAAGTACGTCAATATTCATAAAATCATACCATGCTATAAATTGACACCTTCTTGCTTGTAAGTTTTAAACCTTTCACAGTAATGCACTGCATACACAAATTCTTAACACATAAAAGAAAACAATTGCAATCACACTTATACACATAGATTTACCTTGGAGACCCAACTAGGAAAACCATAAACTTGTTTTGGATCCGCACCTCTAATTATATTCACGATCCAACTTTATTGTTTACATTGACCCAAAAATCTCCTAATCCATTGACCCAAATTATATTACAATATTAATTCCTTGACTAGAATTAAGGATAGAAATGCCCATTGATTCTCTACACCAAGAGAACTTCTCGATGCTCATAGAATTTGTTAAAGAATATGCAACATTCTCCAAAGTGTACACCTTCACCAACAATACCTTCTTCTATTCAACCATGTCTCTGAGAAAATGATACTGAGCATGGATACACTTTGTATTATAATGATAAGTCAGGTTCCTCGCTAGGAAGATTACACTCTAACTGTCACAATCTATCCTTACGGCTTGTTGTACCAAACCAATACCAGAACACAATCTTTGTAACCATATTGCTTTCGTGATTGCATGAGTGGTTTCCATGTATTTATATTTTGTAGTTGAGAGTGCCACTATAGACTATATTTTTCTCACCCAATTGATTGTTGCTCCAAATAGGTTAAATGCATAACCACATGTAGATCTTATGCGATCCAGATCTCCATCCCAATCTGCGTAAACAAAACCATGTATGTCTAACACTCTATCCAATCCTAGTCTTCCTTGGTAACACAATCCATAAGTTGTAGTGCCATGCAATACCTGAAAACTCTCTTTACTGTTGCCCAATGCCCCTTCTCTAGTTTTGGCATACAACTACTAAAAAACCTCACTGCATGTGCAATGCCCGGCCTAGTACATACCATTGCATACATCAAACTGCCAACCACACTAGCATACATAACATGGGACATGTCCTCTTTCTCTTCTCTTGTCTTATGACATTGATCTATTGATAACTTTACACCTACATGAATAGGGACCTTGACAGGTTTACATTCCCGCATATTAAACCTCCACAATATTGACTCAACATTTTCTCTGGTTCAACCAAAGTTTCCTGTATGACTGATTTCTTTTACTTTCCATGTCCAAAATGAAATTTGCAGCACCAATATCTTTCATCTCAAGTTTAGAGGACAATTGAGTTTTCACATACTAGATAATTTCCTTTTTGTTTCCTATCAACAAAATATCATCCACATACAAGACCAAATAAATAATATGATAATTTGAAATACACACAGTGATCAATTTTGCTTCTTGTTAAGCCAAGTCCCAATAATTAAGTGTCAAATTTTTGATACCACATCCTTAGTGATTTCTTTAACCCATACATGGAATTTTTCATCATGCATCTTTCCTTTCACTGCAAAGACTTCTGGCAGCTTTAGGTAGATTTCTTCTTCTAGATCCCCATGCAGGAATGTTGTCTTCACATCCACCCGTTCTACTTCAAAATCAAAAGAAAAAACAACAGATAGAAGAAATATAATAGAAGTTAACTTGGCAACAGGTGAAAAATTTTCACCAAAGTCAATTCCCTCTACCTGGGAATAACCTTTTGCTACTAACTGAGCTTTGTATTTCTCCACTTTTCCGTATGCATTCAAATTCTTCTTAAACACCCATTTACTGCCAATGGGATTTCTTCCAATCGACAACTCCACTAGATCCCAAGCCTCATTCTTGTCCAAGGCTTCCATTTATTCAACCATGGCCTTTTTCTAGAGTTTTCCATCCTCTGAATCCACTGCCTCCCTAACAATTTTAGGATCATCATTAGTAACAAAAAAAGCAAAATTTGAATGGAAATAAGATGGAGTATACCTTTCCAGTTGCCTTCTTTCCCAAACCGATCTCCTCAATACTGCAGTATGAGGCTCTTCTTCTTCTGATTCATGTTCTTCTGTCGAGTTTGATTCATTATCCTTCATTTCAAACTCTATTTTCTTTGGTTCTTCATCCCTTGGTAGGAATTCATGTTTGACAACATCTTTGATTTCTCTAAATATCACATCTCAGATATACACTACCTTTTTAGTTGTTGGGTTCCAAAGCTTATAACCTTTCACACCATATATATAGCCAATAACGATACACTTTTCAACCTTTTTATCCAACTTACTCCTATTTTCCTTTGGAATGTGTACATGAGCATTAATGTTGGGATATTTGGACACTTAGGAGTTAGTTAATATCATCTTGGTGTTGACGCTCAAAAGCGCAACATAGGGTACCTGCTTGCAAATGGTTGCAAGCGCCTTATGACTTATTATTTAACTATATTTAATAATACACTAATGGGCGAGACCCATGGTGAAACTTGTGTGACTGTGACGAAGAAACAACAATTATGCTTTACATGCTTATGAGTTGGCTGAGATGAGCCCTACATTTTATTTGCATTTAAAATATCTGTCGGAATGATTAATCAAATATGATGATAAGGGCCATATGATTTAAAAGGGAATGGTATTGTTTTATATAACACTCACAAGTATTATTATGTTACATTTATTTTGAGCCAAGACCTAAACTCCATGCTTAAGTTATATGTGTGATGTGGTGACTTCATACTACAAGGGTACACACATTATTTGAATTGGAAGCCATGTTGGAATATGTTATCCCCAACAAAATATTTGAGTTATGTCACATTGGAGTTTTTAAACAATTGTTATGCACATTGGTTTAATTGCAAGAGTGGTTGTATCCCTAGCAAATTGTTACATGTGAAATTGGGATAGTGACAAGGGTTGACACATTGTTAAATCGGAACATATGGAAACTTTGGTATAGTTGGCTGCATTAATCGATTTGAATGCTAAAGAGTGATGAGATCTATAGTGGGCTTGGCTCGTACTAGCCATGAATGAAATGTGAAGGGAGAAGCGACGTGCATTAAATGCACGTCACTCAAACTCACCTCGAGCCCGCCACCCTATTCATTCTTAATGCACGTCACTCAAACTCACCTCGAGCCCGCCACCCTATTCATTCTTTCATTTCTCTCTATTGGTTGTTGTTTCTCCGCTTTGCTTGGTCGTGGAGGAGGTATGCAAGCTGGTCTTTTCCTCTTAAGAAATCTTTTACACATGTATGGGGTTTTCTTGCTCTGCCATCCATGAACATTCACTCTGCTCTTTAAGTCAATAGTGGGCTCTTGTGTGCTCACAGTTTGTGTATTTCCAAAGATGTTAAAATGAATTCGGACTGTGTTGGTTGATTTTCAAGTTTTGTTTTCCTATGGTGGTTGTTGTGAGACCATTGGCATTAAAATAGTCGTGGGTGTCTTTTACTGATGTAGCTGTTCGCAATTTTGCTATGAAAAGAATGTGGTTGGGGATACTCCCATATCTGCTTTGCCTCTGGTCCCTTGTTTTGGGTTTTCTTCCCTGTTCAAAAATGGGTTCTCTCTACCACTTGCCTGTAGGCTTTTGTGGACACTCTGCCTGTGTGTTAAGATTGTTGGTCTTCATGGATAATACGCCTGCGCATAGTCCCGAATCTGTGAGTATTAATGTGGAATATTATGATGGGATTAAATTTTTTTGTGCTCTTTTCAGGCCAAACCTTTAGGTTGTCAACCCACTTTCTTCTACCACCTACTGTCCACTGTTGCATTGAACCCTATGCATTATCGTGAAAGAGTTGCTTACTCAGAATTTGATGAAAGTACTGTTTCATCCTCTTTTGTTTGGGCGTGAGTTTTGATTGGTCATTTTCTATATGGAGGAAGTGTTGGAATCACTTATTCGCTTGAAGTTACAGTCTATCCATATGAAGTTATGAGGTCGATAGCAATGTGCGAATTATTGTTATAATATAAACTTGCCATGTTTTTATTGTAATTACAAAAGGCACTTGTTTATAAGTTATGTGATGCTTGAATGAAGTCTGTGAACTAGATTGAAATAGGATGAGGAAGTTTGATGAACCGTGGTTCGATTAAAATTGTGGTTATATACAAGGATTGTTTTGGGGCACTTCATGGGACCCTGTGGGTTTTAAGGACCTTGCCGATTTTGATATTATGGTTGTATCCTGTCCACTTCAAGACTGTTGTTGTATTTCTTGTGGTGATTATGAGGCTGTTCATTTTTCAATTCCGTTATGTACAGACAATATTGTTATTATGGTTATTTTTATTTCTGGGCAATTAGTTACTGTGTAATACAGTTATAAGGCAAGTGAGCATTTTGTGAAGCAAGCATCGGTTTTGGGTTGTTTTTTTTGGGAACACAATATTGTTTAAATTTTAATTTTTTGAACAGTAAGAAATTTTGATTGCAAATTGATATCAGAGATGGCATGGTTGATGTATCATTTGAACATTATCCATGAGTTACCCCCCTATTCTACCATTTTTCGCTAAATACACCCCCTTCACGATCCCAATTTCACTTATTCATTCCCTGTTCTGTGATATTTGTTTGGAAGAGGAGCCTGTGTGGAAATGAAAGGAATTTGATAGTGGCAAGGGTAGAGGGATGATGTTCTGGATATTTTTAAATATACAGTTGATTGTTTTATTAATTGTTTGAACACTATTCATATATTAATTCCCCTCCATGATATCATTTTTTTGCTAAATACAAGCCCTCCATATTTCCCATGAACCTTATCAATTCCCTATTCATGAGAAAATTAATAAATGACATGTTATGCCCAAAGGGGTTGGATCCAATGGTGGAAAGCGAGGAGTTTTTCACCATTGGGTAAGGTTCAATTCCCATGAGGGTCTAACTTAAAGCCATGGGGGCACCTTGAGGTAGTGGTTGAATGTGTGGGTGCACCCAGAGATACTATATTAAATGGTATTGCGACCTGTGCACACATAAGTGGATCAAATACCACCCCTATGTTCTTCAAATTTTAAAAAACCCCTAGGGCTAGCTCAATTGGCAAGTGTTGTGATATGAAGTGTCATGTTCGATGAGGTTCTGAGTTCAAATCCCCTCAACTTACCCGTACCCGCGGAAGGGGCATATGTATGGAGCCTGGAGGTAATAGTGGTAGCGGTTGGAATCGACCCCGTGTCATGCGAGTACGAGACCGCCTAGTTTTCGATTCCGCCAGCTACAAAAATAAAAATAAAAAAAATAAATGACATGTTATGGATGGATTGTATGTGTCTCGTAGTAAATTCTAGAGCCAATTTTTGATTTATGTAAGTAGAGTTTCATGTATGGTTTATTAAGAACTTCATGACTGTCAAATTGTTGCTACAAGTAGAGTTTTTTTTTTTTTTTTTAATTCAGTAGATGCAACAATGGACGAAATAACAGAGGTAGGGGTAAGTGGAAGCGAGGCCATAGAAGGCCTCGATTTTCTATTCATTTCGATGTAGATCCACAAGAGTTGAACATACTATTTCAAGCTGGGTTTTTTAATCTGGTTGGCCATGGTATCTTGCATTCCTGACCTGACAGACCCCCATTTTAGCCTCAGAATTTTCCTGGCATTCCCGTGACTCCACATGTGTCATTGTAGGCAGAAGTTCCGGCTAATGACGGTTGGAAAGAAATTGTCCACTAGCCTATCTTTCACTACCACGGTTGGCCCACCGTGTCATTGCCTCTACCACCACCAATTAATCCTAATGTTCAAATTTCTTCCGTTGTTTCACCAGTATAATCCTCGCACGCTAGCAAGAGATTAAAAACTGATATTTCACAACTTGTGCAAGCAAAGGAAAAGCAACGGCCTCCCCCTCTAGTCCATCCACCAAGTCCTCTAAATATGTGCCTTCACTCCTCCACTTAAAAGACGTCTGCTCTCATGTGATCAATGAAATACAACCGCAAGGGTCTAATCAACCACGAGCTACTTCAGAAAAGTCTAAGGGAGACAACAACAAGAAAAGGAAATATGCCTCACAAAATAACAAATATGGTTTTTAAATGCTTATTGTTATGATTTTCAGTGATGAGGACAATGTTTAATGGTTTTCAACATATTTTGGATGGCAAGTCTTATTTTTGGATATTTTGTGGATAATGTGGATATATTCTTTTTTGGGATATGATATAAATTATGGATGATATTTAATATTCAGTTTAAATGATATCCACGGGAGCTACAAGGGTGTTATATGGTCTAAATGATTATTTTTTATACTTTGTATCTGATGGTTAACAATAAGACATGATGGGAATCACAAGGGGTCCCACCTATTTAGTCATTATTAATTAAGACCCTTATTTATATATTATTATTATTTATTTATCCTAAACTAATTTGTGAAGTCAATTTGACTTAACTAAAGAAAGTAGTTGAACTACTTCAACTGATTGGGAAAGAATAAAAACTCAATTGGATGAAGAGACAAGGGGAGAATAGAAGGAGAAAAACAAGAATAAGGTTTGCTCTTGAGTTAAATGAGATAGTTTCAATTTTCATTCATTTCTGGGTTTACTCGAAAGCCTAATCCTCTTGTTGACAACAGGGTCTCATTGTAGACAACAAGGTTCAAGACTGAATCATATTTTTCAGCCACTTGTTTTAGAGGTGTTGATTCATCCTTGATAGTCCGTGTATTCTTGTTTGTTTGTGAATTAATTTTCATGGCTCATAAAGGATATCTTGCAGAGTCAAAATGGAAGCAGTTTGTGGCAAGTTGATCTAGATCATTGATTTGAGTTTTACTTTACTATCAAAGTCTTTTTGTATGGTTCCCATCGAAGATCTCTAAATCTGACTTTGGTCCATACCCTCGCAAGGTTTTGTAAAGAGAAATACACTTTTGGTATCTCAGAGTGAAATAAAATCATATTATTATTCTGTCTCATACACGTGTTTTCATGACTTGGTTCCTCTTTTCACTTTTGATCTCCATGTTTACTTTATTGTAAAATCTGTATACATTCCAGTAGCTTAATATAAATTTTATTTTACATTACAACATAAATTATAAAACTAGCCTTAATCCTTGTAATTAATACTTGTGGATTGAGTGAATGTTTTTGAGGCTATAAATCCTGGGTGACATTCCCAACTATGTTGTCCTATCCAGGCAAGATATGAAAATGATTGAATAAGGTGTTCCATACCTTTTCCTCAATATTTATTTGGTGACTATACTGGGGAGGTCTTCCATATCTCTCTGGTTGATTGTATTCACGATTATCTTTGAATCTTTCTTCTTTTTCTTTTGAATACTCTTTGACTATTTTTCTCATGACAATGCTTTCTACAAGGCAACCTAATATTGAACATGGTCTTAAAGACAAAACTAGCATTACCTTGACTTTATTGAATACTATCCTAGAAACTTCTAGTACCCGAGCCGATATTGAACGCTCTTGGGAAGTATTTGAACAAGATATAAGTATCAGTGAACGCTGGGAAGCTAGGAAAAGGCAACCTAGAAATCAACAGTAACCTCCCTTCTTCTAAGTCTTTGGTTTTCATTTTCATGTCCTCAAAACCTCACATTTATAGATGAAGAAGAGGATTGTCCTTTGGAGCTACTCCTATCATTGAAATAGGAAGGAGGAAATCCATTTTGTTGACCCAAGAAAGCACTCTGGGGAGGACTTCGTCTGATTCTGCCAACTCACCATTTTCTCCCTTACCCATCACTTCCAAAATGGAATCCATGAGTGGTGCTAGTGGCACTGGAGGTGCTTGATAATCCCAACCTTCGGCCTCATCGGTAATTGGTAGTATATATAGTCATCAAGTTTTTGTATAATCAACTGCAAACCCTTCTAAAGTTATAAATAAGTATGTGCTTTTCCAATTTGAGGAAGATGCTACTACCACCTCATGGAACGTATCTTCTCCCTTGAATTTAGCACCTACTACTCGCCCGTTACCCAAGTTTAAAGAGCATATTCCTGAGTTCTTAGGGAATAATAGTGTTTCTACAAACGAACATCTAGTGGCATTTGCTAATGCTTGTCATAATATCGGGGCTAAAGACAATGACACATGCATGTGCTTATTTGTTAACTCCCTTGAAGGGAAAGCATCAGTTGATTCCTTTGATCTCCCTCCAAAGACCCTTTCCACTTGGGAAGAGTTGGTTTATTGGTTCAAGTCCACTTATGGACAATCTAAGACTCCAACCAAACAGTTAAGGGAATATAACAATATTTCTTACAAAGATGGTGAGACTATTAAGTCCTTTAACCTTCACTTCACCCAATTGTACAATCAAATCCATGAACTAATCCGCCCCCAAAACCAAGCCGCCTTCATGCATTAATATAACGCGCTTTCCTCTCCTTATTGTCATAGGCTCAAAGAAAAGGATATTAACAACCTTGGCTCCGCTCTCCACACTTGCCTGGAGTATGAAGAACAACTTGAAAGAACATGTCTCCCTAAAGGAGACTCAATCAAACAAACATATATGTCTGCCCTCTTACAAATTTTACAAGATATGAACAATTGAATGATAGAATATGAATGAAAGGGGAATTCTCCCTCACTTACTCCCGGGGCATCTTCTTCATCCACAACGCCTTTTAGGAATACAAATGAAAACAATATTTAGCCCAAGGCCATTATGTCTCGTAGTTGGTGTAACTTCTGTGAAGAATATCACGAAGAAAGCACTTGTGAAGTTAAGAAGAGTGCTAGAGATAAAATATTTGTCAAGAAGCCCGAAACGACTATCATTGTTCTATATTGGACATAATCAAAAGATGTTATGATCATAAATACTAGGAACAAATCTTATGCTCCTAAAGGAAAATACGATCCTCCTCATGCTTCTTCCACTCCAGCCTCATCTTCACAAGGTACTAATGTACTAACTGTCAAAGTTCCTATGAGTCAAGGAGTTCCTTCCCCTCTTACCTCTTCCAAGTATAACATATTTAACCAACTGGCTAATATCAAGGCCGATGCTACTCTTTTGGACATGGTTCTCGTCCCTGAACAACAAAAACATCTTAGGAATTTTATGGAAGGAAAAGCTTCCACCATAGCCAATATTTCTGAAGAGGCAACAGAAGAGGATCCCATTGTAAATAAGATAGGTGTAAATAATTTTAGACACCTTGTAAAAAACCCTCCTTTTTTCATTTCTGTAAAAATTATGGATAAGATATCCCATTGTTTCCTAATTGATGGCGGTTCGGGCCCAAGCGTGATGTCAAAAATCATTATGGAAGAGATAGGCTTATCATGTACTAATGAAAATTCTACAAGCATGCTCTCCTATAACAGTCTGCAACAATCAACAATAGGTGAAATCAAAGACATAACTTTAGTTCTATGTGCACATCCCGAAATAAGGAAAACCCTTATTATCCAAGTAATCGACATGCCAGTAAGCAACTATGCTATTATCCAAGGAAGAGACTGACAAGCCCTAACAAGTGGATATCTTTCACTTGATGGGACACACTTATCCGTTCTCCGAAATGGAAAGAATATCATAGTCCTAAGAGAAGGATGAATTTCGCCATACATAGAAAGTATTCCACAACCGAATGTAAATCATCTTAAGGAAGATCTAGGGGTGTATTCTATCTTTGCTGATGAGGGTGACACCACTTTAGAAAAAAGTGATTTAGAAGATGGTATGTGGCACATGCATTTCGATGGCTCATGCTCAAATGAAGGTAATGGAGCTGACATCATATTTTACTCACCTATAGGTAAAATCCACAACTTTTATTATAGGTTAGAGTTTGCTTGCATGAACAATA
>JASDQU010101568.1:83219-100737 GCA_032191745.1 Picea mariana | reverse complement strand
TTGAAGCTTGCTCTCCCACCATACGAGAGCGGTGCCTTCCAACCAAAGAGAAGCCAATTTCACTTTGAATTCCTCTTCATTGATACGCTAGACAGAACAATACACTTCAACCTGTCGGATCCAATTATACGGGTTTTCAGGATTGGCATCTCCATTAAACATAGGTAAAGCAAATTTTACATCAAGCTTTAATAATGGTTTCTTAAAAGAGGATTTATGGATAGAATGATGAGAATGATGAGAATGCTCATAGGAAGAAGAACTAGAACTCGAAGGAGAAGATGGAGGCTTAGGAGGATCTCCTCCAGCCCCTTGGTTTACTGAAGCATCATCATTTGCATGTGCTTCCTTTTTCTTCCCTTTCTTCTTCATCCTCTTCTCATAATCTCCATACATTCATTTGACCATTTCTGACATGCGATAAAAGACCATGTGAAAGTTTTTCTCCTGTTCATCACACTTGTCCTCTTCTGCCATTTTATTCCTTCTGGATGCACAACCAACTTTGGGATTGAAAGTCTTAAGAGTTCCTTCACCCTTCTTGTGCTTGGCCCTAGTAAGCATTCACACTCAACAATTCAAGTCAAAGACGACTGCTCTGATACCAACGTGATCTAGGATATTTTCATCGTGACTTATAAGGAATTGCATTAAATGAACATAAATTAAAGTGCACCATTAAAGAAGGGAAAAATCGAAAATGAAGAGACATAAGCATCATATTTGAACACAAAAACTTGATAACGGAGTTCATCCCTGGTGGAATATGTCTTCGGGTCCTGCTCTCAAATGGGTAGGTTCTTTCATTAACTCTGCAAAAGAATTTGGAAAAATACATAAGTATACCTCATTCTGAAATCAAGCTGTAGAAATAATGCTCAGATCAGAAAATAGACAACACCACTGAATTCGTGACGTCAAATTACCCAAAAAATGAATGTCTCCACGCCTCGATTAGACTCTGGCACTCCCAGGCCCAAGAAGAATTCTGTCTCGGTTTCTATGCCCTTTGCAACCTGCAATAATGACATTCCTTAACTCGTAAATCATGCCCACATTCATACGGTCCACGCAACTCCCCTTCTGGCTGGGCAAATACCTGGTTAAATAACACCTTGTTGGATGGATTTACCAACGGGTCCGTTGGGAGAGTTGGTTGTCGGCGCTAAAGTTAAGGCGTTACGTATGGGGGAGGTCCTGGGTTCAAACCCACGAGCCTCCCCTTTTGGGTCATTGGTTACAACCTCCGCTATGTTAAATGGCCGATTTCTAGACTTGGCGGATTTGCCAGATATGGTGGGACCTCCCAAGATTTGGTGAGGTCCTGTTTTATATATATATTTTTGGGTTTTTGGTCACCGACTCTCCTTGGGAATTTTGGGGGTGCCATGTGGCATCCTTATATTGGCCCACCTGTCTGCCCATTCATGCTGATGTCACCTCCATGTCAACTCCGTACAAGACACATGGTGCCTTCTGGGTGGTGCCACGTGGCACTTTTCTATTGGTCCAAATGGAGCCCCGAAAAGCCTATTGGCGGGTGACATGTTGTAGCATATGGTGCTGCCATGTGGCATGCTAACATCAACAATGATCATGATGATGTCATCCTACCATGTTAGCTGCTGACGCTAGTAGTACGGATGATGATGTGGCCCCTATTGATTTGCCCTGTTTGACCCCAACTTTGACCGCGCATATCTTTCAATCTGTAACTCCGTTTGACGAGCCGTCTGTGCCGTTTGAAATCTTGCGACACGCTCTTCACGATCATGCCATTTTTATTGAGTTTTGGGAATTTGAATTTTTTCCCTTTCTCTATCTGCTGTAGCCATTCTGAGTGTTCTGAGTTGCCTCTGTGAGTTTTGAGTTGTTCTTAGCCTTCTATGGATCTGTTTTGGATCAGTGAATAATGAGGAAGCACATAAATTGTTACAGGAAACTCGTGGATCTTCAGTATGTGTTATTCACGTTGGTGGCCACTTTTCTGCTAAAGATAATGCTTTTAAAATCAACAGAAATGGTTATTATTGGCCTTCAATTTTTCGAGATTCTTATAAATTCACAAGATCTTGTGACAAGTGCCAAAAATTCATTGGGAAAGAATGTCTTTCTGTTATGCCTTTGTGACTTGTCCTCCCTGATTTCCCTTTTTCTAAATGGGGTCTAGACTTTATTGGTCCTAATAATCCTCTGTCTTCAGCAGAGCAGGTTTTTATCTTCTCCTTAAAACAAGAAACACTTTTACTATGACCGATCGAATGTTATGCATATAGGACCAAACCCCCTCATACGTAACACTTTTCATGAGTTATTCCCAAAGTCCCAGATCATTTTTTCCCTTAAGCCATCTTTTCCCCTCTGTTGCATAATCATTTTGGTCAATAATTCTTTGATCTATGTTCACTGATCTATGAAACTGAATATTTTAAGTTCTTAATCTATCGGAAATAGATTTCCCTGTGGAGTCACCAGTTTTTTGATGCTCAAAAGCGCAGCATAAGGTACCTACTTGCAAATGGTTGCAAACACCTTATGAATTATTATTTAACTATATTTAATAATACACTAATGGGTGGGACCCCTGGTGAAACTTGCGTGACTATGACTAAGAAACAACAATTATGCTTTACATGCTTATGAGTTGGCTAAGATGAGCCCTACAGTTTATTTGCATTTACAATATCTGTCAGAATGATTAATCAAATATGATGATAAGGGCAATATGATTTAAAAGGGAATGGTATTATTTTATATAACACTCGCAAATATTATTATGTTACATTTATTTTGAGACACGACCTAAACTCCATGCTTAAGTTATATGTGTGATGTGGTGACTTCATACTACAAGGGTACACACATTATTTGAATTGGAAGCCATGTTGGAATATGTTATCCCTAACAAAATATTTGAGTTATGTCACATTGGATTTTTTAAACAATTGTTGTGCACATTGGTTTAATTGCAAGATTGGTTGTATCCCTAGCAAATTGTTACATGTGAAATGGGGATAGTGACAAGGGTTGACACATTGTTAAATTGGAACATATGGAAACTTTGGTATAGTTGGCTGCATTAATCGATTTGAATGCTAAAGAGTGATGAGCTCTATAGCGGGCTTGGCTTGTACTAGCCATGAATGAAATGAGAAGGGAGAAGCGTCGTGCAGTAAATGCACATCACTCAAACTCACCTCGAGCCCGCCACCCTATTCATTCTTGCATTTCGCTCTGTTGGTTGTTGTTGCTCTGCTTTGCTCAGTCGTGGAGGAGGTATACAAGTTGTTATTTTCTGCTTACACAATCTTTTACACAGGTATGGGGTTTTCTTGCTCTGCCATCCATGAACATTCACTCTGCTCTTTAAGTCAATAATTGGCTCTTGTTTGCTCACAGTCTGTGTATTTCCAACGCTGTTAAAATGAATTCGGACTATGTGTTGGTTGATTTTCAAGTTTTCTTTTTGTGTGGTGGTTTTTGTGAGACCATTGGCATTAAAATAGTCGTGGGTGTCTTTTATTAGTGTAGTTGTTCGCAATTTTTCTATGAAAAGAATGTGTTTGGGGATACTCCCAGACCTACTTTGCCTCTGGTCCCTTGTTTTGGGTTTTCTTCCTTGTTTGAAAATGGATTCTCTCTGCCTCTTGCCTATGGGATTTTGTGGACACTATGCCTATATTTTATATTGTTGGTCTTCGTGGCTAGTATGCCCGCGCATAGTCCCGACTCTGTGAGTATTAATGTGGAATATTGTGAGTGGAGTAAAAATTTTTGTGCTCTTTTCGGGCCAAACGATCAGATTTTCATCCCGCTTTCTTCTACTACCTAATGTCCACTGTTGCATTGAACATTATGCATTATCATGAAAGTGTTGCTTACTAAGAATTTGATGGAAGCATTGCTTCGTGCTCTTTTGTTTGGGCATGGGTTTTGATTGGTTATTTTCTATATGGAGGAAGTGCTGGACTCACTTATTCACTTGAAGTTACAGTCTGTCCATATGAAGTTATGAGGTCAATAACAATATGAAAATTATTGTTATAATATAAACTTGCTATGTTTTATTGTAATTACAAAAGGCACATGTTTATAAGTTATGTGATGCTTGAATGAAGTCTATGAACCAGAATGAAATAGGATGAGGAAGTTTGATGAACTGTGGTTCAATTAAAATTATGGATATATACAAGGATTGTTTTGGGGCATTTCACAGGACCCCTTGGGTTTTAAGGACCTTGCCGATTTTGATATTATGGTTGTAGCTTGTCCACTTCAAGACTATTGTTGTATTTCATGTGGTGATTATGAAGCTGTTCATTTTTCAATTCCGTTATGTACAGACAATATTTTTGTAAAAAATTCAATACAAATTATGTATTGCCTAGATTCTCCTGATCTAAAAATTATATGCCACTTTCAAATACAAAATCTCTTCTACAAATATTCTTGCGGAATTTAAAACACGATCGCCAATTGCAATATCAATAAGAAAGATCAATCACACATAACACATATGTTTTTACCGGGAAAGCATAAAGCTAAAAACCCCACTATCATATATTATGTTTATATCATGGATCATGAAACAATCTCATACAAAACTCTAATCCAAGAGCTCTCAGTACAATATACAATCGTCTCACATTGTCATACAAAAATTGTCAAATTCATGTGCCAATTTACTACCTCCAGACATCCTGCCTCCTCTACATAATCCCTGTTGATGGAAAACTCTGCAATGAATTCGAATTCCTCTTGCCTAGGCTACACATTCCTCATGGGCACATCCACTGTGTGCGTGGTTGCATGAGTGCACTCACTAATGTCAAAACTGATAATCAAACTGTCCCTTTCACCTGTTATCTCAACTGGGTCTCCACTGGATCTGACATGCATGTAGTTAACAATGGTAAATATTCAGTTGCATGTGAGATCACTGATTGTGAATTAATTAATAATTAATTCATTGATCTCTCACTAGTGTAAGTTCAGTTACAACTATTACAACTGAGCTTAACTCACTTGACCGAGTTAAACTACTTTACAACTCACATAACTACACATCCAACTCTGTTACAACTTCGAATCACTTAATTACAACTAATTCGACTTAGATGTCCCACAAACAACCTTTGAACTCGAATTTCATATAGCTAACTAATTTTCCACTTCAGTTAACTATTTCCAAGTTCTCATTGAGAATAGATTAATATTTATTGTCCAACAATTATTAAGGTATAATAATAGTCGACATACATCTATAAATAGAATCCGCTCACCATCTATAAATAGACATCATCTATAAATATAATTTGCTCATCATCTAAAAATAAACTTCCACCTAAAAATAGCCCGAGGCTCCATCCTACTGTGGGTGCATAATTTTCACTAGGATCTTCTTGTTGAATCTCAACACTCCCTCTCAACAAGAAAGGGATTATCCTTCACCTCTATCCTATCTCTATGGTATTCGAATTTGCTCCTGGTGAGCGCCTTCGTCGGAATGTCTACATCTTGATCTTTCCTAGGAATGTACTGAAGCAACGTGATCTTCTGCTGCACACAATCTCTGATACGATGATATCGAATATCTATATACTTAGATCTATCATGAAACACATGATTAATAAAGAGTTTAATGCAAATCTGATTATCACAATGAATCATTGTCGGATCTAAATGAGAACCAAACAAACAAACCAAGATATTTCTCATCCAGATAGCCTCACATGCAACTTTACTCGTTGCCATGTATTCCACTTCCACTGAACTAAGTTCCACGTATCTCTGCTTCCTGCTGTACCAAGAAACAACTGTAGATCCGATACTAAATATCCCCCCTGAATGTTCTCTCTCTGTCTGTTGGGATGCCCACCCAATCTGCATCCGTGAAGCCATACTCAGATGTGCCCCTCAGGTATCTAAGGACATGCTTACCTGCCTTCCAAAAGAGCTTGGTAATCTTAACCATCGCTTGACTCAGCTGGTTAACCGCATAGCAAATGTCTGGTCTCATGTTCACTAGATACATTAGCGAACCTACTAACTGTCGATAGACAATAGCATCCACTACCTTTCCAGAAGTCGCATCCTCTTTGCTCCAGTTTACTGGAAGAGGAGTATCCATGGGTTTGTATCCATCCATGTGAAACTTACCCAGTATCTCCCTTGCATACTTGCCTTGAGACACAAAAAGTTCATCATCTCCCTGCCATATTTCCAATCCAAGGAAATAATGAAGGTGGCCCATATCCTTCATCTCGAACTCCTTTGCAAGGTCCTCCTTGCATGAGTGTATCAATTGCTCATCACCAGTCAGTATTAAATCATCAACATAAAGAAAAATGATTAAAATCTTACCCTTGTAGATCCATCTCGAACCTACCACTGATTTATCAACCAGCCTTGGGACAATTTCCCATGCACTATTTTTGACAATGGAGTCATACTCCTCCACCATTGCATCAACCCATGTGGGCTCCTGCACTGCTTCTTGAAAGGAAGATGGTTCAGTCACAATACATTTTCTCATGAGAGCCATGTATCTAGTAAATCAATTAGGAGACTATCTTTGTTTGCGCTGTGAAGTAGGGGCTCCTACATTCTGTGCAACATCTAGTCTCAATCTATCATCTTTCGTGGTGCACTTTCTGTCATTTCTGATGGATGGATCTGCATGAGTGGCTTCCTCCACTCCATGAACCTCCTCATGTGTCTGATCCACATCTTGAGACTCATCTTTGGGAACCAACAGTTCCTCCTCTGCATGCAAGTCTAGCTCCGTCTCAAGCGACAACTGCATGGCTTTCCCCTCATCAAATTTTATATCCCTTCACATAACAGTCATCTTACTGTTAGGAAAATACACACGATAATTATGGGGTGTTTCTGTGTACCCCACAAATATCCCAACTTTAGCAGTTGGCTCCAGCTTCTTCTTGGCATCCTTGGTCACATGCACATAAACAAATGAGCCAAAAATATTAAAATGAGAAACATCAGGTTTCTTACCAGTGAAATATTCTTCAGGTTTACTCATGCCAAGTACTCTATGAGGACAACGATGTTGCACATAAACCGTAGTATTGCATGCTTCCGCCCACAAATGCATTGGTAGGCCCTGATCATGCAAAATCACTTGTGTTGCACCCACGATCGTTCTGTTCTTCCTCTCCACGACCCCATTTTGCTGTGGGTTATGAGGCGCTATGAGTTCTCTTCAAATTCCTTCTTTGATGCAGAAGTCTTTGAATTCGTTAGAGATGTATTCTCCACCATTATCGCTCCTCAGAGCCTTCACTTGCTTCCCCGACTCTTTCTCCACCAATGCTTTAAACTCATAGAACTTTGAGAATGTTTGATCCTTCTTCTGCATGAAGAAGATCCAACATTTATGAGAAAATTCATCATCAAAAATAACATAATACTTATGTTTTGCTGTTTAAGTAACCGAGAATGGTCCACACACGTCTGTGTGAACTCTCTTCAGGATCAGTGATGCACGGTTCTCCTTTTCATGAAAGGTGGACTTTACATACTTCCCCATGGTGCAACCCTTGCACTGATCTAACTGAGCAAGTGTTCCCATTGAAAGTCCATTAGATATTTGCTACATGATTTTCAAGTCTCCATGATGAAGATGGCCTAATCGCATTTGCCATAATTTGCCCTCATCCTGGCTCACCAATTTTTCTTCCTTGCCCATCATGGCAGCGCAACCATCTACCTCCATCTTGTAGAGATTCTTAACTTGAATCCCTATCTTCTTGACTTGACCCATTGTTTTATGTCGTAGGAAAGCTTTTCCATCACTGAAAACAATGTCATAGCCTCTGTCCTCCAACATTGCGACTGAGACCAAGTTTTTCTTTAGACTTGGAACAAGCATAACATCTTTCAATTAAAATGGTTTACCTGACTCCCTCTGAAAGGTAATGGTACCGATTCCAGTCGCACTGTATCGTCCATTGTTGCCCATCTTAATATGAATTTGAGATCTTTCTCCTCCAAGTCACTGAAAAGCTCCTTATCTCCCGTCATGTGGAAGGAAGTGACACAATCCAAATACCACACCGATCCCAATGCACTTGATGCCATGCATGCGATCAAGGAGAATTCAAGTTCAAATTGTGAGGCAAGGGCCTCACCAGCTGCAACTCCAACAACCTTCTTGTTCTTCTTCTTCTGCAGACAATTAGTGGGGATATGCACATGTTCGTGATAGTGAAAACACTTCACTTTGGACAAATCCAACTTCTTGCCTTTAGACTCGGATTTTGAATGGAATTTATTCCCCTTCACTTTCCTTGACTTGGAAGCCAAAGCACAATCCTCTTCATCATCATGCTTTGATGAAGAGCCATCTCTAGTGTTTCGCCTGAACTCCTCCTGCACTAGATCCGACCATAGTTGTTCCCAAACTGGCAATTTTTCCCTTCCATTGACAGAGTCTTGATAACTGTGCCAACTCTTGGGAAGTCCTGGTAGCGCCAAGCTCACCAAATCATCATCAATGACTATTATTACCACACTCCCCAACTCATCTCGACATTGGAAAAACTTCGTGAGATATTTTGGAATGGAGTCGCCCTTCTCCATCTTGATCTTCCTAAGTTTATCTTTGAGCGCCAATTTCCTATGGTCGCTGTTGTTTTGGAATAGATCCGTCAAAGCCTTCCACATTGCATATGGTGTGGCTTTCCCATGGAGGTTTGAGACAATGTGGTCTCTTACTCCCTCCAACAGGATCCTCCTCGCCTTTGCCACTTTCTTTTGCCATGCATCAAGATTTGCAACGTCTTTAGCATTTGGCTTAAGAACATCCTTGTCAATGAATTCCTTCAAGCCATTGTCTTTGAGTACTGCCTCCATCCTGTCCTTCCAAGAAATGTAGTTCAAGCTTCCCTCGAGTGCATACTCTAACCTCAAGCCATTGAAAGCCATTTCGATCTTGAATCAGCTGTAGCACCAAGAAAGTCTTTCTGCAAATTCAAATTCTATCCAATCACAAACTCAACTTCTGCAATCTTATGCGCTCTAATACCATGTAGAAATTTCAATACAAATTATGTATTGCCTGGATTACCCTGATCTAACAATTATATGCCATTGTTAAATACAAAATTGCTTCCACAAATATTCTTGTGGAATTTAAAAGACGATCGCTAATTGCAATATCGAGAAGAAAGATCAATCACACATAACATGTATGTTTTTACCGGGAAAACATAAAGCTAAAAACCCCACTATCATATATTATGTTTATATCATGGATCATGAAATAATCTCATACAAAACTCTAATCCAAGAGCTCTCAGTACAATATACAATCGTCTCACACTGTCATACAAAAATTGGCAAATTCATGTGCTAATTTACTGCCTCCTCTGCGCAATCCTTACTGATGGAAAACCCTGCAATGAATTCAAATTCCTCTTGCCTAGGCTGTGCATTCCTCATGGGCACATCCACTGTGTGTGTGGTTACATGAGTGCACTCACTAATCTCACAAATGATAATCAAACTGTCCCTTTCACCTATTATCTCAACTGGGTCTCCACTAGATCTGACATGCATGTAGTTAACAATGGTAAATCTTCAGTTGCATGTGAGATCACTGATTGTGAATTAATTAGTAATTAATTCACTGATCTCTCACTAGTGTAAGTTCAGTTACAACTAGTACAACTGATCTTAACTCACTTAACTGAGTTAAACTACTTTACAACTCACATAACTACACATCCAACTCTGTTACAACTTCGAATCACTTAGTTACAACTAATTCAACTTGGATGTCCCACCAATCAACCTTTGAACTCAAATTTCCTATAGCTAACTGATTTGCCACTTTAGTTAACTATTTCCAAGTGCTCATTGAGAATAGATTAATATTTATTGTCCAACAATTATTAAGGGATAATAATAGTCGACATACATCTATAAATAGAATCCACTCACCATCTATAAATAGACATCCTCTATAAATAGAATTTGTTCATAATCTAAAAACGGACTTCCACCTAAAAATAGCCCGAGGCTCCATCCTAGTGTAGGTGCATAATTTTCACTAGGATCTTCTTGTTGAATCTCAACAATTTTTATTATGGTTATTTTTATTTTTGGGTTATTGGTTACTGTGTAATACAGTTCTAAGGCAAGTGAGCATTTTGTGAAGCAAGCATGAGTGTTGGGTTGTTTTTTTTGGGAACAAAGTATTGTTTAAATTTTAATTTTTTGAACAATAAGAAAGTTTGATTGCGAATTGATATCAGAGATGGCATGGTTGCTGTATCATTTGAACAATATCCATGAGTAGCCCCCCCCATTATACCATTTTTCGCTAAATAAACCCCCTTCACAATCCCAATTTCACTTATTCATTCCCTGTTCTGTGATATTTGTTTGGAAGAGGAGCCTATGTGGAAATGAAAGGAAGTTGATAGTGGCAAGGGTTGAGGACTAATGTTCTGATATTTTAAATACACAGTTGATTGTTTTATTAATTGTTTGAACAATATTTGTATATTAATTCCCCTCTATGATATCATTTTTTCGCTAAATACAAACCCTCCATATTTCCCATGAACCCTATCAATTCCCTATTCACGTGGAAATTAATAAATGACATGTTATGGATAGATTGCATGTGTCCTGTAGTAAATTATAGAGCCAACTTTTGATTTATGTAAGTAGAGTTTCATGTATGGTTTATTAATAACTTCATGACTGTCAAATTGTTGCTAAAAGATGAGTTTTTTTTCAGTAGCGGCAACAATGGCTGAAATAACAGAGGCAGGGGTAACTGGCAGTGAGGCCATAGAAGGCCTCAATTTTCTATTCATTTCGATGCTGATGCAAAAGATTTGAACCAACTGTTTCAAGCTGGATTTTTTAATTTGGTTGGCCATGGTATCTTGCATGCGCGGCCTGACAAACCCCCATTTTAGCCTCCTCAGAATTTTCCTGGCATTCTTGTTCCTCCACATGTGTCATTGCAGCCCAAAGTTCCTGCTAATGATGGTTGGCAAGAAGTTTTCCACCAGTCTGTCTCTCACTACCGCGGTTGGCCCACTATTTGATTGCCTCTACCACCACCAATTAATCCCAATGTTCAAATTGCTCATGCTCTTTCGCCAATATAATCCTTGCACGCTATAAAGAGATTAAAATTTGATATCTCGCAACCTGTGCAAGACAAAGGAAAAACAACGACGTCCCCCTCTAGTCCATCCACTGAGTTCTCTAAATCTGTGTCTTCATGCCTCCACTTAAAATATGACTGCTATCATGTGATCAACGAAATACATCCCCAAGGGTCTAATCAACCATGGGCTACTTCAGAAAAGTCTAAGGGAGACAACAACGAGAAAATGAAATATGCCTCTCAAAATAGAAAATATGGTTTTTAAATGCTTATTGTTATGATTTTCAGTGATGAGGACAATGCTTAACGGTTTTCAACATATTTTGGACATCAAGTCTCATTTTTGGATATTTTGTGGATAATGTGGATATATTCTTTTTTGGGATGTGATATAAATTATGGTTGATATTTAATATTCAGTTTAAATGATATCCACGGGAGCTACAAGGGTTTTATATGGTCTAAATGATTATTTTTTATACTTTGGATTTGATGGTTAACAAGAAGAAATGATGGGAGTCACAAGGTGTCCTACCTATTTAGTCATTATTAATTAAAACCCTTATTTATATATTATTATTATTTATTTCTCCTAAACTAATTTGTTAAGTCAGTTCGACTTAACTAAAGAAAGTACTTGAACTACTTCAACTGATTGGGAAAGAATAAAAACTCAATTGGATGAAGAGACAAGGGGGAGAATAGAAGGAGAAAAACAAGACTAAGGTTTGCTCTTGAGTTAAATGAGACAATTTCAGTTTTTATTCATTTTTGAGCTTACTTGAAAGCCTAATCCTCTTGTTGATAGTAGGGTCTCATTGTAGACAACAAGGTTCAAGAATGAATCACACTTTTCAGCTGCTTGTTTTAGAGGTGTTGATTCATCTTTGATAGTCTGTGTATTCTTATCTATTTGTGAATTAATTTTCATGGCTGATAAAGGATATCTCGCAGAGTCAAAATGGCAGCAGTTTATGGCAAGCTGATCCAAATCATTAATGTCAATTTTACTTCACTGTCGGAGTCTTTTTGTATGGTGCCCATCGAAGATCTCTAAATCTGACTTTGGTCCATACCCTCATAGGGTTTTTTAAAGAGAAATACACTTTTGGTATCTCAGAATGAAATAAAATCAGATTATTGTTCTGTCTCATACATGTGTTTTCATGACTTGGTTCCTCTTTTCACTTTTGATCTCCATGTTTACTTTATTTTAAAATCGGTATACATTCCAGTAGCTTAATATAAATTTTATTTTACATTACAACATAAATTATAAAACTAGCCTTAATCCTTGTAATTAATACTTGCAGATTGAGTGAATGTTTTTGAGGCTATAAATCCTAGTTGACATTCCCAACTATCTTGTCCTAGCCAGGAAAGATCCGAAAATGATTGATGAAGGTGTTCCATACCTTTTCCTCAACACTTGGTTTAATGTGTCATTAGGTTGAAGTGTGTTTCTTAGTGTGTTTCGTTAGTATGCATTTGTAATCCGACGGTCACAATATGTTCCTGCAATAGATTGATTCAACGACTCATATTATCCTCAATATTAATAGCTAAATCGATCCATGGATTAACACTTGATTGGTACATGATCTCCATTTAAGGAGCATGGAGGGTCATTTGTCGATGATCGATTATGAGAAACTCTCTGTAACATATTTTATTTTGCATTAACAAATTTCTTTAAGTGTCCACATTGGTTGGGGCTGTGGATGTTTCCCCGTAGGGGTTTTACCACGTAAAAACATAGGTGTGTTTATCTTTGATCTAGTTGTGTGAGTGGTTACTAAAGGTGTCATAACCTATTGGAATACCTGTGTTGTCAAACAATTACAACCAAAAACCTTGAAATGTGTCAAAGATGGTTTCTTACTATTCCATACCTCATGTGGAGTCATGTCATACAATGATGATGAGCATGATTAATTTACCAGTTAACATGCAACGCCCACTACCTCTACCTGGAATTCTTGTCCCAACCCAACACCACTAAGCATGCTTCTTGCTATTTCCATCAGTTTCCTATTCATCCTTTCCAGAACTCCATTATTCTAAGGTGTGTATGGAGTATTCTTTTGCCTTTATATACCACATTTCTTACAAAATTCCTCGAATTCATTCCTGCTTAATTCTCCATCATTATCCATCCTCATCACCTTAATTTTCTTCTCTGTCTGATTTTCCGCAAGAGCCTTAAATATTTAAATTTGTCAAAGACTTCAAATTTCTTCCCGAGGAATAAATCGATGTGTTCCCCTAGAAGTCATATGTAAATGAGACATAGTACACAGATTTACCTAGTGATGGAATCATCATAGGCCCAAACACATCACTGTGAACCAACTTTAAAACCCCCCTTGCCCTCATAGAACCATAGAATAATCTTACTCAATTCTACTTCCCATACAAGCAATGTTCCACATAAATCAATATCTACAGAGCAATTCAACATACCTTCAGAAATACCTTTACCATGTAGTACTCGAATCCCCTTCTTTATGATATTCCCCAATCTTTGATGCCATATCATAGTCTTTTCTCGAGAGACTGCAGGAGTTTTTCCTTCTTCAAATATAATCTCAAGAATAATGGAATGGTTACACCCATCATTAATTGTGCTTCCCAACTTCTTATATAGACTTCCAATCCAAACTCCCCTCAACAACACCATTTCTCCTTGAACCATCATTCAAGTTTTCTTTTCAAACACTATTTTTACACTTGCATAGTCCATCTTGCTTATAGAAATCAAATTCCTGGCGAATCCCGGGATGTGAAAAAAACAAGGGAGTGCTCTAATCCTACCATACGTGAGCTTCAACTTGATTTTTCTGCATCCTACGATTTTGGCTGTCAAGTCATGTCCTAGAAAAAATCACCCCCATCAGACCTTTCATACTTGCAAAACCACTCTCTGTGAGGAGTCATATGAAAAGATACACTTGAGTCGACCAAGCATGCCTCATGATCTGCACGTGTGATTGAAGACGCCAAGTACACATACCCTCCTTCATCCACAAAGGTTTTTGCTTTTGTAGAAGGGACATCATTAGATCCATTCCCTCTCTCAACACTTTTGGATCTACATTGTTTCTTGTAATGCCCTTTTTTTCCACATCTCCAACATACCTTTACGAATTTTCCTAGAGATTTATATCTTCCTCTATATTTAGATGTCCCACTTGATGAATTATTTTTATTTCTTTCCTGGGAGTGTCCTCTTACAAATAAGGCATACGTGCTCTGGATTTCCATGTTTTTTCCCCTCATCTCCTCTGACAAAAAGGATGAGACCACATCAACTAAACTTAAAGTAGCTTCATTACTTCCTATGGCCACAACCAGACTATTGCATGAGTCTGGTAAAGAGCACAATAAAGTAATACAATCATCTCCATAAAAAATATTAATATCAACAGACAATAACTGACTTACCACAGTATTGAAGGCATTCAAATGCTCTATTACTAAGTCTCCATCTTTCATCCTTAGGTTGTAAAACTTGTTCTGTAGGAAAAATTTGTTTACTCGAGACTTAGACTGATACAAAGCCCACAAATTATTCCATAATTTCTTGGATTTAGTTTCCCCTAACACATTTAGTAATACTGAATCTGAGAGACACAACCAAATTGTGCTCTTTTCCTTCTGATCCAACTTCGTCTAGTCGTCTGTTGAATTTCTTGTAGGTGCATTACCTGGATCTACAAAGACCCATTGATCTTTTTCTAACAAAATATCTTCTGTCTTGAGCTTCCACATCTCAAAAATTTTCCTATTAAATTTTTCGATCTCTATTTTTGNCACATATACACAGAGATTTACCCTAGAAACCCAACCAGGAAAACTAATAATCTATTTTAGAGCCACACATCTAATTATATTCATGATCCAACTTCATTTTTTACGATACAATACATATGATTCAATGGAATCCAGAAAACCCCTAACACATTGACCCAAATTAGATTACAACCTTAATTCCTTAACCAGAATTAGAAATCCATGGGTTGAAATACCATGCGCCACTAAACCACCAAAGGAAACAAATCGCCCCCACCAAAGGTAAAATACCACCTAAAAATTTGGCGAATAAACCCCCATTTTTTTTTCGGTGGCTCCACCCCCGAAACCACTAATAGGGTGACCCACAATCGTGCAAAGAATCTAACACATACCCAACACTACTATCACAATGACATATGGCAATATGATTGTGAAACTTTTATAGAGTCGTCAAATTTGTGGAATAATTCAATAACATATATAGGCGTACTCATCATATCAAACATCCCTATCTAGGTTCATATGTGCCTCAATATAAACCATAATGCATATAATATATGGATCTAATGAACCAACATGGCATCATATAACAAGATGTAGAATAAGGAATCACATGCTTTTAAAATTTAAGATCATCTAAGCATGACTCTAAATATAAATATATTTTAACAAATGAAAACATGTCTCATTATGTCCAAACATGTTCGATCAACCTTCATTTAGTGAGTGGTTGAATCATCCCAAAATCAAAACATAGGAAAACCTTGATCTATCCTATGGCCTAAATGCGAGGCATTACACAAAGGAATATAGTTGTCTTGCCCAATCATCAAGTCACAAGTTGTCCATCCAACCATATTCAATGACAAAATTCCTCCTCCACCACTTGATTTATATTTCGATTGCTTAACTTTTTAGTGGATAACCATCTCTAGTATAGTGAAATAGGATGTTAAACTCTATAACAATTGAGGAATGTTGATCATTTTTCTATCAATGTTCTCGATATTGCCAATAATATATGTATTTTCTTCTTTAAGTAGTTCAAAGTGACGCTATGTATCATCCTCATTTCTTTCCATGCCTAAGAGAAAACCCTTTATTATCAATTATGTATAAACTCTAGAAATTATAAATTTGATCCCAATGTGTTTGCACTGGCAAAATTACTGCTACCAAAAAGAACTATGATGAATTTGAATTACATACACAATGCTTAACAAACTATCCATCACAGCTAATAATAATCAAACTCATAGAGAAATGAACTCATGGAACAAACAAATATTGGCATGGGATAAAAATTTGGGAAACAAACTGAACTATGAATTTTCATTAACTAAATAAAATTTTCCAAGTACAAGATATAAACAATAGAAATATTGACGTGGACAATAACTAATCAACCCTTTTACAACATAAATATGAGGCATAAATAATATACTAATGAAAATCGTATGAATCACTTCATTTCTTGTTTGTTCACATTCACTTATTTTACTTAAATGTAAAAAAATCATGAAGAAGAAGAGACATAATTTTGTGGATGATTAGTCATGACTATTGAGCTTTGTCACATGACAATGAACTAAATAGTCCACTCTCACTAGTGCACATAAATACACTATTCGTTGATTTCTACACAATTAACAGTATTTCCATGTGTCCAAAACATCCACAACGTAGCCCTAATTGAACAAGAGAGATGAGGAGCTATCCTAAGGCACCACAAGATAGGCATATCCTCCTCACCCATGCGTGTTCAATTTTTAAACTTCCACTAAATTCATCTTAAGGGACATCACCCTTTGTTTGTATTTATATTTGTTTTCACTGCTTCGAATGAAAACAACCGAAAAAGGGATATGAGGAGTCCAGCCTCCATTTTGATGATACAAATGGTTGCCCATCTCGTCCCCTTCACAAGTACTTCATTTGTTTATGAATTGAGGCACTACTATAATTTATCATCTCATGACTTGCTTTCATTTCACAAAATTTTTCACATGAGTTAGTTGATACAATAAATTTGATATCTACCAACAGAAAGGAATTTAAATGGTTAATGAGGGATTAACTAGGGTTATGGTTTTTGACCCTCTAGATTATTGTTATTGAAATTATACACATAATTAGTTACATATATGCATATGGGAGTTGGTGCGTCATCCACTTGGTATTGTGGTGGTCAAATTATGTTTCAACTTGTCGAGGGCATACATTTCTCATATGGACACCAATCGAGGTACTCTTTTGATTGTTTGCAAGCTCTCATCGAGGAGACCAACTTGGAAAATTCGCTATGCCTTTTTGGCCAAATTTGGATCCACGATAATGTTGTTTAATACCTCAAACATGGAGTTAAAAATTTTGACATTACCTATTGGGATTCGAGATAGGGCTTGAAAATGACCCATACATGTAGACACCCTTGAAGTACCAAATAGGGAGAAAAAATACATAGTGATCCATTTCAGATATATATACATATATATTCCCCAAGGGTTGTCTCAATCAATTGAACCATCTACCCAAGGCATGTTTGTGTGTGTGTGTGTGTGTGTATATATATAT
>JASDQU010101568.1:50413-72840 GCA_032191745.1 Picea mariana | reverse complement strand
ATGTAAATTTTAACTTACACTAGGTTAGTTTATTTTAGTTTAGATCTGCACTTTTAATGAAAAAAAATTGTGATAATGTAACTCAAGTAGAGATACTACATTTTGGAAAGTGATATCTGTTCCCTTTTGGTAAGTGATCTGAGTTAAAATCCCAACATTTTCTTACCATTTTCCATTTATTTTTTCATTTTTTAATTGTATTTTTTTCTTTTCTTAAATGTAAATTTTAACTTACACTAGGTTAGTTTATTTCAGTTTAGATCTACACTTTTAATGACAAAAGTTTGTGATAATGTAGCTCAAGTAGAGATCCTACATTTTGGAAAGTGATATTTGTTCAAATCCCAACATTCCCTTACCATTTCATGTTTCAAATTTTCATTTTTTACCATTTGCCATTTTTTTTCTAGGGAAACCCTTGTGGAAAACCCTTCAAGTACTTCCCCATGATCCATGGATGGTAAACGGGGTAAACCATCGACCTTGATTATGGGGCCTAACCTTGTGGGGACATTGAGTGATGCCCAACAATCTCATCAATATGGCTGGCCGAGTTTACCATTTTTCATTTTTATTTCCGTAAATTTTAATTTAAAAAAAATGACACTAAGCTCAACGCTAAATATGAAAAGTAGTTTAATGCCAACTTCTTCTCCCAAAAAATACTCCAACTTGAAAAATAAATGCACTAAATGTAATGTTAAACTTAACACTAATAACTTGTTTTTTTGTGGTGTGAAGTGAAGAACCAAAAGGTATATGCTATGTTTGATATTGGTTCTCAATGTAATTTCATTTTTGAAACCTTAGTTGATGATCTTGGTCTAGAGATCTACAGTCTAGTATAGCCATGTTCATTGGGACAACTACAAGAGAAATTTGCCATGAGAATCAATACAAGATTTAAATTAGTTTTGTCATTCATGTTGATCATGTTGATAGTATAAAGTGATGTAGCATCTCTTGATTTGTGTGAAGTGATGTTTTGAAATCCCTACTTATGGGATAGAGATGGAGCCTTCTACAGTAAAGAAAAAAAATATCACGTGGCCAAAGGTGGTAAGCCCTATTTCATCGAAGCATAAAAGGGGAGAAACAAAATATCCTTGGTAGCGACAAGACAAAGACATACATGAATATTAATTAAGACATGTAAAAATAAATGTATATTGATGTTTCCCACAAGGGGGCTCGTGACCTATAACCAAAACAACGCAAAGACAAAGAAACAACAAGATAATAATGAAGCTCAAGGAAATTGACTTGATTATTATGATGGCCAAATGGCCATTATATAGGAATACATACGGGTCCACATTAATATGCAGTACATATCCCAATGGCTAATAGATAAATAATAAACAATACATGCATGCAACCCAAAGGACAAAAATATACCCTACATGATACACATAAAAAAATCCTAACTAATAAAAGTTGGAGATGAGCAAGCACCTCTCAAAAGCTAGGCATTATTGAGTTTGAGATGGATATTGTTGGGTTGAGGAGTGTGCCGTCCTTAGGGAGAGTGCCCTGACTATCTACATTAGTTCCTCTTGGTTTATTCTGAAAGTGTCCCCGATTTCCTTTTGGTTTGAGAATGAAAACACTAAAGAAAAAGATGTTGTATGCACTAGCTGAAGATGAATCTACCTATAAAAATGAATGATGTAAACCTCATTGAGGATGTATGATGAATGCTAATGCAATTCTAGAGCATGAAGGTCAAACTATGTGATGTTGTTGTATATACTATGATAAGTGAGATAACTGGAAGCAAACTAGTAGAAATTCCTTGGAGGACATAAGGTAGTTCCCATGGATATAAGATCTCTTGATCTAATGTGTATCCCCTGTGTAGCTGAGGTACTACTATACATATCTCAATATTTGGTCCTAGTAATAAAGAAGTATATGACCCATATGATATAACGAGCTCGACTGGTAAGAGAAGTGGAGCACCATGTTCTAAGGTAATAATGAGGTGACCAAGAGAGAGCTAGGGCACATGAGATATTGCTAGTATTGGCCATGGGTATGGGGATTATGGATAGATGAGTATGGATAGATTGTGTGTGTGTGTGTGTGTGCGTGAACGCGCTGGAGAGGTATATATGGATATTTCACCATATTATGGTCGAGTGATGATAGTGAAATCATTCATGATAAATAATTTTGGTAGTGCACCAAACCCCAGGTAGCAGAGGAACTATGACACCAAAAATAACCCTTGTTATAATGATAGAGTTGAAGTGGGTGAATAAAGACTATATCATGGTTGTGTGCTTCATAGGAAGGAATTAATACTGTGACCAAATTTGGTGGATACATAATAAACACATGGAAAATAAGAACATTTGAACTCTAAAGAAGGGCTATATGGTCTAAAGGAAGGTCATGTTGATGAGAGAACCTATGTTGTTGAAGAGAGTTGTATTGTTGCTGGTAGGGAATGAGAGAATGTGCATCCCAGATAGGGTTGATCCCATTGATATGAGATTTTATATTTGTGATTTGTCCCATAGATAGAGCATCCCATAGAGAAGTGGCCTAAGTGTATCCATAATCAAAAGAGGTGTAATGTGTGGCACCTTTAAAAAATGTGTCGGGGAGATAGGCTAGTAGGTCTCTATGTGGTCTAGCATGCTGATAGAGGAAGCGCTAGCTATGTGTGAATGTTATTTTTCCTTAAAATTGTGGTAGGATGTGATCAAGGGAGGACAAGGCATGGAATATTGGAGTGCTCATTGATGGTCTAAAAATACACCTATTCATATTATTTTGATGTTGCAAAATCATCCCTTCAGAGATGGATGTCGGAGGATGAGTTGTAGTGCCAGATGTCTCATGATAATTAGATTTCAATGATGTCAAAGGAAATGGATATATGCTCATAGGCTTGGTCAGAGAGAGTAAAATCATGTTGTATTTATAATATGCCAAGTCTTCCTACGTTGATTCAAGCACAAGTCTTCAATAGAAATGCTTTGAGAAAGAAATATCGGGTTGATTTATTGGTCTAGGTACATAACCATGATGAATGTGCTTATATGGGGTAGTGTCGAGAGATTGGGTGTTGGGGGAAGACAGTGGAAGGGATACTTGGGATAAGAGAACTATGGATGTGGTAGGAGGTATGTTGGTAGATCAAGTTGTGCATGGAGAGTTGAGAGTTGGGTGTGAGTGCATATCTGGAGTGGACTGAGATTGTGGATCTTTGTGAGGTGGAATATATATGGTGGTGGGAGAGGAATGGAGTGGTTGAGAGGGATGAGATGGATAAGATGCATGAGGTAATGCTATATTGGGAGGGGATGAGGTAGGGATTAGAGGTGATGGATCTAGAGGTCGGGGATGCAAATATGGTTGTTGAAGGGCTCAACATTTGGCAGAGAAATGGGAAGAGGGTTGGTGCTCATCACACCATTGGGAAATATAGGATGGAGTTGGGATGGAGGATAAGGTAATGCAGATTAGTTATAGATCTCACATTCAGTGGCCAAGGCAAGAAAAAAATATTTGTCTAACTTGGGGATATCAAATAAGTCAAACTCATGGTGGAAAATAGCTAATAATTCATAATTGAATTTAAGAATGAGTATCTTCTCTGTCATAGTGATGTGAATCTTGATGCATATTTTGGTGAAGGTTTCAATATAGTTTTGGACTAGTTGTCTAAGAGCTTGATGTAGCTACAACCACCAACACATTAACTCCTTCTAGTAACCAAGAGGGTAAAAGTGATGGCAAAGAGTGTGGTATAAAACATCCCAAATGGTAATGGTATTTTGTGTGAATTAGAGGTCAGAATGAGACTACCACCATGTTAGGGCCACATCAGTGAGTTGGAATTCCACAATTTGAAGTTCTTGTGCTTTAGTCACATCAAGAAAAAGTTTGAAGTGTCCATTTGAAAAAAAAAGGTGTGTTCTCAAGACTGTGTTTGTACCGCCATCATGAGGGCCACATCAAGTGCTTAGATGGACATGTTGGAAACATAGGAGGGGCATAATAGCATTGTAGATGAAGGAAACATCAATCCTTGTGCAAACATATCACCCCATGAGTAAGAGTGAAAAGACGAACTCCTGCTACAAAAAACGTTTGATGAAGAAAGGTGATTAAGTTGTTGGTTTAATACTATAGGGGCTATTTAGGGCACACAGTGAGGTAAGGCATGAGATTCATGGCACCTTATGCAAATTTTCTATGTGGGGGTGAGAGTGAACCCTAGAAATAAAGTGGTGACGATGGAAACACTACAATATTCTCCCAAAATAAAGTATGCAAGATCATGGATACCTATGACATGGACAAAGAAGAGTCGATCCTATAGGAGAATAAAAGGTTGTGCACTGATAATGTAGAGTGGTCGAGTTGCCATAGAATTTGATAGAAGGAAATGTGAAGAGTGTAGTGGGAAATCCTTCAATATGATACTGATGTAAGAATAATCAACTATGTTATAGTCGAGAAAGTGATTTGGGTTGCTTGGAAATAGAGAAAAAAATGACTTGTTAATGGCATTGTTAACTCAAAGATTGTTGTTGGAGGTGCAACTTGAAGATGTCCTATTATTTAAAAAGCTTGGATATTCTCTTATTGCAAGAGTCCTGGCACTTAGTGATTGGATGAAGGCTTCATTGCCAGAGGAGTTGGGAAGACGCACATAGTGCCGTTGAGTGATTTCAATGGAGTGGCACATATATTGTCCACTAAGTTTAGGAGGGTGTGAGCCAAAGTGGAGAGCTTTATGAAAAAATCCTAGCCCTCTTATGCAAATGTGAGAGATAACATGATTAATATATTAATTCTTTTGATGCTCGAACATGTGTGACATATTATTGTCGGGGAATCCAATGCCTAAAATGGACAAATAAATGATAGGGTTGGGTGGGGGGTTGAAGAATACCAAATTTGAGGAGAGTAGGCATGGACCGATGCTATGATACAAAATGATGTATATGGACTTGTGACCAGAATCATCCAAAGACAAAGAAACAACAAGATAAATAAGAAAGATTGATGCAAATGACTTGATTATTATGATGACCAAATGAACTTTAAATAAGAATACATATGGGTGCACATAAAGATGCACACAACCCAATGGATAAGAAAGAAAAAATAAACAATACATACATGTTTTCTAAAGGCTAGAAAGCTACCCTACATGATACACATCAATAATAATGTAACTAATAATAGCTGGAGATGAGAATGCAAGCCTTAGGGGTTGGGTGCTCTCCAGTCATCAAGGATTGAGCTAGGCATTGTTGAGTCTGTGTTGGATGCTACTATGCTAAGGGGTGCACCCCTCTTGGGGAGAGTTCCCTGCCTATTTTCATAAAGAATAAATAAACCTTCATATTTGATGGAATGATGGACTTGGAGAAACAAGTGGAGGCCATGTGCTTCCATCTTCTCCATTATTAATCTTTTAGAGACCATGTTTATTTAGCACTAGGTCTCTAGGTTGAAGTAGGAGTTTATATTTGTTGATCTGAATGGTTTCATGCTTATTTCTCCCTTTAAATTTCATCAAGATAGAGAAAAGGTTTCTTTTACTTTGAGTACTTGTCTTAGTTTTTAGTTTGAATTTGAATTTTAGATCTCATTTATTGTAAATCCTTCTATTTCAAAGAATTTTCTTTTAAAGTTGATCACACTACATGTGGACACACTTCACACCTTAATCATATGCTTGATTCATGACCCCAATATTGACCTTAAAATAAACCACTTAACTTAACACACTTAATCCCCCCTTGGGGCTAAAACAATCTCGTAGTTAATCCAGGGTTGTGGGGACATGAATCCAAATAATTCGCCACAACCATTTCACATCTAAAACATAATTGTTGATTTTTAGGGAACTTGAAATCCTTTCTATCAGATGCAGTGAAGACCCGTTTAACAATAGGTGTGTTGTTCAGAGTGGATAATTCCAAGGTTGGGACTAAAGGTTTGATTAAGACTTCTAACTCTTTCAATAATGAATATCACCCAATCGTTTGATTTCAGCTTGAAGGGAAGGTAACATGTTGCACATATATGTGAATATGTAACTTAGTGGCCATTCTACTAGGTTCCTACCCATGTGGGTCTCACAGGAGGGAGGGAACCAAAGACAAATTTATACGTTCCATTGGGACTTCATCACTCTTTGTCTCCTAGTTATAATTGTCTCATTCGTACCTTCACTCATATATGTTAAATTTAGAGCTTCTATTAAAGTTTTTTCAATTTACTATACAATAATAACATAAGCAAAATCATTGAAAGAAACACAATCACAAGGTACACAACATTTTATCCTCAGAAACCCTCATGGGGGAGAAAACCCAGCAAAAACTTCCTCAATAATAGATTGCCAATACAATGCCAAGACTAAAGACCAAAACACTAAAGAATATCCAAGGCTAAACATGCACTTCTCTCTCCTTCTTCTTGTGACTGCAACCACCTCCAAAAATTTCGCACTAGATGAGTGAGTGAGTGAGTGAGTGAATAAGGCACCTTCCTCTCTTATTTATACTAGTTGAGGAGCGCTAGGGTTATGTATCTTCATCAAGCAGGGCCAAATTCTTTCAATAGTGGTTAAAACCACTTTAATAAACCATAAGGGTCGACTTCTCAATTAAGACCATATGAGTATGGTTTGGCCAATCCAGAAGAGGGGATTTGATCATACATAAGTCCTGACATGATCAATCCAAAAAAGGGGATTTGATCTATAAAATAATAACTCAATTATAATTAGAATATTCTTCGTAGTTACGATATTTCAACAGCCCCCCTTAACACGAAGGGTATTCTACTCACATAACTCAATACAACATCATTAGGAGAGAGAGAGAGAGGGAAACAACATCATCAACATCTTGGACATTGACTGACATATCTACAAATAAACGAAAGTTTTTCTCATCATCAGTAACATCATCATTCACAACATGGAGCTGGAATAACATCATCATCATCATCTGCATCAACATCAATTAGCATAACGCTAAGGAGACAACATCATCAACACCATCATTAACAACATGAGGTTAGTACAACATCATCAACAACAACACAAGGCTGATACAAAATCATCAACAACAACACGAGGATGATACATCATCATCAACAACAACACGAGGCTGAAACAACAACATCATCAACACAAGGCTGAGATAACAACACCATCATCATATAGCAATACAATGAGGAAGGTGCAACAACAAAATTTTGTGGTACTCTGACAGACCGTCCTTATCGTACCTTCAATATCTGCCCAAGAATCATAAGATTCCCTAGGATATAAAATCCTAAAATCCTAATGGAGCTACCACATGGTACTCTTATAGACCGTCCTTACCGAAACTTCGTGATCTTCCTAAAAATCAAAAGATTCCATAGGATATAAAATCCTAATGGAGCTACCACTACTCACCACAGCTAGCATATACATGCACATGTACTCTTATAGACCGTCCTTATCGAACCTTCGGGATCTGTCTAGGGATGATCAATCCCCTAGGATATAAAATCCTAATGGAGCTACCCGCCGTTGGTCAGGATATTATAATATCATCAAAATCACTCCCCCTTTCGAGGGAGGTCCTTTAGGACTATACCAATCTTGTCTCAAAAGTATTCAAAATTTACATGAGACAAAAGCTTGGTCAACACATCTGCAACCTGCTCGTTTGTTCCAACATATTGGAGCTTTACAACTCCTCTCTACACCATATCACAAATGTAGTGATACCATATTTCTATGTGCTTGGACTTATCATGGAACACTAGGTTCTCCATCATATTTATGCAACTCTGGTTATCACAGAGAATCATGGTGACTTCCATATCCAAATCGAATAGAATTGTCAACAACTTTTGAAGCCATATGGATTCACAACTGGCGGAACATGCTGCAATGTATTTTGCTTCTAGCGTGCTGAGAGAAATAATGGATTGCTTCCTACTCTGCCATGAAGTCATGGTTGACCCCATACTGAAACAAAATCATGAAGTGCTCTTTCTATCAGAAACACTTCCAGCCCAATTTGAATCAATATAACCAATTAGTCCAAAGTCATGATCTCCAATATAACATAGACCAAATTCCAATGTACCCTTAAGGTATCTCATCACATGTTTTGCAACAACAAGGTGAACACGTCTGGCCTCTACTAGATACTAAATCAAGGTGTTCACAACAAAACATATATCTGGCCTGGTATTCATCAGATACATCAACGAACCAATAATCTATCTGTACAGAGTAGCATCAACTAATTATGACGAAATATCAACCAAGAGCTTCAACTTTATTTCCATGGGTGTGTTCATGGCTTTGCATTCAACCATGTCAAACCTCTTCAATATTTCAACTGCATACTTCCCTTGGTTAAGGAAGATATTCTCCAGGCTTTGCCAAACTTCAAGACCTAATAAATAATGCATCAGGCCTAGGTATTTCATATCAAATTCTATAGCGAGCTTCTTCTTACAATATGTGATGAGATTTTCTTCTCCTGTTAAGAATAGGTCATCGACATAAAACAACACTAGTTCGTCATTCATAACCTTGAAGTAAAGGTTAGAATCAACTTTACTCTTGGTAAAGCCCAATCTCGTCAGGAAACTATCAATTCTGCCATACCAAGCTTTGGGAGCTTGCTTCAATCCATACATAGCCTTCTTCAACATGCAAACATGAGTCTTTCTATCGTCAATTTCAAACCCTTGTGGTTGTTACATATACACTTCTTCGTCAATAACACCATTTAAGAAAGTTGTTTTCACATCCATTTGGTGTAAATTCCACTTCATCTTGGCTGTAGGAGCTATGATGGTTCTGATATAAGTGTATCTAGCTATAAGAGAAAACATCTCTTCATAATCAATGCCTTCCTTTTGAGAAAAGCCACGAGCTACAAATCTTGCTTTATGTTTTTCAATACTTTTGTCTGCAGCATGTTTTATCTTGTATATCCATTTGGAAGATACCACATCTTTGTTCTTTGGTTTGGGAACTATTTACCATACATCATTATTTATAATGGATTGGTATTCTTCTATCATGGCATCCACCCATTCTTTCTTTTGAATGGATTCTTCAAAGCAAGTAGGTTCCTTTTCTATGAGATTACACATCAAGGACATATAACTAGAAAATGGCTTAGGTTTCTTGCTTTGTCTCATGGTTCCTTATGAGGCACCATACTTCTATCCATCTTGAATAAGTTCCCTTGCCCAAGATGGCTTTCTCTTGTGAGAGATCGTCATCTGGGGAGGTCTGTCTTTGACCTCAAGTTGGCTCTAAGTTTCAACTATCAAACAATGTTTTGATGCTGTTTTATAACGACAAACTGTTCAGGAACTTCACTGCTATTTAGTTACGGTTACATAGGATTTTAGGTGCTCTAGCATGTAGTTTTAGTCACCAACATGTTAGCACATGCATACCATAAAATATGTAACACACATCTAGATGTTTACTACTGAAATAATGTTGTTCTAAACTCTAGCATACATGAAAATGAACACAGGTATTTTTGGTCAACATGACCCTGGATAAAACCGCCCCGGGAAAACCATTTTGAAATATAAGTCTATATATGTGGAGAAAATAAGGTGAACTACAACAAGTACATGAAACAAATGAACCTAATACAATAGCAACTTCTCTCAAGATGCAACACAAGTCCAAGAATGAAATATGCGCCCTCCCCAAATGTTGCTCTATCCACTGAAATGATGTGACCTTGCTCCCTGAAGCTCTGATGGAGAAACCCTTGTACACAACTTTGAATATGCAAGCTACCTCTCCACTAAAACTATCCTCAAATAAATATGACCACTGCAAGACCTCCCTGCTATAGGTGCTCCCTCCTATAGCAACCAAAATAAATGAGGGTCTAAGCCTCCACGATACCTCCATGAAAGGAGGCACCCAAGCTTCCCTCAACCATAGACTCCATCCTCACCTCAATGCTCTCTCTCAAACTCTCCAAGTGAACCTCATGAGCCTCTCTTTTCCCTATGTGCCCCTCTTGAACCTCCATAAGGAAACCTAAAAGATGGATGGATGAGATCATCCCATCTCATCTCTAATCAAAGGTTGAGATCATATCATAATAATCTCACTCACAAACCCACTTTGGGTTATGTTCCCTAAGTTCACTTTATGTCTCCTAATTCACCCACAAAGTGAATTAATAGTCATTTTACGCTAAAATGACCAAATTTCACTTTTGACTTATATCTCCTAAGTCAAAGTGAAATTAGACATAAAGTACAAGGCACATAGTACATAGTACTTCCCACTTGTGTTTAGAGGCTCATAAACACAAGGGGACCACTTCCCAAGGTACACAAATCTTGACACTCCCTCTTATAGAGAAAAGTATTTCTCACCAAGCCCATCTTGTCTCCGAAGTAGACATGTTTTCCCCTTGGCAGGGCCTTGGTGAGAATGTCTGCAATCTGCTCGTAAGTTGGTACATATTGTAATTGTATTTCCCCTCTCTGAACCCAATCTCTGATAAAGTGATATATAATCTCAATATGCTTCGACTGGTCGTGGAAAAATGGATCCTCTCCTCATACTGAGCAACAAACTCAATCTCCTCTGCTGTCGCTGCATTGTCATCCTGCTGCTTCTTTTTCTTCTTGGGACACTATCCTGCATAGTGACCCATCTCTTCATAAGAAAAGCATCTCATTGTGCTCATGTCTCTCTCTTTCCCATCGCCACTCTGCTATGGTTTGGCCCCTCCCTTGGGACCTTGTTTAGCACCTCTGTCGATCTTCTTTCCCTTAGTCCACAGAGAAAGGTCCTCATCACCCTCTGTAATCCGTTGTTGTCTTAAGGAATATGAGGTGAGTCTCGTCTCCTCCTGAACGAAATCATCCCAAAGTCTCTCCCAAGTAGGAATAACCTCTCGGGCAACAATGCCTCAAACAAATGGACCCCATAGTTTGGAAAAGCTGTTTAAGGCTGTCCTCACCATAAATCCCGGGTCCACTATATCTCCGACAACTGCAAGATCATCTATGATATTATTGAATCTACCAAGGAATGATGTAACTGACTCGGAATCAAGCATGTTAATGCTCCTGAGCCTGTCCTGCAGAACCATCTCCCGGTTCTGGTTTGAACTTTGGTAAATCTTGCATAAAGAATTCCATATCTCAAATGCATAGTCTTTACCAGTCAAATGTGGAATGACGTGGTCTCTCACCCCATCACAAATAGTCCTTTTCGCCTTGTTCTTCTTCTTCCTGAACTCTGCCACCAACGCGAGAGTAATGACATGAGGAACAAAAATGAGAGCCTGAACTATATCCCATAGTTCAATATCCTCTAAGGAGAAAGTGATCCTGGTATTCCAAGGGGACCAGGTTATAGCTCCATCTAGTCTATCCTTTTCCCGCATCTGGGACACTGGCATGGTTTTCCAATATAGCTCACAATGATGCTAAAACAACACAAGAGTATTGCCTCACTCCTATCAACACATGTGTGAAAAGAGGTAGTAACACCACAACCTCACTCCTAGCAAATATGTGTGAAAAGAGGTTGTAAACTACAACCTCACTCCTTTCCACACAGGTGTGAAAAGAGGCTGTCTTCCCACAAGTTGTCCACAAACTCTGCCAACAAGTTGTCCACAAACTCTGCCAACAAGCTGTCCAAAAATCTGCTCCGAACTGTCCAACAGACACTAACCGAGAGGTACCTTCAAATCTTATTTTTTGTCAATGTTTTGGACTGTAAACTTGCTTTCCAAAAGCATCCAACAGATCTGATTTTTACCCCTAAAAAATTACCCACAAATTGCTCAAAAATCAACAAGTCTAAGCCACCAAGGGCTCTCATACCATGTAGAAAATTTGAGGTACTATCAGGCTGCCAAAATAGGTCTGTCCTTGACTTGTTATTTGGCTCTAAGTTCACATTCTCAAAACTGTCTTCTTGCTATCTTTTAGGACACAAAATTGTTTAGTAACTTTCTGCTGATAATTTTAGGTGGTTAAGTGTTCTTTGAGGTGCCCTTGCAAGTGTTTTTATACCCCAATGTTAGCACATGCAATATACTCAAAACATATAACACTCCTCATGATATGTACAACTCTAACAAGCTGATATAAACTCTAAGCATGCATGAAATGAACACAAGTATTTTTGGTCAACATGACCCTGGATAAAACCCCCCTGGGGAAAACCAGTTTTGAATGAAAGTATATATAATGATGATCTAAATCATGAGATACAACAAGTAATACAATACAAAGGAACCTATATACATAGCAAGCTCCTCTTGAGCCTTGCCAAATGATCCAATGAGATATGCGCCCAAGCTTAGTGCACCCTCTCCCTTTGTTGCTCTGTCCACTGAAGTGAAGCGCCCTCCTTCCTCTTTGACCCAATGAAGAAACCCCACCATAGAAATCTTCTCTTGTGTGTTTCCTCTCCACTAAAACAATCAGATCTGACTTCCTCCAAGTATAGATTCTCCCTGCAAGCTGTGCACCCACCTCCTATGGTGCGCCCTCCTCCAAGCAAGTGTGATCACCACAAATAATATGGGCCCTGAGCCTCCATGAGCCCTCCATGAATGGAGGCACCCAATCTCTCCTCTCCCAATGCTTCCATTCCCATCCTCTTTCCCTTCTCCAAACTCTCTTGGTGAACATACAATTGAATGAGCCTCCAAATTCCCTATGCGCCCTCTTTATGGAAAACATAAGGAAACCTAGAAATGGATGGATGAGATCATCCCATCCCATTTATAATCAAAGGTTGAGATCTTCCAAAAATAATCTCAACTAAAAACCCACTTTGGATTAGTCTCCTTATTTCTCTTTATGTCCCTCAATTCAACCACAAAGTGAATTAATAGTCACTTTTGACTTAAGTGACATATTTCACTTTTGACTTAAATCTCCTAAGTCAAAGTGAAATTAGAACCATAAAGTAAAGCAATGAGGGAAATAGTCTCCCCCTTTGTGTTTATATACTCACAAACACAAGGGGAGCACTTTCCAAGGTACCCAAATCTCAACATTCTTGATATTCTATCATATCACGATCTTCCAGAATCTCATCATCAGGGGTAACTGTAACTTCCTTCAGTGGTTCTGCAACTCTGGGAGCTACAATTTCTTCTTCATATACTTCTTCAAGCTCACATATTCTTGATTTATTGAGTGCTACATCTTCATCAAAGGTTACATCTCTACCCATCTCAATATGATGGTAACCTGGTATGTAAATTTTGAAGGCCTTAGAGGCCTCACAGTATCCAACAAATATTCCCTTCATTCATGAAGGGTCCAACTTAGTTCTCCTTTCTTTTGGAATGTGTACAAACACTGGAAAACCAAATATTTTGAGATGGCTTACTTCTGGCTTCTTTCCAGAGAACATTTCTTAGGGGGTTTTGAATCCATGTGCACTATGGGATAATCTGTTTTGGACATAAATTGTTGTTCTTGCTACTTCAGGCCATAAGTGCATTGGAAAATCTTGATCATGGATCATAGTCTTCACATCTTCCATTATTGTTCTATTCTTTCTTTCTGCTACACCATTTTTCTGAGGATTATACAGAGTGGTAAGCTCCCTCTTAATCCCAACATATTTGCAAAATATTACAAATTCTTTTGAGGTGTATTCTCCTCCATTATCTAACCTGAGTATCTTGATTTTTCTTTCGGAGAGATTTTCTATCAAGGCTTTGAATTCCTTGAATTTTCCAAATAATTAATCTTTTGATTTCAATAAATAAGCCCAAGTCTTGCAAGAATAACCATCAATAAATGACACATAGTATACATACCCACTTATAGAGGTTTATGGCATTGGACCACATATATATGAGTGGATGAGCTCCAAGATTCCTTCTTCTTTACTGTTTCTCTTTGGGAAATGATTCTTTATGTTCTTTCCTTGTGCACATCCCTTAGACACACCTTCATGATCAAGCTTGAATTTTGGTAGACCTGTAACTACCTTGCTTACATATGGTAAGTATTTGTAGTTGACGTGAGCTAGTATTCTATGCAAAATTTCACATGGAATCTCAGTGGAGTGAGTCAAGGCTGCATCTGAGTGACCTTTTAATTTATACAAGCCACCTTCTTCTGTTCCAATAACAATTGCATCTTCTACGGTTTTTCCTTTAGGCCACGTGAGAACTTCACCATCTATAAATGCAATCCAAAAACCTTTCTTATCTAAAGTTGAGATAGAAATTAATTTCTTTGTCAAACCTAGTACATATAGTGCATCCTTCATTCTCATCGGAGTCCCTGAATCAAGTTTGTAGGTGGATTCTCCCACTCCTTTGATAGGGTACTTAAAATCATCTTTGAGTGTTACTTTCCGGGGAAAGTTATTTTCTGTAAGAATAGAGAGAATGTCTCTCTAACCTATCATGTGATTAGAGGCACCATTGTCTATGTGCCAAGTATCCTCTCTAGGTGTCATAGATCCTAAGAGGGAGGAAAATAAAACATAATCTTCAATTTCTTCTTTAGACAACTTCGTGGGTGGCTCATCATCTTCAATTGCATGGGCATGATGTCTTTTGTGTTTTCTCTTCTTGTATTCTTCTCTTCTGGCAGGACAATTATTAGAAATGTGTTCGATCTTATCACAATGATAACATTGATAAGAGGAGAAATATTTTTCTCTTCTTTGACCCTTCTGATATTTCTGGAATCTCCTTGGAGGATGAGATTCTTTATGAAAGTGGATGAATATCTTTGGGGATTGAGATTCCTTATGGAGGTGGGTCTCCTTTTGGAAACGAGACCTTTTCTTTCCTACTTTAACATGAGAATCTAGGGCTTGGTATTCATCTCTTAATAGTAGTGCTTCTCAGTTGGCTACTCTTGCTTCGTCTTGAACACATTCTTCCCAAAGACTGTCAAATTGGAGTTTCTCCTTTCTGGCACAGATAGTTTGGACGAAGGCATCCCAAAGCCTTGTGAGACCATTAAGAGTTGTCATGATGAGTTCATGTTCATCCAAGTTGTCTCCAATTGCTTCTATCTATTCTTTGAAATCAATAACCCTAGAGAAATAGTCTTGGATTGTTTCTCCTTTCTGCATCTTTGTATTCTTGAGTTGGGTTCTCAAGTTCATCTTTCAGTTGATGTTCTTTCCTTCATACATTCTGGTTAGGGCATCAAAAATATATTTTGGAGTATTCTTGGAAGACACTTGAGGGATCAAGTGATATTTAATTGAGTCTGCAATTATCCTTTTGGCTCTAACCATATCTTTCTTATACTTTGATTTGGCTACATCTTCTTCAGGTTCAGGTACATTTTCTTTTATGAATTTTGCAAGGCCATTCTCTTCAAGAACGAGTGCAATCTTTTACTTCCAGGCATGAAAGTTTTCCACACCTTCTAACTTGTCAACAAGCTTGGTGCTTGCAGACATCTTGATATGGAGTTGAGAAAATGAACAAAAATTGAAAGTTCTCAGAAAGTGAATCTGATCTTACCAAGAGATGCGCTGGGCTGAGGGGAGTAGGTTGGAGCTGTTTGTTTTTAGAAAATCCAAATTTTACCCCTTGAAACTGGACCTACACAAATATGGAGTGGTACTTCTGGTACTGGTTCTGCTTTCCTGGTTTTCTGGTACCAGTCAAAACTAGAGTTTCACTTTCTGAAGGCTTTGGTCACTAAAAGGGTGCTCTCAAGATGCCAAGTGATGCGATAGGCTAGGGCACACTTCCCTAGATGTTTTTTAGGCAGAAATTCCTTTCCAATAAAAAACCCTAATTTTCTTTTATGACTACAATGACATTTTTGGTCACCTAGTGAAAGGTGCTCTATTCAATTCAACTCTGATACCATGTTAAATTTAGAGATGCTATTAAGTTCTTTTCAATTTAATAGACAATAATAGCATAAGCAAGATCACTTAAAGAAACACAATCACAAGGTACACACGTTTTATTTTGGGAAACCCTCACGGGGGAGAAAACCCAACAAAAACTTCCTCAATAATAGATTGCCAATACAATTCCAAGACTAAAGACCAAAAAACTAAATAATATCCAAGACTGAGCATGCGCCTCTCTCTCCTTCTTCTTGTGATTGTAACTACCTCCAAAACTTGTGCACTAGATGAGTGACTGAGTGAGTGAGTGAATGAGGCATCTTCCTCTCTTATTTATACTAGTTGAGGGGCACTAGGGTTATGTCTCTTCATCAAGCAGGACCGACTTCTTCCAATAGTGGTTAAAACCACTTTAATAAACCCTAGGGATTGACTTCTCAATTACCACTATATGAATATGTTTTGACCAATCCACAAGAGGGGATTTGGTCATACATAAGTCTCGACATGATCAACCCAAAAAAGGGGATTAGATCTAAAAAATAATAACTCAATTATAATTAGATTATTCTTCACAGTTACAATATTTCAACAATATATACAGGGGATTTCATAACCTCTTGTGGTAGTTTTTTGAAAGGTCCTCTCCCATAGTCTATCCTTGTTTGAATGCTCTTAGTTTATATCTTAGGCTAGAGTCTTTTTCTTTGATAAGAAATAAGATTAAGTTAGGATACCTTCATTTTGATTCTAACATACTTGAAACCACTTACACCATTTGAGCATGTAGTATTGTTGTTTGATCATTTTGTTTAACTAATTGATTACTTTGGTTACTTTAGCTCTTGATAGATTATTTACCTTTTATGAGAGATATTTACACCTAGGAATCATTGCATCCCTAAGAAGACTCTCTCATAGACTATGTGTCCTATTTCCCTTGAGTATTCTTGGTTGTGTCTTATATCCTACTCAATGAGTTAGAGCCAATCATTCTAGCCTTTTCTCAGACTCATCATCCTCAAATTTGAGAAATTCATCTTCTTTGGATTGCAAACCCTCATCTCCTTTGAGAAAATCTAGATCAAGTGTTCCCAAGGTTAGTCCCCCTTTGATTAGTTTATCATCACCTAACCCGAGTACCACATCAATTCTCACCATGGCGAGAACTAATCTCAACTTTACTCAAGTGTATACACAAACCCAACTTGCCCTACCTTATATGGTAGGGTTGCATCTCCCAGATTTCACCAAGTTGATTAACAATCCAACTAAGCATAAAGTGACTTGGCTTACTATTCCAACTAATCTGCGCTCGGACATGCCTAAATTTGAGGGCCATGCTAGAGATGACCCATCCAATCACATAATGTTATTCACCTTTAGTTATCATCCAATGAAATCATAGATAAATTGATTAGATTGAGGTTGTTTCAATGCATTCTCATGGATGTCAACACCAAATGGTACATTGATCAACCAACTGATTCTCATAACACCTTTGAGTCCATAGCCAATGTGTTCTTATTTTCAACTTTCAATTCACCATGATTTAGGCGTCGAGATTCTCACCATTTTTTGTTAAAATAATGCCACCCATTTAATGGACCATATCCATGACTGACATAGACGACATGTCTTGTGTAAAGATGATATTAATCATATATTCCTTATGTACTAGTTTTTGAAATCATTACTTCTTGCCATTGCCATAGATGTGGCCATGATAATGCCCAAGAATTAGGAGGAAGCCATTCAAAAGGAACAACAATATGACTTGATCTATGCCCAATCTAGAATTTGTATACCATGCTTCCTGATGCCCCTTTCTCTTGATCAAGTGAGTTGTTAACTCTAGGGGAATCCCATGCCACTGATGGTCTTATTGGGTCTTTGTTGCATAATACTCCATAAAATTATCCACTTGGAGATAATGTGCATGGTACCACACTTAGTAGAGTTAGTACTTCGTTCCCCCCTCCCATTGTGGGGTGTTCCCCAATGTCCTATAGTTATCCTAACCCTCCACCTAATTCTTCTCATTCTTTGTCTCAAGTGGGAACTATCACTTCATACTCATCCACCTTGTATATTGGGTATGTGTTATATTATTTGCACGAGTAGTAGTGTCTACATTGCGCCGGGTGCACAGGGGGGTTTGAGGGGGGGTGCAGGGGAAATGCCCCTAAGAAATTTATTTCCTTGGGAAATGTGTCACATTTTTACCTTGATTTTTGTGTCAATTGTTGGGCAGTTATTCAACACATGGTTTTTGTCGATGGTTTTCTATTTCCGATTAAGAAATTAGGGTTGTTGACTAATATAGGTCATTGGGTTAGGGTTTTGGATGCCGCTAACTTTTATATGTATATTGTATTGTAAACAATGTAACACTATGAATGAATATATAATATGTTGGTTTTCCCAGTTTGGGTTTCCAGGGGAAAAATCTCTGTATAATGTTTGTATTTTCCATTGTATCTTTTTTGTTCTTTTATTGAAAATATGTTTGCAGTAAATATTATACAAGGTTAAAATCTACATTTGGCATCAAATCTTTGTTGGCTTCAGGGGGACACCTTTGTGGTCAAGGTTTTGGCTTAGGACCGTGATAAGCCTTGTTACAGTGGGAGATTTGTGGTATTGATTTTTCAGGTGAAAAGAAATGGTGAGCAATTCGAAAATGGAGATTGAGAAGTTTAATGGGAAAATTTTTGAGTTGCGGAAGCTCAATATGGAATATCTGTTGGTGGAAAGAGATCAATGGATCATAATGGATCCAGGTACTGCACCTACATGAAATTCAATGACTGGAAAAAGTTGGATCAGAAGGCAAAGAGTACAATCTGATCGTGTCTCTCATATTCAGTGTTACTGAATGTGTCAGAAGAATCTACAACAAAGGATTTATGGGATAAGTTGGGGAAGTTGTATCAATCTAAGTCACTATTAAATAAACTATTCCTGAGAAAGAAGTTTTATAATCCGAGGACGAGATATGGAGACTCGCTGGTAGAGAATTTGAATGCTTTCAATACTATGGTATGTCAGTTAGTATCTATTAATATTAAAATTTTAGATGAAGATAAGTGTATTAGTTTACTGTGTTCTTTACCAGACTCATGGGATAGTCTGGTTGTAGCCATAGGTAGTAATAAAACTACCTTGAAGTTTGATGAAGTGGTCTCATCCTTATTGTCAGAGGAGATGAGACGAAAGAACATGGAAGGTCAGAGCACAAACACATTATTTGCAAGAGGACGTTCCCAGGAAAGAAATAGATACAAGTTCTCAAGTGGGAGATCTAAGTCTAAGGGTAGATCTAAATCTCCTGAAAAATTTGTAAAGGTATGTTGGAGATGTGGAAAAGAAGGGCAATACAAGAAGTAATGTAGATCTAAATTTCAGAAAAAGAAGGGATCTGAAGAATCTCCTTCTACAGAAGAAAATACCTCCAAGGAAGAAGGAGGGGATGTGTACTTGAATTCTTCTACACACATGCAGATCATGAGGCATGGTTGGTTGAATGAGGTGCATCCTTTCATATGACTCCCCACAGGGAGTGGTTCTGTGAATATGAAAGGTATGATGGAGGTAATGTTTTCCTAGGTGATGAATCGATAACCAAAATCATAGGTAGAGGAAAATTCAAGTTGAGGCTCATATATGGAAGGATTAGAACACTACCCGGTGTTTTGCACATCCTAGGATTGGATAAAAAATTGATTTCTGTAAACAAAATGGACGATGTAGGGGTAAAGACAATATTTGAAAAGGAAACCTACAGGATGGCTTGAGGAGCAATGGTGTTTTTGAAGGGAGTTTTGTTTGGAACTCTATAGAAGCTACAAGGAAGCATTATTAATGATGGGTGTAATAGTTCCATTATTCCTGATATTGGAGTTGAAGAATAAAGAACTCCTACAATATCTGGAGAAAAGGTTATGATGTGGCATCAAAGACTGGGGCATATTAGAGAGAAGGGTCTTCGACTACTACACAATAAAGGTATGGTTGAAGGTATGTCTAAATTTTCTCTGAATTTTTATTTCTGTGAACATTGTGTATATGGGAAGCAGAATCAGGTAAGATTCCCCTCTGGTGAAACGAGGGCATAAGGAATTTTATAGCTAGTTCATAGTGATGGTTTTGGACCTGTGTCGGTCCCATCGTTGGGAAAATCTATTTACTATGTCTCATTTATAGATTAATTATCGAGAAATACTTGTATATATTTCCTCAGGAAGAAATCTAAAGTCTTTGACAAGTTTAAAGAGTTTAAGGCTCTTGTTGAGATTGAAATAGAGAAAAGATTTAAGGTGTCGAGGACAGATAATGGCAGAGAGTTCTGCGGGAATGAATTTGAAGAATTATGTAAGAAGTGTGGTATAGCAAGGCAGAATACTACTCCATATACACTTCAACAGAATGGAGTTCCATAAAGGATGAGCATGACGTTGATGGAAAAAGAAAGGTGCATGCTCAGTGGTGCCAAGCTAGGGCAAGAATTCTGGGCAGAGGTAGTGGGTACTGCATGTTACCTGGTCAATAGATCACCCTCATCAGCACTGGATGACAAGACTCCACAATAGGTATGGACTAGTAAGAAGCATTCTCTCACACATCTCAAGGTATTTGGTTGTGATGCATATGTTCATGTTCCAAAGGAAAACATGATTAAGCTAGATAGGAAGGATGAAAAGTGTATCTTTATTGGACATAAAGATGGTCTCAAAGGTTATAAGATTTGGAACCCATAAACTAAGAAGGTAGTGTATATACGATATGTGGTATTTAGAGAAATAGAGGATGTTTTTAAACATGAAGTCCTACCAAGTAAGGAAGAACTAGAGAAAATAGAGTCTGATTTAAAGGATGATGAATCAGACTCTACAGAAGAACATGAATCAAAAGAAGAAGATCCTTATAATCCAATATTGAGGATATCGGTTCGAGAAAGAAGGCCACTGGAAAGGTATACTCCATCTGATTTTCATTCAAATTTTGATTTGTCTATTACTGATAATGATCCTAGAACTGTCAGGGAGGTAGTGGATTATGAGGATGTAAATATCTGGAAAAAGGCCATGGAAAAAGAAATGGCAACCTTGGATAAGAATGAGGCTTGGGATCTAGTGGAGTTTCCGACTGGAAGAAATACCATTAAAAACAAATGGGTATTTAAAAAGAAGGTGAATGCAGAAGGAAAAGTGGAGAAATACAAAGCTCGGTTCATAGCAAAGGGTTATTCCCAGGTTGAGGGAATTGATTTTGGTGAGATTTTTTCTCTTGTTTCCAAGTTAACCTCTATACTATTTCTATTATCTATTGCTGTTGCATTTGATTTTGAAGTTAAATAGATGGATGTGAAGACAACATTCCCACATGGGGATCTGGAAGAAGAAATCTATATGAAGCAACCAAAATGATTTGTTGTGAAGGGAAAGAAGGAGCTGGTATGCAAGCTGAAAAACTCCATGTATGGTTTAAAAAAATAACCAAGGATGTGGTATCAAAGATTTGATACTTATATATTGGGACTTGGTTTCAAAAGAAGCAAAGAGGATCATTGTGTGTATTTTAAATTAATTGGTGATCATTTGATTTATTTGGTCTTGTATGTGGATGACATGTTGCTGATAAGAAACAACAAGGAGATTATCCAGGATGTGAAAACTCAGCTTTCTTCTAAATTTGACATGAAGGATCTCGGTGCTTCAAATTTCATTTTGGTCATGGAAATTAAAAGAGATAGGAAAAGAAGGAACTTTGGTTAAATCATAGAAAATATGTCGAGACAATATTGCAGAGGTTTAATATGCAGGAATGAAAACCAGTCAAGGTTCCTATTCCTTTTGGTATAAAGTTATTTGAGGATCAATATCCCAAGACACATGAAGAGGAGGAGGAAATGTATCGTGTTCCATATGCGAGTGCAGTTTGCAGTTTGATGTATGCAATGGTTTGTACTAGATCCGACATTGCACATGCAGTGGGAGTTTTGAGTAGGTATATGTCAAAACAAGGGAAGGATCATTGGACAACAATAAAAAGGGTTTTCAGGTATTTGCGTGGAATTGCTAGCTATGGATTGTGCTACCAAGGAAGACCGTGATTGGATATACATGGCTTTGTGGATGCAAACTGCGCTAGAGATCTGGATGATAGGATATCTACAAGTGGGTATGTGTTTAACCTGTTTGGAGGAGCAATAAGTTGGATGAGCAAAAGACAGGTTGTAGTGGCACTTTCAACTACAAAAGTTGAATACATGGCAGCCACTCATGCAAGTAAGGAAGAAATATGGTTACAAATATTGTGTTTATGTATTGGGTTGGTACAACAAGCTATAAGGATAAATTGTGATAGTCAAAGTGCAATTTTTCTGGAGAAGAACCCGACTTATCATTCAAAGACAAAGAATATTGATATTCAATATCACTTTGTGAGAGACATGGTTGAAGAAAATAAAGTGTTGTTGATGAAGGTGGACACTTTGAAGAATGTTGCAGATTCATGAACAAAATCTGTGAGCACTAAGAAGTTCTCTTGGTGTAGAGGATCCATGGGC
>JASDQU010101568.1:0-15658 GCA_032191745.1 Picea mariana | reverse complement strand
GGATGCAACTGGATTTTATATGTATATTGTATTGTAAACAATGTAACACTATGAATGAATATATAATATGTTGGTTTTCCTGGTTTGGGTTTCCAGGGGAAAAATCTCTGTATAATGTTTGTATTTTCCATTGTGTCTTTTTTGTTCTTTTATTGAAAATATGTTTGTAGTAAATATTGTACAAGGTTAAAATCTACATTGGGTATCAAAGCTTTGTTGGCTTCAGGGGGACGCCTTTGTGGTCAAGGGTTTGGCTCGGGACTGTTGTAAGCCTTGTTATAGTGGGAGATCTGTGGTATTGATTTTTCAAGTGAAAACAAATGGTGAGCAATTCGAAAATGGAGATTGAGAAGTTTAATGGGAAAAGTTTTGAGTTGTGGAAGCTCAATATGGAAGATCTGTTGGTGGATAGAGATCAATGGATCACAGTGGATCCAGGTACTACACCTACATGAACTTAAATGACTGGAAAAAGTTGGATTAGAAGGCAAAGAGTACATTCTGACCATGTCTCTCAGATTCAGTGTTACTGAATGTGTCAGAGGAAGCTACAACAAAGGATTTATGGGATAATTTGGGGAAGCTGTATTAGTCTAAGTCACTAGTAAATAAGCTATTCCTGAGAAATAAGTTTTATAATCCGAGGATGAGATATGGAGACTTAATGGCAGAGAATTTGAATGCTTTCAATACTGTGGTACGTCAGTTAGTATCTGTTGATATTAAAATTTCAGATGAAGATAAGTGTATTAGTTTACTGTGTTCTTTACCAAACTCATGGGATAGTCTAGTTGTGGCCATAGGTAGTAATACAACTGCCTTGAAGTTTGATGAAGTGGTCTCATCCTTGTTTTCAGAGGAGATGAGACAAAAGAACATGGAAGGTCAGAGCACAGACACATTATTTGCAAGAGGACGTTCCCAGGAAAGAAATAGATACAAGTTCTCAAGTGGGAGATCTAAGTCTAAGGGTAGATCTAAATCTCCTGAAAAATTTGTAAAGGTATGTTGGAGATGTGGAAAATAAGGGAAATACAAGAATCAATGTAGATCCAAATTTCAGAAAAAGAAGGGATGCGAAGAATCTCCTTCTACAGAAGAAAATACCTCCAAGGAAGAAGGAGGGGATGTGTACTTGGATTCTTCTACAAACATGCAGATCATGAGGCATGGTTGGTTGACTGAGGTGCATCCTTTCATATGACTCCCCACAGGGAGTGGTTCTGTGAATATGAAAGGTATGATGGAGGTAATGTTTTCCTAGGTGATGACTCGATAACCAAAATCATAGGTAGAGGAATATTCAAGCTGAGGCTCATATATGGAAAGATTAGAACACTACCTAGTGTTCTGCACATCCTAGGATTAGCCAAAAATTTGATTTCTATAAACAAAATGGACGATGTAGGGGTAAAGACAATATTTGAAAAGGAAACCTGCAAAATGGTTCGAGGAGCAATGGTGTTGTTGAAGGGAGTTTTGTTTGGAACTCTATAGAAGCTACAAGGAAGCATTATTAATGATGGGTGTAATAGTTCCATTATTCCTGATATTTGAGTTGAAGAATAAAGAACTCATACAATATCTAGAGAAAAGGTTATGATGTGGCATCAAAGACTGGGGCATATTAGAGAGAAGGGTCTTCGACTACTACACGATAAAGGTATGGTTGAAGGTATGTCTAACTTCTCTCTGGATTTTTATTTCTGTGAACATTGTGTATATGGGAAGCAGAATCAGGTAAGATTCCCCTCTGGTGCAATTAGGGCATAAGGAATTTTACAGCTAGTTCATAGTGATGGTTTTGGACCTGTGTCGGTCCCATCGTTGGGAAAATCTATTTACTATGTCTCATTTATAGATGAATTATCGAGGAATACTTGTATATATTTCCTTAGGAAGAAATCTGAAGTCTTTGACAAGTTTAAAGAGTTTAAGGCTCTTGTTGAGAATGAAATAGAGAAAAGAATTAAGGTGTCAAGGACAGATAATGGAAGAGAGTTCTGCGGGAATGAATTTGAAGAATTTTGTAAGAAGTGCGGTATAGAAAGGCAGAAGACTACTCCATATACACTTCAAAAGAATGGAGTTTTAGAAAGGATGAGCAGGACGTTGATGGAAAAAGAAAGGTGCATGCTCAGTGGTGTCGGGCTAGGGAAAGAATTCTAGGCAGAGGTAGTGGGTACTGCATGTTACCTGGTCAATAGATCACCCTCATCAACGCTAGATGAAAAGACTCCACAATAGGTATGGACTGGTAATAGGCATTCTCTCACACATCTCAAGGTATTTGGTTGTGATGCATATGTTCATGTTCCAAAGAAAAACATGATTAAGCTAGATAGGAAGGATGAAAAGTGTATCTTTATTGGATATAAAGATGGTCTCAAAGGTTATAAGATTTGGAACCCATAAACTAAGAAGGTAGTGTATATCCGAGATGTGGTATTTAGAGAAATGAAGGATGTTTTTAAACATGAATTCCTACCAAGTAAGGAAGAACCAGATAAAATAGAGTCTGATTTAAAGGATGATGAATCAGACTCTACAGAAGAACAGGAATCAGAAAAAGACGATCCTTATAATCCAATATTGAGGAGATCGGTTCGAGAAAGAAGGCCACTGGAAAGGTATACTCTATCTAATTTCCATTCAAATTTTTCTTTGTCTATTACTGATGATGATCCTAGAACTGTCAGGGAGGCAGTGGATTCAGAGGATGTAAATCTCTGGAAAAAGGCCATGGACAAAGAAATGGCAGCCTTGGATAAGAATGAGGCTTGGGATCTAGTGGAGTTTCCGATTGGAAGAAATCCCATTGGAAACAAATGGGTATTTAAAAAGAAGCTGAATGCAGAAGGAAAAGTGGAGAAATACAAAGCTCAGTTAGTAGCAAAGGGTTATTCCTAGGTTGAGGGAATTGATTTTGGTGAGATTTTTTCTCCTGTTTCCAAGTTAACCTCTATAATATTTCTTTTATCTGTTGCTATTGCATTTGATTTTGAAGTTAAATAGATGGATGTGAAGACAACATTCCTACATGGGGATTTGGAAGAAGAAATCTATATGAAACAACCAAAATGATTTTTTGTGAAGGGAAAGAAGGAGTTGGTATGCAAGCTGAAAAAGTCCTTGTATGGTTTAAAAAAAAACCAAGGATGTGGTATCAAAGATTTGATACTTATATGTTGGGACTTGGTTTCACAAGAAGCAAAGAGGATCATTGTGTGTATTTTAAATTAATTGGTGATCATTTGATTTATTTGGTATTGTATGTGGATGACATGTTGCTGATAAGAAACAACAAGGAGATTATCTAGGATGTGAAAACTCAGCTGTCCTCTAAATTTGACATGAAGGATATCGGTGCTTCAAATTTCATTTTGGGCATGGAAATTAAAAGAGATAGGAAAAAGAGGGAACTCTGGTTAAATAAAAGAAAATATGTCGAGACAATATTGCAGAGGTTTAATATGCAGGAATGAAAACTAGTCAAGGTTCCTATTCCTTTTGGTATAAAGTTATTTGCGGATCAGTATCCCAAGAAATATGAAGAGGAGGAGGACATGTATCGTGTTCCATATGCGAGTGCAGTTTACAGTTTGATGTATTCAATGGTCTGTACTAGATCTGACATTGCACATGCAGTGGGAGTTTTGAGCAGGTATATGTCAAAACAAGGGAAGGATCATTGGACAACAATAAAAAGGGTTTTCAGGTATTTGCGTGGAACTGCTAGCTATGGATTGTGCTGCCAAGGAAGACCGTGATTGGATAGAGTGTTGGATATACATGGCTTTGTGGATGCATATTAGGCTAGAGATCTAGATCCTAGGATATCTATAAGTGGGTATGTGTTTAACCTGTTTGGAGGAGCAATAAGTTGGATGAGCAAAAGATAGGTTTTAGTGGCACTTTCAACTACAAAAGTTGAATACATGGCAGCCACTCATGAAAGTAAGGAAGCAATATGGTTACAAATATTGTGTTTATGTATTGGGTTGGTACAACAAAATATAAGGATAAATTGTGACAGTCAAAGTGCAATTTTTCTAGAGAAGAACCCGACTTATCATTCAAAGACAAAGCATATTGATATTAAATATCACTTTGTGAGAGACATGGTTGAAGAAAATAAAGTGTTGTTGATGAAGATGGACACTTTGAAGAATGCTGCAGATTCATGAACAACAATTTTTCTGGCGAAGAACCCGACTTATCATTCAAAGACAAAGCATATTGATATTCAATATCACTTTGTGAGAGACATGGTTAAAGAAAATAAAGTGTTGTTGATGAAGGTGGACACTTTGAAGAATGTTGCAGAATCATGAACAAAATCTATGAGCACTAAGAAGTTCTCTTGGTGTAGAGGATCCATGGGCATTGATGCCCTGGATTGTTGACTATGTAACCTTGTAACCCCTTGTATGCAATTAAAACAACAAGTGAGAGAATGTTGGGTATGTGTTATGTTCTTTGCACGAGTATTAGTGTCATTGCGTCAGGCACACATGGGGGTTTGGGGAGGGTTGTGCAGGGGCAATGCCCTCGATAATTTTTTGCCTCAGGACACGTGTCACATTTTTGCCTCGATTTTCATGTCCATTGTTGGGAGGTTTTTCGACACATGGTTTTGTCGATGGTTTTCTATTTTCGGTTCATGAATTAGGGTTGTTGACTAATCCAGGTCATTAGGTTTTTAGATGTTGCTGGATCCTATATGTATATTTTATTGTAAACAATGTAACACTATGAATGAATATAGAATATGCTGGTTTTCCCGGTTTGGGTTTCCAGGGGAAAATCCTCTGTGTAATGTTTGTATTTTCCATTGTATCTTTTCTGTTCTTTTAATGAAAATATGTTTGTAGCAACTATTGTACAAGGTTAAAATATACACTGTACACCATCATGTGCATGGTCATGCTTGTACTAGTTCTTCTTATAGTGGAGCAACCATGAATCCAAACTATCCTTTTCCTGGCCCTTTGCCAACAACTTAAATTCCTGTAGTCATGATAGCCCAACCTCTCATCAACATTGATCAAACCCCACATACTATTCAAGGTGATGTATATGCTTAGAAAAATGTACCTAATCCCCCCAATCATAATAATAATAATAAAATCAATAACGAGAAGAATATACAAAATGAGCAATGGAAAAACCAAGGGACCCAAAATTCACAACCCAATAATAATGTTGGAGGTAACCTAAATACCACATATTAGGGTCAAGGTAAAAATCCCCAACTAAAATAGGAGAAGAACCCTCAACTTCGAACAAGTCACCCTTGCTCTATTTGGGGTGTCTATGAACACTACACCCATGATTGTTACATGAATTGCTTCGATTAAAAGAGGTAGTTGAAAGCTTGAGAAACATCCAATAAACCTAGTACTCAACCTACCCCTCCTTCATACTTGCAACCAATTATGTTGTGAAACCTTTTTCTGACACATGGATATGTATACACACACAGAACTACTTATTTTTTTCAACATACCAATTCCAATTCTTCTGGAGATGGTACTTTCCAAATATTGTACATGGATTTGACGAATTAATATAACAATCTAATCTCGTCAGTATGGCATGGCACTTGAATCATCATCTATTGAGCCAAGTGACCCCACACTGGCTACTAATGGACATTTTGAGATTCCCTAGTCTAGTGTTTATCTCTTCCCCAAAGTGCCAAAGGTTCCTTTATTTCAGAATGCCCCCAACCCTGATGCATGAGCTACCCATAACTACAATACAATTGATGACCTATCCTATTCTCTTGCTTCCATGTCATCATTAAATTCCCTCCAGAATTTCCCTATGAAATAAAAGGCTTTGCGATATGAATTGGGTGTGATCAATGCTTCAAATGATCAGATGATTGTTTTTTATATCAACAAGGCTAAATCTCATCTTCCCCCTTTTGTTTCCTTTCAAATTCTCCTCATGATAAAGAATGTTGTTATTAATTATTGCATTATCGATAAGGGTGTATCCACATGTATGATGTATTCTCATGTTTGGAAGAAATTAGGCTCCATCGAGCTTATTCCATCTATAATTACCCTTCACATGTATGATGGTCGACCCTCCCAACCAAAATGGTTGCATCAAAACTGTCCCATCTGGTTAGCTAGAAAATAAATGCTTCTTGATGTTGAGGTTGTAGATTCCCACTTAGACTATAACATTCTTTTGGGTCATATTTTTAAGTATTTCATGATAGAAAATGTCTCTTAGGTTTTACGTATAATGAGTTTCCTGCATAATGGGAAAGTTTTTACCATCGATCGACTTACTTACTATGATCCTAAAGCTCAACCAAATCCTGATAGCATTGCAATTTTTTTGGATGGGAGACAATCTATTTCCTCTTTTTTTGATGTTAGTCCCAGAGTCTTCAAAGATTCTACATTGCTTGGTGCATATTGGTCTTCCACTAGTAATCACCTTCTTGAGACAATCAATGTGTGCAAGGTGACAACATTCCAACAAACCATCACCTCAACACCCTCGTCATCTAATGCCTCTTCCACACAACATTCTACTAAGGCCAAATCTTATGTATCCTCAACATCATCATGGGTAGGGAATCCCCCTCAAAAGAATCCCTTTGTTCAAGGGCCTTTTTTATTCCCCCCTCTAGAAATTTTAAGCATCCCTATGATGGATACCTTATCTTTTACCAATCTTACCTTAGGGATACTAGTATGGTATCTAGATCTTCCAACCCCTCCTGTGCCTTCAATGCCAATTTCTCATTTGGTATTGACATGTGTTTAACCTACAAGTAATACCCCTATGTCTTCCATGGTATCAACAGAGGCCCAATCAACCACTACCAAGTATGGGAAAGGAGTTTCAATATGGGGGAAATCTAAGAATATTGGGGGCAATTCTAACTCTATACATGTTATGTCCACCCAAACCACTTCACCTAGATTCATTCCCCCATGTGCTTTATGTGAGCTCATTATCCACACAAACAATAATTATCCAACATTCCGAGAATTATGGATCTTTTTAATGTAAATGATTTAGAATCTAATCCATCCAGTCATGTAGTGCAAATTTGTCTTCTCAAATCATTGACTAAGCATATTAAGTACTTACTCATGAATCATTCCTATGATTTGTGTGATACCTATGGGGACTATTCTCATTGTTGTCTCAAGATAATTAAATTTGGAGATTCACTTGCCATAGTTTGTCATTTTGATTATGATCTCAAGGATAATCCAAACCCAATAATGTACGATGTCTCCCTTCGATGTCAAAGGTTTTTTTAATAGGGTAAATTGGTTGTCAATATCGGTCCTCCTCCTATCATAACTAATGAGAATAACATAAACATCGTTTACCTTTAAACTTCCATGGGATCAATATCTTTTGGAAACCTTCATTTTCATTAGATGTACATTAGAGCACCTCTTTGGAATACAATTTTCCCTTGGTTTCAACATCGATGGAGCCCCCATTGGATAGTTCCACATCTTCCTCTATATAATTATTATATGTGAGGCAATCCTCTCATTCATACGACAATGAAAAAGGGTTCACTATCCCATCTTCTACTACCACAATGAGACCATATAATACTGACTCTAGTACCCCTATATTTCATTTCGATGAAGAAATCCTAGAGTCCCTTACCACATTAGATTATTATTGGGATGATATGCATCATCATTCCTATTTTTAACCCTACTAGATGAGTCCTTTTCACCAATATGCTATGGAAACAAAAGACTTTTCCCCATGGAAAAATATAACAATTAAGGAATCCCATCCATGCACCTGATGTGTTTGATGAGGAGAATTTGACCAATATTTCACCTACCATTAAGGTGGATATATCGGTTACACATGGTGTTGTCGAAAACATCCTTCTTGGGGAAAATTGTCTCCTAAAGAGGTTGTTGCTTATAAATCCATTTTCCAAGAATTTCATGATGTCTTTGCCTAGTTGTACTTAGAGGATGCTTGAAATTGATCCTATCATTGTTGAACATCACATTGATACATGGCTGGATGCCTTTCATGTCCATTAGAAACAACGACCTATTCACCTCGTTAAGGCCCCTTCCATTAAATACAAAATTGACGAACTTAGTCAGGTGAGATTCATTTACCCCATTGCATACACTTCAAGGGTCTCTAACCCTATACTAGTTGCGAAGGAACAAGGCACCATTCATGTTTGTATGAAATTTTGTGATCTAAATTGGGCTTGTGCTAAGAACAATTACCAAACATCATTGATCAACCAAATTATCGATGCATGTGGTGGCCACGATATCCTTTCCTTCAAGGATGGATTCTTTAGATATAATTAGATATGAATGAAACATCAAGATCGATATAAAATTTCCTTTACAACTCCTTGGGGAAAATTTTTGTACAAGTTTATGCCCTTTGGATTAAAGAATGGTGGAGCCACTATTTAGCATGTCATGTCTTATTGATTTCATGACCTGTTTCACATTACCTTAGCCTATCTCAACGATCTCACCATTAGTTTGAAGAAACAGTCACAACGCTGGGAGGACTTGCATACTATCTTCCTTAGGTGTTGCAAGTATAATATATGCTTAAAACCTCTTAAGTGTGTCTTTTGCGTGCCTACTAGTTGGTTATTGGGATTCGTTGTTTCCAAAACTAACAATATTGTAGACCCCTTGAAAGTGCAGGTCATCATTGAGATACCCCTACCTTGTAATCTATGCCAATTGTAGAACCTTCAAGGGCAAGCCAATTTATTGCATCGGTTTGTCCAAGACTATGCCACCATCACTAATGGTTTTCTTCGGTTTTTATGATCAAACATACCCTTTGCATGGGACGACGAGGCCCAAAAATATTTCAATACATTAAATCATGCACTTAGTTCAACATATTTAATTAGTTTGCTTGAATTCAATAATGATTTTCTCCTTTACATTTCCACCTCACCCTTCTCTATCGTTGGAGTGTGAGTTTAGCATGGGCTTGATGGATATGTGCATGTCATCTATTATGCGAATTAAAACATGTTTGGACCCTCTTTGTCCTATACCCATGTGGATAAATTGGCCTTAGTGGTTGTTTTCTCCACCCATAAGTTACGTCATTACATTTTGATGTGAAAAACCACAATTGTGACCAATTCCAACCCAATTTCCTTTCTATTGGCTCAACAGGTTATCAATGGCAAGTACATTCGGTGGATCGTTATCCTTCAAGATTTTGACTTTGATTTTTTTGCGACCAAGAGTAGGAAAGGATTATACCTCATATAGTTCATTTCTAACATCTCAATGGACACATCAGACCCACCATTGAATGAAGACCTTTTGGACAAACATGTGTTTTCTATATCCATGGATGATCCTTGGTATGGAAACATTTTAGTCTATTTGCAAACCCATAAATTTGGTCCTCATTTATTCCATGATGATTGACGATGTATTCACCATTAGGGTCCATGATATATGCTCATTGGCTACAACCTTTATCATCGTGAATTTGATACCTTGTTGCATCATTGCCTCACTCATGATGAGGTGGAACATGTCTTAAATGCCTGCCATAACAATGCTTGATGTGGTCACCTTTTTGAGGTGGCTACTACCCAAAAGAGTTTCCACACAAGGTATTTTTGGCTTAATTTGTTTATATATTGTATTAAGGTAGTTAATAATTTCCCTAACTATCAACTTTATGCCCCTAAGGCACGATCTCCTCCAACTCCGTTGCACCCTATCATCACCACATGTCCTTTTGGAAAATGGGTTATTTATTTCATGGAGTGTAACCGTCCTTCTGGTAGCATTTTTTGGCCCTTGACCAAGTTTTGAGGAAACATTGGTCGTGTTTGACCATTTTTGGGACTTCAACAGGCTGGTCGAAGATGGAGCGCCTAGGTGGAGTTGAGATCGCAATATCTCACTTGTTTTGTGGGATTTTTGGGATTTTAGGGTTTATGTAACATGTATGCGATGTCTGCCCATGGGTTTACCCATGTTTAGGCCTTTTTGTAATGTATAAATAAGTATATAGGACTTAGAGCGAGGTCTGTCAAAGTTGGCTTCGTGCAAGAATGTGTAAAGGTTGCTAAGTGTGAAGAACAATTGTTGGGTTTTTGTGCATACTGTGTGTTGAGACTTACAGAGATAAGTGCAAGTGATTGTAAGAGGATTTGTGCATAGACTATGTAAGGCTTTGTGCTATCAAAGAGTTGGCTCTGTGCCTTGACTTGATTTTGAGGAAGCTGGATCTAGTGCGCTGCGCACAGATCACCTATCCACTACGGGGTTTGGCTCTGTGGTTGTGTGCATAGGAGTAGGTGAATGTAAGAGATTGAAGCCGACTAATAAAGAAGAAGAAAAAGATTGGTGGATGTAGCCCCACACTAGGGTGAACCACATATATCCCATGTTATGATGTGCTTTGTGCGATGTTGTCCATGTTGTTTATGTGTTTATCTGCTTAGTGCACTGATCTTGATGTATGATAGCTAGATCTATGGATGCTTAGTTCTTTATGTAGGATGAATGATAGATATGAGCTAGTGCTATGTGCTAAGAGGTTTTTAAGGGTTTGATCTTGAATATTATTGCGCTGATATGTAATAAGGGTTAATCTACGATGTACATGAGAATCATAACCTAATGCATATTGTTGGCTAAGTGTTTTTTTAAGTGTTGTAATCACAGATATGTGTCCCAGCTTGGTTATAGACACCTGAGTCCTGCAACCCCCCCTGCCTCTACCTCGGGTGAGAATTCATCTGCTTCACAGGTGTTGCCAAAAAGGTCGGTAGTTAGGGTTTTGTTGGTGCGCTGTTGAAGCCTTGAACCCTGGGTTTGCCCCTGTGCCAACAAATGGTTTTGTTGTCAGGACATGAAATCGTGATTGCTGGGATCTGAAGAAAAGAGAAAGCTTTGTGCATAGATCTGTTGCTGTATTGCACAATATTTTACTTGACTGCGAAGCTCTGTGATAAGAAAGAAACCAGATCTGAAAGAAAGAGGTAAGATCTTAAAGCTTTGTGCTCTGGTAAAGGTAAGATAAGTGGAAATATTTGCTTCAAAAATATGAATCTAGGTATGTTTGATAGATTTTGGTCTAACCTAAATGTTAGGGCACAGTTAGAAGAAAGAGTTGACCTGAATAAATTTGATAGAAATAGTGAGAAATATGTTATTCCTATGCATAGAAATAATTTTTGGACTAATAAGTGGATGCAGGAACCTAGAAAGAACTTTTGCAAATTGCAGGTCAAACAATGTGATCCCAACGCGTATTACAGGAAAGGCTGGGGATCATTTAAAAGAAAGAGAGGATTGACACTGTGTTATAATTGCAGAAGACTGGGCCATCTTGCTAAGGAATGCCCTGGTGTAGGTCCTATTTGTCTTTGTTGTAAATCTATTGGTCATGTGGTTGAGGATTGTCCAAGGATGATTTATAAAGTTGAAAATATGAACATGAGACAAGAAAACTGTAAGGAAGGTTAAGAGACTACGGATATCTTAAAGAATCATACAGAAAAAGAGTCAGAGACTATGTTAAGACAGTTAAAAGAGGTAATGGATGATCACAAAGACATCAGTTTACTAGAGATCTTGAAAGAAAAACAACACATAGTTGCAAGAATAGAATACTTCGACATAGACTGTGTATTAGACGAAGAAACACATGTGATCATTATGCCAGAAAGAACTTGGGAAATTTTGGGAAAGCCTGCTATGATACCTTCATTGGGAAGGATAGTCTTGTTTAAAGGAAAGATGATAACCCTATGTGGAAGAGTTACTAATATGCCTATGATTTCTCATGAAACGTCAACAGAAGAGGACTTTGAAGTTATTAGGTTTGTTGGGAACAACACCCCTTTCCCTCTTTTACTAGGAAAGGCTTGGATTGAGAGGGATCAGATAAGAAGGAAAGCAAAGGAGAAAGCTACAGAAAAAAATAGCAAGAAATAAGGGATTTCATAGCTCGAAGGATAGATCGACTGATAGAGGAATGAGAAGTTGAGTAGAAGTAGCAGAATGAAAGAGAAGTAGCTGTCAACTTTGAAAGAGTGCAAGAAGGGTTGAAGGACCTATCCGTGCAAGCATAAAGTATGTTCACCCAGGACATAGTAATCAAGGCGGTATTATCTCTGAACCCTTTGAAAGAACATCAACAACGCAAAGTCACTACTCTAAGAACATATAAGAATAAGAATGATAAGAGGAATCCAGAGATTTAGATTAGAGGAAAGAAGGAAAGGAAGCTCAATAAGAAAAAATCCAAGTTAGAAAAACTACGGGGAATTCCAGAAAATAATTTACAGGAGACAAATCTGCAGAACTTGAACCTCGTCGGAATATCAGAACAACGCAGAATGGGACTTCGCCATGACGAATCCATATGACTGTTGGAGGCGTCTCGACCATTAGAATAACACTCTAGAACGGCTAGAAACACAATTATTGTCGGAAAGACCACCGTTGGACCATTGGGACCGCATCATAACGGATGGATTCGTATTGATTGAGGCATTCCTACCCGTTGGAAGAATCCGCAATGACGTTGCTTATTTAACCCATCGAACATTGTGCTGGGACCACTTTTTGAAAACCAAGATATCTGAGCTAACAGAGAATCGAATGCATATCGTGCTGTGCTTTCTAGACATCGCCATCCATTTGAGTATCTTTCCTATCCATTCGCCTACCTGATTTATTTTATTACAAGTGTGAATGTCGGGTGAACATAGCGCGTTAGAGAAATCTGTGGAGGAGATTCTTGTCGATCAAATGGCTGAGAAAGTCATGTTTGTAGGGATACAGGCATCGTCGACTGATGGATTGCAAGAATCCCCCTTGACTACACGTCGTTCTAGCCGAACCGCTGTTGATAAACGAAGCAAACACCGCGACGATCTGTCTCACGTGAAGAAAATCCTGTTGGTCTTATCGGATTACATCCCGCCTCTCGCTGGCATGGTCAACCACGACAACATCCCACAAGATTTAGAATACATGTTAATCACCGTGTACATCCCGAAGGGGATACACTTAGTTGGACCTCAGTTAGGACACATCCCAACACTGAAGAACAATGACGTCAAACTCAAAGATAGGAATAACTATGCGCTGCTCGCATCGCATAGGTACCTGATGAAGACGACTGGGAAGATTCCCAAGATAGTCTCTCAGCCATGGATTTAGGAGCTCACGCGATCGACGATCTTGAATGTGATGAAGATCCTCCACTTTGGTCTACATCAGGAGGTTAACGCTTGCGTTAAACTCCTCCTATCGTGCTACCATGGAGGGTATCTTTGGCTTGACAGACATGCCACTGTGGATCCAGTGCTGATCCACCTCATCACAGGATTGAGTATGCAGGGACCAGACCCTCACTAGTTCTACCCAGGGAATATTTCAGATCACTCCCTAGCACAATGCATAAAGGTAGCCTATGGCGATGTAGAGAAGGGAAATCGAGGCTACAAGGTAGCCTCCATCCAGGATGGCGCAATGCGCCTCGCTTTCCAACTGATAGTTGTAAATCTTGTCAGAAAGAACTACCCGACACGGCTCACCGGGTTTTTAGTAGACCTCGCAGGGAAGTGCGTAGAAGGAATGTAGATGAATTGGGTGAGTTACCTCGTTAACGAGCTGGAAAAGGACTGCCAAGAAGCGCAAGATCATGGATATGAGTTTGATTTTAGTTGGTTACTGATATTGATCACATTTGTCGCCTGGAAAATGTCGAAAAGAGAAGCCTTCCCGGAAGTTGAGCCATCTGAGCTGTTGGCCGCGAGGTTCTCCACCTTGTGGTACACGAATGATATGGCAAAGTAGTGACAATCAAACATGGTGTTCCATGATTACTACCTGCAACTGAAGTATGCTATTGAAGCAATCCCATGAATGACACCCAACACTTTGCATCAATATAGACCACTAGTGAAGTTCTGCACAGATCGACACTTTATTTATATCACTGCGCGTAAAGATGAAATTAAGGAGGAGCTGCAGTCCTATTACAAGATGACCGACGAAGACATGGAGGAGATCACCAAAGAATGGCTAGCAGAGTTCCTTGTACCGGTGGAAGATGCAGAAATCTCCGACCCCGACATCATAGGTAGTCCATTGGTCACCCAGGTCAAACATGATGGACATGCTAGCACGCAGAAGAAAAAGAAAAAGGAATAATTCCAGGAAACTGATGAGGAGGACAAGGCCTCGGAGGAGAGTAGACCTGATTCACCTACAGGAGGAGGAGGAGATGAAGTGAACCAAGAGGAAGGAGGGAAAGAAGGATAAAATAAAAACAAAGGTGAAGCTACACCATTGAAGGATCCCGTCACCACAGCCGAAACATCACAGAAGAGGAAGGTTTCCTCGGAGAAACCTTCGGCCAGAAAGAAATCCTGCGCCAATAAGCCTTAGTCAAAGAATGTGCTCACAGTGGACGATGTAGATCTCATCATCGTAGCCATGGAGGATGCTTCAAAAGATATATTGCAGAGACATGAAGTAGAGCAAGAAACATTGTATGACAGAATAGAGAAGGAGATCAGGGACATACAATGAGCTATCCATTTGAGCCGCGCAAAACCAACTGCACCTTCTTCAACGAAAATTTCTTAATTGGAGGATGAGCCCACCAAATTACGAATATTGGCAGATGCAACATAGGCTCACCTTCATCGAGTCTAAGAAGAAAAGGATTAGGCTACAAAAGTCATGAAGCAAGAAAAGGAGGAGGTCTTAGAGCAACTTCGAGTTGCACAGCAGGAGAAAGATAAAATCAGGGTGATGTTCTAGGAGGACAAAGAGAAGATGCAGAAAGAAAAATACCAGCTGCTTGTAGAGAAAACTGTGGTCAAGGAGGCAGTGACTAGAGCACTTCGTTCTATGCCAGTCTTGGCACAGGAGAGACTAGAGTCAACTGAGATGTAAGTGGGGTAGCTCACCGAATCCTTTCAACAAATTCAAGCAAGAGTAATGGAGCTAGAGATCCAAGTAGTGCTGAGCACTCTGCAAGAAGTGCATGATCAAAGGGAAGAAAACGCTAAGAGCGCAGTAGAAAGAATCAGGTCACTCGCCTCATAGTGTAAAAAACTGAGTGATTGGAGTGCACAGACCTATGAGCGCCTTGCAGAAGATTTGGAGTTGAGGAAATTGGAAGCACCACTCTAGGAGGTGAAGCAACAGGCATCCACTGTGCAAGAACAGATGGGGCTACTTATTGCAGTCAAGAAGATGAAAACATCACAGGAACAACACACAATTCAACAACAAGTTATTGCCATCCAAAGCAGAGTTATGGAGGTTACACAGAGACTCCAGTCGATGCAGGACGAAGCCTGCACACTTTTTGAAGAAGCTGAAGGACAAGGATCACAACTAGACCAATTGGTTGCGACAACGGAACAACGCCCGTAAGGGCCTATCATCGAGCAAGTAATCTAGGAGTTCGCCGAGCAGTAGGCCCTGGTGAAGCAACGAGTTGAGGCAGTTTGAGATAAGCTCGAGGCCTTCGAAGCAGTGTTTCCCAGATCTGAGTGACTTGGGAAGATTCACAGGTGAGTGTTGGGGGCCTGTTGGCCCTTGACCAAGTTTTGAGGAAACATTGGTCATGTTTGACCATTTTTGGGACT
>JASDQU010101567.1:550073-567922 GCA_032191745.1 Picea mariana | reverse complement strand
GTTTTGATGATGTAGAGTTCTTGTCGCTATGTGCAGATGATGTGGAGTTCTTGTCGCCATGTGCAGACGAAATTTCAGTGATAACAATCACCTTTTCATAAAATACAAGGAAATTTGACAACTTTCTTCTTCTTACCAACCTTAATGTCACTAGTTGATAGGGCATCACCAGCATGTCCAGTAGGGGCCAATGATGTGGAGGAAAACATTTCTAATACCTTGGGAAGACCAGGAAAATCACTTAGAAAGTGGTCACCCTTACAAAGAATTCAAGGGAATTTGGGTTTCAGATTCTTCGTTTTAATCTTGTCCACCTCATCAACACTCCCAGTATGATCAACAGTAGTTGGTTTCTTAGATCTAACATCTGATGTTGCTGGAGGCTTGGTCCCTTTCTGGTTCTTCTTCTTCTCTTTTCATTTCTTCTTCTTATTATCAACCTAGCTACTTGCTTTATAGCTTTCACTAGGCGAAGAAGGAGAAATGGAAGGATACCTAATGGTAAAAGAAGGATAAATGGAAGGATACCTAATGGGAAAATAAGGAGAAAGGTTTACATGAGGTTGATGTGTGGGTGGTGTGCTTACATCTGAAGCACCTGCATTCGATATCACCGGAGTGGAAAAAAACCATACCGGTAACCCAATTGTGAGACCTGGAAGGCTCAAAGTAGCGATGTAAGGAGGACCAACATTTCTGTAAGAAGGAAAAACAAAGGTTTCCCCTAGAAAAGGGGTTTCTTCATTGGTCATTCTGGGAACTGATGCCATAAAAAATAAAGATCCAACCTAGATTTTGATAGGGAGAACAAACAACACACGCTAAGAATCTAGTAAGCAAACAAGAAAACAAAGCCTTCTCACAATGGGCACACAAGTTGGTGATGAAGTCCAACATCGTGAGAACAAAGTAAGAAGGGGCTGAGATAGAGCAAGTGGAAAAGTTACATAGACGACCTGCTTAACAAACTTACGCCTTGGTGCAAGCTCCCACACATAATCGTGGGTATATGCTCCAAGGATCCCGAGTGAGTTTGGCCAATGTCGATTCCAGGTACTGTCAAGACTTTCCCCTCCACATTCACTTTGTGTAAAGACCCTAAAGATATAGGCCACTAAGGTTACCATCTACAACAGTAATGCCTGGGGAAACAGTCGACAGTTTGATCCATGCGCAAGGGCAGGGTATCTAGCCCAAAATCAACTTGAAAGGCTTCCACTCATCATTGTGGGTATACCTTCAAGCAACCCCCATAATACACACAATCTCTACACCAAGAAAAACACAGCAGGGTGAGTAACTCTGCCAGTCTTAATGTGACCTTAGGTTTGACCCTTGTGTGAGAAGGGCTTCCCAAGACAAAATTGAGCAATTGGATTTCACCGCTCCCTAACACAAGATTCTATGTTTGTTTGCAGCTTTGGAAAGTTATCTTTCACACCTATTCCAAATCCCTACAACTAATATGATGTAGCTTTTCTACCAGAAAATACAAAAATGTCTAATCAATTTTTAGTTTAGCGCTTTATTTTTAAGGTTGTTGTTACTCAAAAGGAAAATGGTGTGGAAAATATGGTGTTTTGATTGAATCAAAAGTTATGTAAAGAGATGAAGATGCAATCTTTTCATTTCGATGAAAGATATGCTACGAGAAGGAGAAAACATTCATCATTACAGATGCACAATGTCCCAAAAAAGACAAAAACCATGCAATTTCTCTACTTCAAATGAAATCTAGTTTCATTACCCAAAAGCAAAAATGCATTTATCTTCTTTTTTTTATCATGGCGTATACATAAACTAAATACAAAACCTTCAATGCTCCACTACTTTTAATCATGAGAAAGAGTCCTGTGCAGATGCAAAATACACGAAGCAAAAGGGCTACAAACAAAGCATCTACTCAAGGATTCTACAACCAATCAAGCATTCAAGGAATACAATAAAATGTAGAGAAGAATCCAAGAAATGATAGGGAGAAAGAGAAATCACTCAAAACTGTCCTGTCAAAAAAGCAACTAGAAAAGGCACTTTCACATTTCTGAAAAAGATTTCAAGCTCCAAGAAATACAATAGGGAGTGATAAGCATCAAAAACCAATCCAGCCAACTTCACAAACCAACCACAAACTCTAGGTAAATATCTCTGCAAAAAAGGTTGCAAAAGACTTAGCAGAAGAAGGAAAAAACTCTCAAAAAAGAGACTAGCACTCCCCTAGTAGGGTGGACAGAGTGTTGAAATGCTCCCTAAGACACTGTAGGGGAGCATTGGTGCTATGGTACGGCCTAGAGGGGGCGTTAGTCCTCCCAGAAACTCATAGAAAGAACCAAAAACCATGCAAAAACTCACCTAGAATGCATGAAAATTGGTGAAATTTCTAGTGAAGGTAGGAGAAGGTTAATGGATGATGAACAACAAGGAATTGCTTGGGAAAAATACCTCAAATATCAAATGGAATAGTGCGTATATATCTGAGTTTCCTTAAAACAACTTTCATACCATCAGATAAAGGAGAAAGCAGTAAATTGACTCCAAATCTTGAAAGAAAAAGAGTGACTCAAAGTAAAGAAAAAATATCAACAAATTCCCCAATGGAGTCATGTTGACGGGAAATTTGACTTGCCATCAACTGAAAGAATAGATCGAGATCGGGGTTGTCTAAATAACCCAAGCCATTTGGTGTAACCTATTCTGACAGGTTTAATGGCTTCGTTAGCCAACTAAAGTCCTAAAACAAAGAAAAGAAAACAACTACTTAATGCTAAAACTTATAATAATATATATACATTAATCTAATTATTTACAAATGTATTAAATAGAAAAGTAAATATGAACATGCCATTTATGAACAGAATATTTACAGGTTGCGAGTTTTAGTGAAAGCCTCACAAAAGAAAGCACATATCTTTGTAGTTTTTGTTTGTAATCACATATCTAAGAATCATAAGTAAAACATGATTTGAAACAAAGATAGAGTGATGGTAAAATCCGATCAAATAACTTTCCTATTTCACTAATAACAAAAATGAGGAAAATTAGAAGCAAATGAAGCTAACATGTTACTAGTTTCTTAATGTGCCTATGCCTCTGTACGATCCAAAACTCCAGTTGTCTCGCCTATGAAATAAATCTGCAACAGGTTCGTACTAATGTCTCCTGAATAAATTTGAGAGATCTATTTACAGCTAGGATATAAGAACAGAATACTAGACACATATGATCCAGTGATGTTATAATTATGAATGATTACAGTAAGAAAAATCTTTATGTGAAGCATTCATTTTATCCATCAATTAAACATCAAGCATAAATCATGATATTATAATTGATATACAATCACAGTCATAGAATATGGAACAACAAGTTATAGACAATATTTTAAAGCATTCAATGAAATGGAATATCATATGCTAAAGAGGCAAAAGCTACATAACATATCAATATTTCCTAATAAAAATGCAAAACATAGATGGAACAATTTTCACATTGGTCTAAAGCCAAATGTGGATCAGTTGTTCATATAGTTCTAAAAGTCACATGCCTATAATCTGTTCCATCCAATATATCTATTACTTACAAAATGAACAATATTTAAAGTGACTTGAAATCACATTCCCCTATGTCCCAGGATAGGATAGGATTTCATAAAATAAAAAATATTACAAAAATAGTAGGCTAACAACCACTCATAACAGAGTTGGTTTTAATCAAAGATTGATCAAATTTTTTGCAAAAAAAAATAGAAATGAAACTACTAATCATTCAAATTCATAATCAAATATGCTTCCTCCATATGATCAACAACAAGATCAACTATTTCCTGAAAAACACAACAAATTCAATAAGTTAGAAAATTACCCATAACTAATTTCTATTTTTTATTTAAAAGAGATTTGGCTACAAAATCGAAGATTTTGTACCCAGTCTTAGTTTAGAAAACAAAATCAAATTCCAAATTGATTTAATTCAAAATAGATAATAGGAATAAAACAAGAGAGAAAATTGTTTTACCATTTAAAAATTGACTAAAGATGGGTCACGTAGTTCAAAATTTATTATCACCTTGACACTTGTTGCATTTTTTATTACTATGTTTCATGATCTCTTGATGCGTTTATCTTTCCTCTCTGCGTGCACTTTGAGGTCGATATTTTCTTGTCTCAAAGATTCATTTTGAGCAGTAAGAATTTTAATCTGGGTCGAAGAATGGGTATGTCGGTGTAATACCGCTCGATCAAATGGAAACAAACATCACATTGTTCAGGAAGAATGGCAGGTCGATGAAGTCTACAGTCAAACATGGATGTAACAACCTTACCTATTATTTTCCCTTGATCATGCCTAATACCAAAGAAATTCTCCTCACCTTTGAGGCACGGTGGAAAATTCGTCACAAAGTCCTAGGGTTCAATAGGAACAATAGATTTATTACTGTAACCTTGACAATCTGGATCTTGCAAAACTAGAAAATCTTCTATTTCATAGTCTGAGACCTCATCGACCTCGATCGAACTAATCAATCTCATATGAGCATCATTTTGGTTCCTCAATTTCCTTGAAATTAGGTGACCTACCTTTTTGTTCTGGAAACCTAAGTTTGTTCATTTCTGCTTGGTTTGTTTGCAAGGTTTCTCAACATCCGGCCTTACAATAACGTTCTGGCTAGCATCAATCTTAGGCATAAGAGGGTCAATTACCTCCATTTCAATAGTCTCTTTCTCAGGAAATCCTATAGATGAAGGCTTACTTGGCATCGCTGTGTCTAGAGGGTTTTTGTTACGAGAGTCTGGTCCATTTATTGAAATACCAAGTTGTTTTTTAATCAATGGCTCACGTAAGTCAGGGTTTACTATAGGAATGGTCTTGGAAAAACTATTCCTTATCGCAAAATTATCCCAACAGTCGCCCACGGTTGACAAGTGATGAATCAACAGAATCTTAATCAATCTGTGATGGAACAGACTTGAATCAACACTCTATCTCTTATATCTTTTGGACATTTTATAGAGACTTCTCAACAAATAAAATGGAATGCTTAATTCAAAACCAGTGAAATGCATGAGTAAGAGAATATGGTAGAGCAAGATCAATCTGTATCGACCCTCACAGGTCACGAATTTTTTGAGAATCAACAACAAGCTATGCCACCTAGGTTTAACCAGGGAGATGGGAATACCTTTTTTGCAACAACTGATTTTTTGGGACATCATAAATAGGCTCCATGTCACTCCTTCAATTCATGAGTTTTTGAACCATTTCTCACCTATCGATGGAAGCCCTATTGCTTCACTTACAAACCCCTTGGTTAACTCTAATTGTGTGTCCCCAATTTTTTCTCTGCAACCATCGAAGGTCTACGCGAAAGCCTGTGCCACCTGAAGGTTATAGCCTTCAAATATTTTAAGGAAAACATCCCAGCGTTGGATTTTTAAGTCCTCGATCACATCGCCGTGAGAGAGTAGATCCTGGCACCCATTCAGCTCCAAGCGAACGACAGGAGCCATGAAAAATGCGACCAAAATGTAATAGGAATAACTCAAAATATTTTTAGGTTTGAATGGTAGGAGAAATAGGAACAAATCCGAATGGATAGTGGAGAAGCAACCATAACTAAGCCTGTGTGTTATCATAGCACAGGTAGTGCGAGTAAACACCAAGGGTTTGATTGTAAATGCTTTACCATTCCTTGTAATGAGAACTAGACATACAAAGTATCGAAACCCTATGAATGCAATGAATGGATCATTAATATGTTAAGCCGGCAAGGTGAGGTAAGGACACAAGTACAATAGGCATGTATTCATTTAAATGTCTTTTGATATGACCATTAAGTTCACGAGAGGACTAACCAATGTATCAAAGGATCTTAATAAATTGAATACAAACTATCGAACCATACAATAACTAGATTAAAACCCCAAAACATCTAAAATAGATCATTCAAACATTAGATTTAGATCTCATGTAAGCATGGTGACCTTCAAAAGAATGCATTCTAAGGCATACAAATTATAACATCGGGCTAGTTTTTATGTTTGATTCATGCTTACAGTCATGAATCAAACATAAAACAAAACGAAAGTGCAGACAATAAGAAATTAATAAAAATATTTCTTAACCCCGTAATTATCTCAAAAATTCTCAAAAAGTTTACGAAATCGAGGTGTAGGCAGCTACAGAAAATGAAATTTATTGTTTAAATATCAAAATCATGTGGGGTTTCCAAGAATGGTGACATACTGGGCGAAGCAGTTATCTCTGCATTACCAGAAAATTCATGTTAGAACAGATCAAAATGATTGAAAAATTAAAGATCAGTTGACAGCAACTCAAGCATTCCAATCAAAACTCAAAAAAGCACATAGTCTAGCGTCAGATGTGTTTCTGTCCAAGTGCAATCTAGTGACAAGTTTTAATTACGAGTGAGATGACGTTTAGGCAACTGACTCCAATACTGTTGACAGGGCCATTGCTGCCAGCAGGCATCCATAGCCTCAACAGGGATGTCATTAACCCACTCTAATACCTCTACCTTATCCAAGAATTATCCATTCAATATGAAGGACATTTTTACGATCAATTCCAAAAGTCATACCTGATAATTTTCTTAAACCTAACATTGCTTCACTGCCAGTAGGCCTATTCAGTACCCCGACGAAGTTGCATTGGCATCATGCATGCATTTACCTGCTGCCAGCAGACCTATTCAATATCTTGGTGGGTTTACAGAAACTTCCCACACTTTGCATTGATTTCAACTCTCGAGAATTTATTTACAATTTGACATAAACTTTATGATATTCAAGAGAGCAGGGTGATGCTGAAAATTTCAGATTTCGAAAAACTTGATATTTTCCAATTTAATTTCTCATTTGATGACCTTCATAATGATTTGAACTATTAGTTTTATATTAAGAAAATCTTTCGAGGAAGGGAAGACATACTTGAGTTGTTTTCTTTAAAAACAGGGACAGCGTTAAGAGTTTTAATAATGATCGTATCTTCTTGTGATTATAAAGAGAAACCAAGAACACTATTTTGAACATAAAGTTTCTTCTACTAGTCCGCGTTTTAGCAATTTATAGTACTGGTGCTTTGAAATGACCTCGATTGTTTCTTTAGGATAAGACTTCTGATTTTCCTTCCATGAACAAAATGGTGACTCAGACATAAATTTATTTAGAAACAAATGAAAACAAGCAAAATGAAAATAACCAAAATCGAAAAACAGAAAAGAGAATTAAAATAGAAAAATATGTAGAGAGAGGTGCATCTGGAGTCATCAGGATAAATATCTTTTGAGAGCTTGTTCATTCATTGGGAAAGTGTCTGGCTGTCCCTCCAAATTGTGTAGACAGAAAGAGATGGGACCTATTTTTTCAGAAATTACAATCAGTCCCAACCACAGATTCTGGAACTTGGTGTGTTCCCCCTTTCCCTCGTGTGGTTTATCCCATTTGAGAACCAAGTCTCCAACATCGAAATTCCTATATGAAGAAGAATTTGAATCAAACCATATTTTTACAATTTGCTGGTGCTGATCCAATTTCTTCTTTTCTTGTTCTCTTACTTCCTCCAGTTTTAACAAACATTAATTCGTCTTTCAAGGGGAGGGCATTCCTCCTCTTGAACTTTCTGTGATAGTTGCAGAGAAGGAAACAAAACATGTGGGGGGAGGATTTCTTTTCTTTCGTATATGAGAAAAAAAGGGGAATTACCAACATAGGTTTTTGGTGTCACCCTATCAGCCCAAACTGCATTATATAGTGCATTGTGCCAGTTCTTATGGTTTTTCGAAACTGTCCTCTTAATGATCTTGATTAAATTTTTATTTGTTGATTCTACTAGACCATTTCCTTGAGGGTAGTAGCTGGCAGAATATTTCAATTTAATCCCTTTCTCCAAGGAAAAGACCTTCATATCGAGGGATGAGAATTAGGAGGCGTTATTAAATACCAAAAATTTGAGAATGCCGAATCGAGTGATAATATGAGAATTGAGGAAAGATACTACCTGATTTGTATTTACCACTATCAAAGGTGCAACTTCGGACCATATGGTAAAATAATCCATTGTTGTAATGTATACATGTGCTTCTCTGAAGAATAAGTGTTAATTGGTCCTATTATGTCAAGACCCCATTGCTGAAAAGAGGAATCTACAGTGACAGGCTGCAAAGGAAATGTTGCCTTTTTCACCCGTCCTGCAGCCTTTTGGCAGATTATACATTTACGGCACAACACGTGGGAATATTTAAACAAAGTGGGCCAATAGTACCCAACTCTTAACACTTTGTGAGCAGTGGTGTCTCCCCCAAAGTGACCACCGGATTCACCTGCATGAAGTTCATATAGTACTTTTTCCGATTCTTCCTTTTCTAAACAACGCATAAGAACACCATCAAAATTGTTTCAAAATAATACATCATTTATTAACTGGAAAGATGCAGATTTTAACCTGAGTGCTCTTCTATTTTTAGGATCAATATAGTGAGGAGCAGATCCATGCATCAAATAAAACTTAATATTGTCATACCAAGAATTGGCAGCAACTTGTACACAGTTGATTTGTTTTTTGTTGTGTTGATTTACAATTATGGTATTAATTTGACTTTCCTGCCTTTTGACTGAATTAGCCACTAGTTTGCATAAGCCTTGACCTCTAACAATTTATGTAGGGGTTATTTTGAGTTCATACTCTTGTAAGGACGTCATCCAATTTTCCCTTTTCTCACCCAATTCCTTTTGTACTAGCAGGTTTCTTACAGCCGGGTAGGGAACAATAACCTTGGTTCTGGATTTCAGCAGGTACGACCATAAGTGTTTCATTGCTTTAAAAACAACATATGCCTGTTGATATACTACTGGATAATTAATATCTTCTCCTTTGAAGGATGAGCTCATGAAGGCAATGGTTATTTCATTACTTTCATCTTTTTCTATGTTAACAAAACAGCATAAGATCGGTCAGATGCAAAAGTGTAAAGAGTGAAATCCTGAGAAAAATCGGGACTCGTCAAGGAAGGAGCTTCTACTATTTCTTTTCTAATCGAATCAAAATATTGGCTTTCCTGCGGTCCCCAATGGTACAGATCATCCTTTTTAATTGATTTCTACAATGGTCTTACCATTTTCAAGAAACTTGGGACAAATCTTCCGACGAAATTAATATTGCCCAAAAAGGACTGCATGGATTTTTTGGAAGAGGGAGGGGAGAGTTTAGTAATATCTTGGGTTCTTTCAAGGTCAATAAACATTTCGTCTTTAGACACTATAAACCCAAGTAATTTTTTTTTCTCTACTGCAAAGAATGACTTCTTAGGGTTGAGAGATATACCGAACCTACGACATCGTTCTAGGACAACCCTGAGGTGAGACAAGTGATCTTTCTTGTTTTTAGAGAAGACGGTCATGTCATCAAGATAGACTATGACTGATTGATTTATGAGGCCACAGAAATCAATGTCCATTGCACTCTGAAAAGTGGCGACAACATCAATAATCCCAAAAGTCATCTTCCTGTAGGCATAAGTGCCCCATGCGGTGCAAAAGGTGGTTTTAAGTTGGTCTAAGGGAGACATGAGGACCTGGTTGTATCCCGAAAAACCATCTAACAGAGATAGTCTTTCGGAATCAGATACTTGCTGAAGAAATTTTTCCATTGAAGGAACGAGATAGTTATCCTTATCAGATGCTTGATTCAAGTTTCGAAATTTGACATAAAGTCGAATTTCACCACTTTTCTTCCTTACAAGAACTAGATTAGACACCCATTGTGTGTGTCTTACCGGGAAAATTATATTTGCATTTAGTAATTTATTCAGTTATTTTTTAACAGTGGGTTCTAATTTAGGGTTCATCTTTCTTAATTTCTACTAAAAAGGATGGGTCTAGGGTTTCATGGGGATGACATGTTGTATGATATTAGGATCGAATGTTTTCAAATCATTATACGTCCAAGTAAAAACGTCTTTAAATTCTTTAAACAATTTTATAAAAGCATATCATTCTTGCTCAAAGCATCATGTTCCCAAATTGATATTTTGAGGATTTTCCTTTGTCCCTAAATTCACTGTCTCATAAATCAAAGAAGAACTGTTAGTTTTGCAATTAACTGACCCTCTAAATTTATCATCCAAGTCATAAAAATTCTCTATTCTTACAACAAATATGGGGATAGAATTTACCAGATTAGATGTCGAATCAGGAGATCTAGGATCTGATATTACTGTGAAATTGTGGAGGTTTTCATCGTGAGTGCCTTCATTAATGACTGCACCTTGGAAGGTGTCCTCCATATGCAAGAAGTTGATGATTTATTGGTCATCATCGAACACTCTCCAATTTGTGATGTTATCCAGGATCGATGGCCTGAACAAAAATTCAATCGAAAACACATTAGGAGAGAGACCTTCTACGTGCAATAGTTTAGAAGTGACATTAGCCAATGAATCATCCTCCGAATTATTTAGTCTTAGAATGGAATTTATGTTAAATGCTGAAAAATTTTGCATTAAATTGCATACCTTAGTTTGGTAACTTTTTAGATGTGGTGATAAGAAATGTATGGAGTTTCTTACCTTCCTAACCACGATTTCGGAATCATTGAATACCATTAAATTATGTACGTCCATATCTAGAGCATTCCTAAGCCCTTGTAGAAGTGCTTTGTATTTGATGGTGTTATTAGTGCACTCGAACTCTAATCGACAGGAAATGAAAGTCTTATTACCTGGGGGATCGATGAGTACAAATCCTGCACCCACTCCTTCTTTGGATTTGGATCCATCAAAGTATAATGACCAAATTTGAGCTTTGTCAGGAGTTTTCGATACGCTTGGCCAAACTGATGTTTGAGTATAGGTCATAATTTCTTATTGATGCCTTAGATCAGTGATAGGAGAAATTTCGGTCATGAAGTTACCAAAGAAGGTATTCATTCCCTGCATCTCAAATGAATTAGCAGATGCAGTGAAAGGTTCATTTGCATCATTTAAATTCGTCATGGTGTCTTTAAGATAGCGTTCTCTATTTATCCTGATTCTATTTGGCTGTCCATTTTCTGGCAGCCACAAATGAGATCAATCTGTAGCAAAGTAACCATGCAGTTGTTCGGACCAGTCCCTACTTAAAAACAAACCATAGACTTCAGGGATGTCAATAAAAATAATATCAATAATCTGGTGAACCTTAGGATTGGAAGAAAACCTAACCAGAAAATTATTTAGCTCACCAATTACCTTAACATTCGTCCGATCAAGCTGAATGATTTTGAGATCAGAAGGTTGAACTTCTACGTTAATTTTTTGAAAAATAGATAAATACATCACATTTGATGATGCACCGGAATCGACCATGCATTTATGTACATTCCTATTAAAAATTTCAAAGGTTAACAATAAAGGCGGGACATTTTTTTAAGTGTTAACAACATAATTCTGTTGATTTTTAGTTGTTGTCCCTAAAACAGTTTTATTTACATTTGATACAATTTTCTCAGATAAATCCCTTTTATCTGGAGGTTCAGATGTCGTTTTAGTTGGGATTTTTCTAGCTATATTTGGACCATTTTCTGTTGATTTCTTGCTTTTGGGGCTGTTGTTTTTACTGTTTTCAACAATACTTTGAAGCGTTTTCTGCAAAATAAGGGGAAATTTCAGCAACTCGAAAAACATAAATATTGTCCCTCATCTTTTTTAGATCTTCGATTAAATCGTATTCTAAAAAAGGGGATGTTGAACTTTGTTTAATTTCAGCTTGCTTTGGCTGTTTTGGAAGAACATTATTACTTACTTCAGAAGAAGGTTTGTTTTTTGTTTTGCTTCTCATGTTGTAGGGGTGAACAGTTTCAAAATTTGCTTGGAAGATACTGTCCGAGAAGTGACCGAAAATGTTGGGAGATGATTCCTCCTCTTCTGGTACTTCTTCCTCAACTACGTCTTCGGAATTTTATGTAGGGATAGAATCTGAATTATCATGTGCTTCTAAAATGGTTTGCAAAGCGTACTGTAAGATTTCGAAATTTAGACCTTCAGTGGTCAGGTTTGGCCAGTTGGGGGCAAAAGGTTTTCTGAAAGGAGGTTTAAAATTTCCTTTTCTTGAGGATTCCTCCTCGACTGATCTCTTCAAGTCCACAACCTGATTAGAAATTTTTTGGAAATCTTTCTGCAAGCTTTCTAAGTCTAAAGTTTCTGGTTGATTTTTAATTTGAGGAGGCCTAGTGAGGATCTCTGTTTTATTTTTAGATGATGAAGTTGGTTCAGCTTCACTATTGAGATTGTATTATAAGCTTAATATATCCTTTTCAATTTGGTTTGCTTCCTCAAAGGCTCCTAACAGAGTGTTTTTAAACATCAGGCATAAATCATGATATTATAATTTATATACAATCACAATCATAGAATATGGAACAACAAGTTATAGACAAGATTTTAAAGCATTTAATGAAATGGAATATCATATGCTAAAGAGGTAAAAGCTACATAACATATCAATATTTCATAATAAAAAGGAAAAACATAGATGGAAGAATTTTCACATTGGTCTAAAGTCAAATGTGGATCAGTTGTTCATATAGTTCTGAAATTCACATGCCTATAATCTATTCTAGCCAAGATATCTATTACTTAAAAAATGAACAGTATTTAAAGTGAATTGAAATCGCATTCCCCTATCTCATAGGATAGGATAGGATTTCATAAAATCAAAAATATTACAAAAATAGTGGGCTAACAGCCACTCATAACAGAGTTGCTTATAATCAAAGATTGATCAAAGTTTTTGCAAAACAAACATAAAAGAAACTACTAATCATTCAGATGCATAATTGAATATGTTTCCTCCAGATGATCAGCAACCAGATCTACTATTTCCTGAAAAACACAACAAATTCAATAAGTTAGAAATTTACCGATAACTAATTTCTAATTTTTATTTAAAAGAGATTTAGCTACAGAATCAAATATTCTGTAGCCAGTCTTAGTTTAGCAAAAAAAATCAAATTCCAAATTGATTTAATTCAAAATAGATAATAGGAATAAAACAAGAGAGAAAATTATTTTACCATTTAAAAATTGACTAAAGATGGGTCAGGTAGTTCAAAATTTACTATCGCCTTAACACTTGTTGCATTTTTTATTACTATGTTTCCTGATCTCTTGATGTGTTTAGCTTTCCTCTCTGCGTGCACTTTGAGGTCGATATTTGCTTGTCTCAAATATTCATTTTGAGAAGTAATCATTTTAATCTGGGCCTGAAGAATGGGTATGTCGTTGTAATACCGCTCGATCCAATGGAAACAAACATCACATTGTTCTAAAAGAATGGAAAGTCGATGAAGTGTACAGTCAAACATGGATGTATCAACCTTACCTACTATTTTCCCTTGATCGTGCCTAATACCAAAGAAATCCTCCTCACCTTTGAGGCACGGTGGAAAATTCGTCACAAAGTCGTAGGGTTCAGTAGGAACAATAGCTTTCTTCTTGTAACCTTGAAAATTTGGATCTTCCAAAACTAGAAAATATTCTATTTCATATTCCGAGACCTCATCGACCTCAATCAGAACGATCGAGCTCAGATGAGCATCGTTTCGGTTCCTCAATTTCCTTGAAATTAGGTGACCTGCCATTTTTTTTTGGAAACCTAAGTCTGTGCATTTCTGCTTGGTTTGTTTTCAAGGTTTCTTAACATCCGGCTTTACAATAACATTCGTGATACCATCAATCTTAGGCATAAGAGGGTCAATTACCACCAGTTCAACAGTTTCTTTCTCAGGAAATCCTATAGATGAAGGCTTACTTGGCATCACTGTGTCTAGAGGGTTTTTGTTAATAGAGTCTGGTCCATTTTTTGAAATACCAAGCTGGTTTTTAATCAGTGGCTCACCTAAGTTAGGCTTTATTATAGGAACGGTCTTGGAAAAACTATTCCTTATCAAAAAATTATCCCAACAGTTGCCCACGGTTGACAAGTGATGAATCAATAGAATCTTAATCAATCAGTGATGGAACAGACTTGAATCAACACTTTGTCTCTTATATCTTTTGGACATTTTATAGAGACTTCTCAACAAATAAAATGGCATGCTTAATTCAAAACCAATGAAATGCATGAGTAAGCGAATATGGTAGAGGAAGACCAATCCATATCGACCCTCAGAAATCACAAATTGTTTGAGAATCAACAATAGGCTATGCCACCTAGGTTTAACCAGGGAGATGGGAATACCTTTTTCGCAACAGTTGTTTTTTTGGGACATCATAAAAATCTCCACGACACTCCTTCAATTCATGAGTTTTTGAACCATTTCTCACCTGTCGATGGAATCCCTATTGCTTCACTTACAAACCCCTCGATTAACTCTAGCTGTGTGTCCCTAATTTTTTCTCTACAACCATCGAAGGTTTGCGCGAAATCTTGCGCCACCTGAAGGTTATAGCCTTCAAATATTTTAAGGAAAACATACCATCCTTGGATTTTTAATTCCTCAATCACATCGTCATGAGAGAGTAGAGCCTAGTACCCATTCGACTCCAAGCGAACGACATGATACATGACAAATGTGACCAGAATGTAACAGGAATAACTCAAAATAGTTTTAGGTTTGAATGGTAGGACCAATAGGGATAAATCTGAATGGATAGTGGAGAAATGACCATAACAAATCCTTTGTGTTATCATAGCACAGGTAGTGGGAGTAAACACCAAGGGTTTGATCATAAATTCTTTACCATTCCTTGTAATGAGAACTAGACATACAGAGTACCGAAACCCTATGAATGCAATGAATGGCTCAGTAATACATTAATACAGCGAGGTGAGGTAAGGACGTGAGTACAACAGGCATGTATTAATTTGAATGTCTTTTGATATTACCATTAAGTTCGCGAGAGGATTAACCAATGTATAAAAGGCTCTTAATAAATTGAATACAAACTATCGAACCATACGAAAACTAGATTAAAACCACAAAACATCTAAAATAGATCATTCAAACATTAGATTTAGATCTCATGTAAGCATGGTGACCTTCAAAAGGATGCATTCTAAGGCATACAACTTATAACACCAGGCTAGGTTTTATGCTTGATTCATGCTTACAGTCATGAATCAAACATAAAACAAAACGAAAGCGTAGACAATAAGAAATTAATCAAAATATTTCTTGACCCAGTAATTATCTCAAAAACATTACAAAATCGAGGTGTAGGCATCTACAAAAAATGCAATTTCTTGTTTAAATTTCAAAATCATGTGGGGCTGCCAACAAGTCGCCAATATCTATCATAGGAGAATCCCCCTGCGGACAAGTGGATTCCCTCTTGGGCTCTAGACTCCTAAGACCAAGACAGAAATGGTGCTAATGTTGGTCACTGACATCCTTTTAAACCTAGCTAAACTAATGTATAGAGAAGAGGAAGAAAGGTGTACATTTTTAACAATGTTTGTCCTCACACAGTCTGAGTTGAGATTTGATCCCCAAGCTCCTTGATAAGTCCTGCAAAACAAACAAAGACAGAACAAGCTTCCTATTCTACTAAGATTAGCTTGAAACCAGATCTATCTAATGGAAACAAGTTCATGTAGAATAAACACAACCTTGAAAGAAATAGGCCAAGAACATATGTATATTAATGAGAACAATAGAGAATACTTATAGACCTTTGATGAAGGTGCAACAGCCTCTCCCAACTCTCCTTGTCCAACCCTTTGCTCAAATAATCCACACAAAATGATGATGCTTCAATGATAAATTTTCCTTGTGAGATCATAAGTTTGATGCCTTCTATGTCTCCGTGTGCTTTTTACCATGAGAAGGCCTCCTTATATAATCTTGGAGAGGCCCAACCACCTTAGAGATTCTTGGGATAGGTTGAGGATCTTTCTCCATGAGTTGTGGATCCTCCCTAAGATTCAGCCTCGACCTCAGATTCGAATCCAACTAACTCTAGAGATGAGGGGGATTTTTCCCTGATTTTCCTCAACAGTCAAAGATTCCCTCAAACAGACTAGCGCTTCTTCAGAATGGGACACAGAGTGTTGCAGCACTTCCCCAAAGAAGGGTAGGGAGCGCTGGCACTCCCTGACAATGGGTAGGAGAAAGCTGCCCAAAATTTTCTTAAAAAATCCCAACGTTCCCCCAGAAGGGTGCACAGAGTGCTGGAACGCTCCCCAAAAGAAGGGTAGGGAGCGTTGGCACTCCCTGACAGTGGGTAGGGGAGAGTTGGCCTTCAAAAATGACTTTTGAGTGGTTCTTTCCATGGCAAAATCTTTTTACTCTTCATCAGATGAATTCTCCTTCTTAAACCAGTCTTTGAGGGTGTCTCAAGTGTCCTTGTGATGTCGTTAGAGACACGACATAAGCAAGATGGAAGTATGATGTTTGCAACACTTGCGGTCAAGATGCAACACTTTTAATGATGACAATAGGTCATCATTGAAACGAGTAATTTTGATGTGTAACATGATCCCATCTTGTTGTAACCATTCCTAATTTGAGAGTAACAAACTCGGTAGCATGCTCCATTCCTGCAGGATGTGAACGATCGTGATTTGTAAGAGAGAAAGACGCAACTATCACTTTGGGTCATGATCTGTAAAAGGACATCTCGTGACCAAGAAAAAAGATGGTGTCTACTCAAGGGAAATGTGACATAACTCTATGTTTCAGCCCGATAAACTATAGAGAACATCCATCAGGCAATCATGTAGCAAATAACTGTATAACAAATACAAACCTCAAAATACAACCATGACCAACGATCTAGTTCTAATCTCTTCCCTATTAGATGATAATAGGGTGATTTTTTCCAAGGCCGTGTTTATTTTATACCATTTATTTTATGTTTAATTTTGGTAATGTTTGTATCATATATCATTTATTGTGTTAAAAGGCATTAGATTTATACTGTAATATGATAGAGATATTGTTATGTACAATGTTAATGTTTATGCTTATGGTGTCATGTGTTGGCTTCAAAATAAATATAATACTTATAAAGAATAATAGTAATATAATATGTTATTCATATAAAGAAAGTCTATAATTTTATAAATAAAAACAAAGTTACAATGTATCAATACCATAAACATTTTTAAAAGTTATTTCAACCTTGTACATAGTTTTTGACCTCACATCTCTTTTCTCCCTACTTTTGTTGGGTATGTGTTATATTCTTTGCATATGTGTGTGTGGGCACGTCAGATATGACAACTACGTCTGACTATCCCTTGTACTAGTGCCATGTTTGTGCCATGTGCATCGGGCGCTTTCCTAGGGGGGTCCCAGGGGGGAAGGTACGCCCCCCCTTGGTTACGCGTAGCTTTCGGCACCGGGTATAGCCCAAGGTAGAACCCCAAATTTATTTTTTTTGGGGCAGTTTTTGCTATTTTTAAGTAGATTTTTCTATTTTTAGCGGTTTACTAAAAATAATCCCGGTTTTAGGGATTAGGGTTTTGGTATCTATGGAATACCTAAAAACATTGTATATATTGTATAGTAAATGGTGAAATTTGATATAATGAATATAATAAAGGTTTTCCCAGTTGAGGGTTTCCGGTATAAATCTCTGTGCACTATGTGAATGAGCCATTGATTAAATTCGGTTTTGCTTAAGAATCTATATGCATTGCTTTACTTCACATGTTTAAAACTTACAACTTTGTGTATAGTGTTCAAAAAATTTAAAATACTTTTTTATCACTATTTTAAAAGTTACCAGAAATATATGTTGAACCACATACCAAAAAAAAAAATCTATATATATAAAAAAAAACATTTTATATACACACCTAATATTAAAATTGTTATATAAGAAGATAAAAAGAGATACAAGATTTAAACATAAA
>JASDQU010101567.1:510869-525558 GCA_032191745.1 Picea mariana | reverse complement strand
GGTGTAACAAGAGTCTCAAAGAGGAGTTTCTTCTTATCCCAACTCCAAAGATCATACAATTGTTTTCAAGCCCATAATAAACTTTCTATCCCACAATAATATTTTTCTCAATGCTATAATTCCAATTGAGTTTGTGGTGAATATCAATTCCAAGATATTTGTATGAAGTGACTTCCTCCAAGTTGTTATTATCATATATGAAGGCATCATAATGTATCTTATTGGATGTAATAATCATGATCTTAGTCTTATCCATATTAACAATCATACCCGTATTGGAACCACAATCCTTAAGAATTTTTAATTGATTTTGAAGATGATAAAGACTCTTTGTCATAAAAACCATATCATAAACATAAAAAAAAAATTAATGACTATAATAGTTAAAAATATTAACTATTTTAAATTTATATATATATATATATATATATATATATATATATATAAATAATACATTGTGCTACTCATATGAACCCATGGCCTTCGGTGTAACATAAGCCGCCAGAATCATGCAGTCCTTTCCGATATGGATAAGGAAATGAATTATGCATGGCCATATCATCAAAACGGCCATAATAAAGGTATATTGAAATTTGATTAAACCATTTAAAGTAGATGTCGTAGTTGAAGTAACGTAGGGCAACTTTCATATAATTGAATTTGCTGTTCAGAAGTCTATTTCCTAATGTGGGGGTGCGGGGACACAATACTAGAAAGAAGATATATCAATATAGAAAAAAATCAAATTATTTGAAAAGTGTGAGATCAGGGCAACTAGATATATTAGTATATATAAAGACATTTTGCATCATTTGAAATTGGAATACGTAAGTATGGGAGGATCAAACATAACCAACTATTTGGTTTTTTAAATTGGAGTTTTTTTCATAGAAATTGATTTAATTTTTTTATAAGAATTTTCGAAAGAGCGTGTTGAACCAAAAAGATTCATTTGTGCAATCAATACCGATAATTTCAAACAGATTTATGACTAACTTTATCAAAATTGGAGTTGTTAAAGTCTGACTAAACTAAATCGAAAAAGCGCTAAAATGTTAACAAGCCCTTAAAATGTATGGAAGGGCAGCTCCTCTCTTTCTAAATTAAATGTATCCAAGTCCATCTCCTCTATTTCTAAATTTGTTGTTACAATAATATTTCCTAAATAATATTTCCAAATTAGGTAGTGGGCCTTGCTTTTGTAATTCTAAAGTTGATATTAAGATAATGAGAACAGTTTAATTTAAATTCGGTGGTGCGTGGTATGTTTGGTATCATAAATATATTATTAGAATAGTGTTCGTTCTTGGGATTTTTTAGTGACTCTTTTTTGAGGTCTCTTGAATTCCCTTTCAATGTGATCTCTCACTTAGAGCCTCCATCATTTTTGAATAGTCGGAGCTTGTTTGTTAGAGTCGTCACGAGGAGGTTCATATTGTGGTTGATATCCATAACCTATGCTTCCAACCTCTCAAAAATTTTTTTTTCTTGATTTCAAGGGTTGTTATGAACATACTTGTTTTTCATCGCTAGGGTTCTATGAGTTTCTCCTTAAACAATTTTATGGACCCCTACAACTTTCCACAAATATCCTAAGAAAACCGCTTCGATACTAACATGATCTGTAAATTGTCATGGATATTCCACTGGAAGGGTTCGCCACAACATATCTGATAAATAAAATTGAAATCTACATTATCAAGGTTAAATTCCTTTAGATTCCAAAATCTTTAGTTACTGATATACTTATGCATGAAATAGATAAAATGCAGAAAATAGAGAACACTAAATTACAATCACACTTCATCCACGAAATAACACAAATATTTTCTCTAAGAAACCCTTGCAGAAGAAAACCTAGATAGAAGGTGGGGTTGCTCTACTCTCTTTTCTTTGGTATGGAAATAATTCAAGTACAAAGGAGAAGACACTCTCTATGGAGTTACATGAGACCTGTGGTCTATTATACTACTACAAAACATTAACCCCCTTTGTTATTCTCTCTAATTTCCCACACCCAGTTGTTCTGCTCTACTATGGAACAAAATAAAATAACATAGAATGGAACCCCTTCTCCTCCTAGTGGCCCATTATTTAACATAGCTCAATAGTTGTCTAGGGTTAGGGTTTTGACTTTGTCAACCCTCAATTGTGATAAGGTTTCAGACCTTCTAGAATACTCTTGAAAGTCCTCACGTGGCTAGCCCCATATGCATGAGTAACGGGAACTAACATGGCATCCTCTCATACCATGATAATGAACACAGTAGGCCAACTTATGGGAGGCATAGCTTTTGCATGCGAGCTTTGATTGATGCGTTTTTTTCACTATTTGAAAGGTCTTGATGTGCATAATAGGGTTACAGGGTCCAAGCTATGTTGGGAATTCTTGACCCAAGAAAATGTTGTTTGATGCCTCAAAATGGCTCTGTAAGGTTTCAAACCCCAATTTTCTAAACTAGGACTTGTCGTTAAAATGACCCTACAAGTTGATTCCTCCAATTTTTTCCACTCTAAAAGCATTGAGATAGATGAAAATAATATAATGATCCAATCTGAATCATACCTCCCCTTTTTGGGAGKATTTTGGTCCCCAAAATATTTACTGAATGAGGTGAGGAAATTTTTCCTCCACCTTCTCTCTAGAGTACCATTTTTATTTCCTTGGAAGTTGTCCTTTCAACCCAATCTACCAAAGATCATGCTACCCTTGTCTTCTAGTTCTAGATCTCTTCTGCAAAATTGTGTCCTCTACTAACTCTACCTAAGCATCTGGTGCTAAATTCTCTATGGAAGTTAGGATATGCTCCTCCTCCTAATTGAACATGGAAGTATTCTAGAGTTTGAAATTCTCCACATTCACTATTAAGTAAATGTGCATGTATGGGGGTAGACTGAGTTTATATGCGTTATCACCCACTTGTTCCAATACTTTAAAAGGACCATATCGTAGAGCCTTGATCTTCTTACCAAGAGCTTGTAGTATTTCCTTATTCAACAGTAACCATACTATGTCTCCCACTCTAAATGTTATCTTTGTTCTATGTTGGTCATGTCTAGACTTGTACTTTTCATGTGACTTCTTCAACATCTCTTGTACTTGCAAATGGATCTTCYTGATCTTCTCAAAAAAAAAWTCTTACATTAATGCATCTCCTATGAGGTTCTCCCTCACTCCTCCTTGTTGTCCATATACAACATCTAAGGGTGAAGGTGGAAAATATCCAAAGAAAGTTTCAAAAGGTGAATTACCAGTAGAAGTGTGGACTACTCTATTATAAGAGTGTTGTATATAGATCATATTTTCATCCCAGGTATTTGGATGATTTTGATCATAACCCCTCAAAAGATGAATCGAAGTCCTATTGACTACTTATGTTTTCCCATCTATTTGTGGATGGAATGTCATATACTTCTTGAGCCTAGTGTCCATACTCTCCCACAATGTAGTTCAGAAGGAACTAATAAATCCAGTATCCCTGTTTGAGATGATGATCCTTGGTATCCCAAAATTCACCCAGACATGTTCAAAGAACAAGTTTGTTTCTTCCTATCACTTAATGGTGTTTTTAAAATGCATGAGAATTCACATTTTGTTGAACTTATCAACTACCACAAATAAATAGTCGTGTCCCTTCCATGTGGTTAGTAAACAACCCACAAAATCCATGGAAATGATTTTCCAATGTCTAGTGGATATCGGTAAGGGATGGTATATACCTTGTTTCTTTTTAATGGGCTTGTTGGTAAAACAAAGTATAAATCCTCTAATATACCATGCTACATCTTCTTGCATTCTGGGAAAGTAAAAATACCTTTGTAAGTTGGAAACTATATTCCCAACAACAAAATTTCCTGCAACCTTGTAGGTGTGAGCCTCTTTGATAAGTTTCAATCTTTCACCTTTAGGCACACAAAGATTGTCGATCTTATAGAGTAAACCATTCTCGAAATAATAATCAGTCTTACTTTCACCCTCTTCTATATGAATTTATCCCTGTAGTTGTTCAAACACCTCCTTGAATTCCTCATCTTCTTTGGATGCCTCTTTGTATGCATCATGGATAAAAGTATTTGTGTGCATTAGAGTTCCCAAAGATGTAATATTTGATGTGGATGGTTGTGAAAACATGTATCCCCACTTGTTTGTGCTACTGTTCTTATACTTTATGACCAAATGAAACAGTTGTAAGAACCCCATCCATTTGTAGTTCCTGGTGTGTTGTAACTTACTTTGGGATTGCAAATGTTGGAGCGGCTGATGATCTATGTTGATGATGGTGTCCTTTCCCATCAGAAAGTGCTTCCACTTTTTGATAGCTTATACCAAGGCAAAGAGATTCTTGTCCTAGGTAGGGTAGTTGAGGACCTCCCCATGAAATAATTCAGAATGATAATAAATGTGCCTTCCTCCCTACTTCAGGATTTATCCCATGGCATACCTACTTGCATCTATCTCCATTTCGAAGGGCTTATGCAAGTTTGGTAGAGTGAGCATTGGTGCTTGAGTGATCTTTATTTTCATCTCATCAAAGACCTTCTATCGATTCTCCCCCCACTAGAAACTCTTACTACAGGATTTTATTGAATGAAGTGGTGCAGCTACTACTGAAGACAAATGTATGAAATTCCATAAGTATTGTGCTACTCCAACAAAGATCCTAATTTCTATGCAATTTGTAGGAACTAGCCATTTCATGATGACCTCTATCTTGGTGGGATATATCTTGAGCTCGCCTCCACCAATCACATACACCAAAGTCTACTGAGAAAAATCACATTTATTGAGATTGGCCAGCATCCAATGCTTATTCAGGGTCTCTAACACCTGCATAAGATGTGAGATGTGATCCTCCCAGATATCACCCAAATAGATCATAAACGAATGGAATAACCAACCACTCATACAAACCTTTCCTTGTATTGAAGGAAGTATTCCAGGTATCTTCTTTGACTCGTACCTAGTGATATCCTGATTTCAAATCCAACTTAGTGAAGTACTTGACATGATGCAATTAGTCCAACACATCATCGATCCTATGAAGATGGTACTGATTATTCAATCTAATATTGTTTAATGCCCTATAATCGATACACATTTTCCAAGTCTCGTCCTTATTTGGTATAATTATGATGGGTGAGGCATTTGGTTGAATCACACCCTGCTCCAAAAACTGCTACAACTTCTTATTTAATTTGTTTTCTTCCAGAATGGACTATCTCTATAGCCCGATATTTGGCAAGGGTGAGTCTCGTAAATAATTAGATTTCCTGCTCCACTTCTCTCTTAGGTCGTATCCCTTTAGGCTCCTAGAACACTCCCATGTATTCCTTTAGCAACTCCTCCAATTCATGTTTCTTATCCTTAGTACACCCTTCCATGGATGTCTTTACTTTTCACGACTCTTCACCAAACTAATTCTCCCTTAGGAAAATTAAAACATATTTCATTCTAGAATTGATCAATTTATTAGCTTGATTGACAATTAATAGTGAATTTTTTTATTTACCTTTATGCACATTGATGATGAAGTATTTTTTCATTCTTGATGAGGAAATACTGGTTGGATCTCCACATGAAGATAGCATCCCTCATATACATGTAAGGGCTTCTAAAAGCTACTCCGCATACATCCATTTGTACTATGTCCAATTATACTTCATCTATAAAATCAACACTTGCAACAAATTTAATCTTTAACTGCTTTGTTACCTTTAACTCTACATCCTTGTTTACCCAACCCAATGGATAGGGGTTAGGATGATCGTGAAATTCCAACCCAAGCTTGCTGAACAAACTTGCTACTATGAGATTATCTTGTGAACCATAGTTGAACAAAGCATTTATCTTGGTCTTCTTGACTTGAATCTTGATGTGGAAGAACTTGGTCATCTCCTTCTCTTCCTGGTGATGAAGGATACTCAGATTCACCTCCTTTTGCACATATGTTCTGAAAATATTTTAATCCACATTAGAGATAGTTTCAACCTGATTTCTTGAATATACGACTAGAAGGTTCTTTTTCTTTCTGTCCTTCTTATGGTTCTTCAGGTTCATCTTTGTATGTAATTTCCAACACTTTTCCTTGGTGTGACCATCAATATTGCAACTATTTCTAGGATCCTTGTACTGATATGTAGTGGCTACCATCTTCTTATCCTTCCCCCCTTTCCACTTTGTCTTTACCTCCTTGGAAGCTTCTTGGTGATATTTCTACTTGGATCCCCTTGGTTTCCCTTTCTTTTCTCCTATGTTTTCCAGGTTGTGTGTATGTACACACACCTCATCCATTGTCCTTAGATTGAAGAGCATCAGTTTATTTCCTAGATGGCTATGTAAACCACCCATATACTAGAGGAGTACATATGAGTTCATGGGAGAGATATCGAGTATTATGGCCATATTTCTGAACTCAGTGATGTAATCATATACATTGTTCCCCTGCCTCTTCCTGAAGTACTGCCATCGGATCCAATGGTCCTCTACATACCCAATAGGGTAAAACTAGGACTTGATGAGGGTTTTGAAGTCCTCCCACCTAGTTACTAGAAGATCACCCTCCACCCTAAGTGTTTTTGTATGCATTTCCCACCAAGTTAAAGCATGGCCCTCTAACTTCAATCTAGCAAATGAAATATTTTTCTCTTTATCTATATGGTGAACACTAAAATAAAATTCTAGTTACTGCAACCAATGATTTAGTTTTAATGCATTGATATCACCTTGGTATCTCTTTATTTCCAATTTTTCTTTCATATTGAATAGGAAATGTGGAGGGTTATTGGATCTCGAACTTGACTGCTCTTTATCGGGTTCTTTCCATGACTCCTTTCATGGGTCTTTCAAATCTCTCGGTTGCTCCTGTGATCTAATCTTCAAGTTAGATCCTCGATCATCTCTTAATGATTTGATATTTCTTGCTAGAGCCGCCATGGGGAGGTTCATATTTTGGTTGACATCAATTACATGTGATTCCAACCTCTCAAATCTATCTTCTACTAGATCTTGAGGGTTGTTATGAATATACTTATCTACCATGTCTAGGGTTCTATGACTTTCTTCTTAAAATATTTTCTAGATCCTTTCAAATTTCCAAAAATACCCCAAGAAAACCCACTATGATACCAATATGATCTATAAACTTCCATGGTTATTCCACTGGAACAATTCATCACAACAAATCTGATAAATAAAATTTGAATCTACACTAAAGCATAAATTCCTTTAGGTTCTAGAATCTTTAGTTACTGATTTTTTGCTTATGCATGAAATAGATAAAACGTGGAAAATAGAGAACGATGTTAGACGTTATTCTAGTCACCCTGATGATGATTCTACAGGCATGTGTTTAGGCTCTCAAAAGGATCTTTTGCATGAGAAAAGTAACTGAATTCTTCCTTTACAAAACTGGTTTTTAGAAGGACATCACAGGCTAGCAGTAGCACACAGTGCGGAAATGCTGGATTTTCGCAGGTTGATCTATGCCTGGCTCGCAGGGTTTCTACAGGCTGCTATATAGGCAGGGTGCGGCAGCATTTGAAACCTAAAGAAAGGAAGAATTTCACAAAGGTTCTAGAAGGGGAATCTTCTAGAATGTGAGGTGGCGTCCGTATGGTTGGGATCCTACTGGATTCTCTGATTTGGTGGGATCATCCTCATCCCTCTAACCACTCCTCCTTCTCCTATATAATGATGGGTTTCTCATGGAAAAGGTTAAGCAAGATCAAGCAAGGAATTGTTGAAAGAATAGACTAAAGACTGTGTGAAGAATCATGTTTCAATTGATGCTTGAGGTCCCCATTTGTCCATCAAGTTTTTGTGGATCATCTTCATGCAAATTCAGAGAAAGTGTATGTGTGTGTTGGAACAAAGGACCACCGAAAGGGAACTTGTGACATCAAGGCGATTTGGTTGTATCTTCCACTTTTACTTAATATAATATGGTGGCATATTTTTTTCCCATAAAATCATTCTCATTTTATTACATGACTCATTGATCACATGTTTAAGTTTTCATTGAATATACTATTGTTGCTTTCACTTTGGTCGGTTTGTGTTATTGCAGATCTAATCTCACAAGAGCACCGGAGTGAAGCAGGGAAAACAAAGATATAAGGAAGTGATATTCAAAGGTATGTCATCCATTCCTTCTTTGGTAGTAAATTCAATTATTGTAACTTAGGGAAAGCATCATGTCCTGTCTTGTTTTGTTCGAGATATAGGTGGATCTAGGGAGATTAGTTTATGTCCGCATTCACCGATTTATCCAATAACAAAATTGGCAACTACGCTAGGGATACGACTTGTTTGTGGTTTTTAGTTGGCCATTTTCTTTTATCCTATATTTTTTCACTTTATTTCATTCTCCGAGTTCGTGGGGCATCCATCGAGACTCTTTGGGTTTCAAGGTTCACTTAGGCCCTTTGTCCTCTCTCCAAATTTCTTTTGTTTGCAGACACTTCCGCACTGTACTCATATACAACCTGTAGAAACCTTTGATTTCCGCACCCTCACTATTTATCCCAGTGCAGACTTTCCGCGACCTACCAATAGCTGGCCTACAAAAACCTTTAATTCCCACACTGTAACCTACTACTAGGTTGCAACGATGTTTGTAAAACTTTTGGTTTCGGTCTTGTCATCTTTTGATGCCCAGTTTTTCTTTAGCCAACTGGGGGGAACTTTTAGTGCCAGTATTTGAATGATTTATGAGTTTGAAACTTGTTGTTGATTGGTTTTTGGAGATCGAACACCTTTCTTAGTTTTTTTTCCAGTTTTACCTTTTGATTTTTATCAACAAGGACATAATCTCTAATTTTGCATCTGAGTGCTTGATTGATTAAAAGTCTTTTGATTGGATTTAAAGTTTTGGATTGATTACATTTTCTGGAATGCTTGTTTATTGGAAAGTCATTTTTCATTTTCATTTAGTGAAACACTTTGTTATCATATTTACTTGTATCTTCATTGAAAGTTTGATTTGGGTACTTGTTGAGTGTATAGATTTTCTTTGATTACTTTTCCTTTATTCATTATACCCCTGATTTGGTTTTAGAAAGGAGGAATTTAAAGTCATTTATTCTTTCAAGTAATCATTCATAAGAAATTTTTTGCATCAAAATTTTATTTTAGAAGAGAAAGTTGAGAAATTCCATTGCTTATGATTGTTTGAAATCGTTTTCATTCAAGAAAAAGAATTTACATTTCGTATCTTACATCATTCCAGAAAAATACTTTCTCCCTACTGTAGATAGATATCATTGAACGAAAGATTGCATCATTCATCTCTATTTGCATATTATTGGCTCAAGGTCTCATACAACATTGGTTTCATTTTCGTCTTCCTCTTGCTTAAACAACAACCTCTAAAACTAATTATAAAATTTACTTAGTAACTTTTATTTTCTAGGGCTCTTTTACACCAACATTAGCTAGGCTAGCGCTTTGGAATAGGTTGTGAGACACACTCTCCAAAGCAAAAAACACAAAATAACATCTTATGATAGGGAGAAGACCCAAACAACCATGTTATAACTTTTCACTTTTGGTGTTCGTCCAACTCTTTGATGGACGACTCCATTCGGTTACGACTCTTCCAACGAACTCTTACGGGTTCAGATGCAAAGTGGTATATAGAATTACCATGAGGTTTCTTCACCAACTTTAATACCCTAGCCATGGCTTTCCTCACACATTACCAACTGCAAATGTTTTATGAAACAAGAACCAAGATTTTGATTTCCTTTAAGCAAAATTCAACCACTCATATTTCTGATCACATCCATGAGTGGCGAAGAAGACGATGTTTGATCGAACTCGACCTTCCTGATCAGTTATTGGTGGAATGGTTCACCAAATCATTCTTGAATAAAATATCTCGTGACATTGCCATTGGTGGAGTTGTCACTAAAGAGGAGGCGATCATTCATGCTCAGTACCTAGATCTCGTTTATTCGCAAACGAGCACTCTTTATGACTTTCTCCCTAATGCTCCTCGTCCTTCTACCACCACTACCTCAACAACCCCTGCTGCTTCTCATGCGGCTGATGGTGTGATTGGAACCTTCCATGTTCAACCTCAATCTATGCAAGCCTCTCACGCCAATCCCAAATCTACTGCTTCTAATGTTCAAAGTGCTCTGACTCCTACTGCTTACATGGGCAAAACTTCTGAGGTTAACTCCATTCAATCTACCCCTACCGAAAAAAATAAATCTAAAAAAGGAAAGGGTAGGAATAAGGAGGATAAAAATAATAATCCACAATCCGAGAAAGCCAAAACGAAACCTGCTGACGATAAGGATATGCGTAAACCGAGATATCCATGCCTTATTTGTGGTGACACTCACTACACAAAAGATTTTCCAAGACGTGTTGAGGTCACTAAGTTCCTTCAAGGGACCATGAATCCTCCCACACCTTTCATTTTGTCACAACCTTTCCCTTCTCCACAGCAGGCCCAATTGGTCATTTACGACCAACCCTCTCCTTCCACCACTTCGTATGTCCTTATGTGTACTGGTGATTCAAAAAAGAACGATGATGTTATCACCACTCGGCCCAAAGATTACCCTCCCTCAAAGGAGAAGTTTGATGATATACCACCTTCGTTGGTTTAACCGCCTCCCTCAAATCCACCTCCCAACGATTCTCTTCAGATCGAATGACCGAGCCTTGATACAGTTCTTCGCCCCCCTCCAAAGGGCGTTGTTTGAAAGTCTTCCTTCAATCCTCATGCGTGTGATGCTCAAAACTACAATATTGTAGAAGATCTTGTGCAAGCACCCTCTGCGATGTTAGCTATCGAAGTCTTTCAAAGTTGTTCCACTCAACGGAAGGAACTGTTAAAAGCTATTGGTGGAATTGATCCCACAGACTCAAATTTGATAATCTTTGACCTGGAAGATCACATTCCAAGGTTACCTCCCCAATTAACATTTCAGATACATGTTTTTGTCGAGAACAAGAATATATGTAGAAATTTTATTGACGAGGGTGCCTCAACATGCATTATGTCAAACACTTGTTGGAAGGCCATTGACTCTCCTCCTCTTACCAAATCACACAACACACTCAAGGCCTTCAACGAATCTAGTTTTAAACCCTACGGTGTACTTCCCTCATTTCCTATTATGTTGGAAGGAAAATCGGTCAATTTCAAAGTTGAGGTCTTTGATGCACCTCTTGATTATAACCTCTTACTTGGTTGTAGCCGGATTGATTCCATGCGTGTAGTTGTGTCTACCCTTTTCCATGTAGTATGTTTTCCACACTAGGGAAAAGTCATTAGGGTCAACCAACTCGCATTTTTCAACTCTGGTTCTTGTACTAGCAACGTACCCTTCATATTGAAGACACCTCCTGGGTATGAGAATGTCGGCGTGGATCTCCTAAGAGACTCAACTTTGATGGGTACTTTCCCAATCCCACCTCCTGATATTCCACCTCCTTTTGTTTCCTCAATCAACATGATTTCCACCTCGGTTCAGAAAACCCCTGCGTCTTACGACCTGTGGATCATCCTGGACCCCGATGATTATATTCACTATGAAGAATAGATTCCTTTAAGTCTTCTTGAATCCTCTTATCAAGCCATTCAATCGGAAACCCCTTCCACTCCCTCTCTTGGTGATTCATCCCCCGATTCGTTTCACGTCATCTTTCCTACAAACAAGATGATTATGTCAGTTATGTCTATGGAAGACACCCCTTGGGATGATGGACATCATCGTCCCATCCTCTTCCTAGAGCAACACACCATAGAGAGTTACCAACGGATTTCGAATTCGTCGACCATTGTTGTAATTTCCTCTGTTCTTGAGTCATCGCATGACATGTTATATGAAGGGAACCTGAGTAATATCTCACCCATTGTTCCTCTTGACATATCCATTAAAACTGGAGTCATCAAAAATGTTCACATCGGAGCTTCATGTTACACTGATGAGGTCGTCACTTATAAGTCCCTTTTTCAAGAATTTTGTGACGTTTTCGCGTGGAGCTATGAAGAGATGTCGAGTATTGACCCCGATATCATCATACATGAAATAAATACCTATCTAGATGCTAAACTCGTTCAACAGAGACTTCATCTAGTCCACCCTCGTAAAGCCACCGCTATCAAGCTTGAAGTCAAAAAACTTCTCAAGGATGGCTTTATCTACCCTGTGGCTTTAACCGATTGGGTCTTCAATCTGGTTCTGGTTAATAAGAAAACAAGGCACAATCTATGTATACATCGATTATAGGGATATTAATAAAGCTTGTACCAGGAAAAATTTCCAACCCCCTTCATTGAATAGATCGACGACGATTGTGCTGGGAGCGAAATCTTCTCTTTAATGGACGGCTTCTCCGTCTATAATCAGATTAACATTTTACCTGTGGATCAACACAAAATTGCTTTCATTTGTCCTTGTGGTACCTTTGCCTACCGGAAACTACCTTTCGGTTTGAAGAAAGCTAGTGCGAATTTCCAACGTGCCATGTCTTATGATTTTCACTATATCAAGCACATCGTGCAACTGTATCTCGATGATCTACCGATGCATTCCATGCATTGCCCAGACCACCCGACCCATCTCCGAGTCATTTTCCTTCGCTGTCGTTACTATAATATATGTTTAAACCCACACAAATGTGTTTTTTGTGTGGAGTCCGACCGACTTATTGGTTTTATTATGTCACTTCATGGAATTAGGGTGGATCATTTGAAGGTTGAGGCCATCCTTAATCTACCTCCTTCTACACTATGCTAGCTCCAAAGTTTGCGAGGGAAGGCAAAATTTTTGCATTGACTCATTCCCAACTACGTTGAGTTAACTCTAGGATTTACTCGACTATTAAATAAGGGTTACAAATTCGTATGGGATAAGACTACCAACAAAGTCTTTGAAGCTTTGAAACTTGCCCTAACACGAACACCACTTCTTTTCCCACCATATTACAGTCGAGGCTATTTCCTCTATCTCGCCGCTTCGGACTCTACAATTGCCATGGTTTTATTCCAAGAAGATGATTCACATGATGAACATATAATTTATTATTTTAGCCGGACTCACGACTATCGAAGCCAAATACCTTCATGTGGAAAAACTATCCTTGGTAGATGTTCAATCTATCCAACGTTTTCATCACTATATCCTATTACGCAAGACCATTGTTATTTCTGATTACAACCCTATGCAACATATCCTTACATGCCAATTTCTAGGGGGAAAGTACTCCAAATGGATAGTAATTCTCTAGGATTTCGACTTAGAGTTTGAATGCACTAAGTCTAAGAAATCTTTGGTATTTTTCGAATTGATATGTGACCTTCCCTCCACTGAGACAACGAATGTGGTGAAGGATTCCTTTCCTGATGAATCCCTTTTTCTGATCAGTTCTGATGATGCTTGGTATGGAGATATTATCATTTATCTCTAGACTCGAACTTTCCATCCCGACCTCTCTAGTACATACCATCGTTGCATACGGTATCAAGCCCGTCAATACATAATTCTCAATGAAACTCTTTATCGTCATGGTGTTGACTCTATTTTACGACACTGTCTCACCTTCGATGAGGCTGAGAAATATTTAAATGATTGCCACTATGAATAATGTGGTGTTCATATGTCTGGGTATGTGATCTGAAAACAGATCCAGAATCCAGATAGGGCTTAAAAATGCTCAAAAATGAAAGTGCTCGGAATGCGACGAAATCTGTGCCGTTGCGTCCGTCTCGTCTTCCTGAATCCGGTGGTATAATTTTTATCGCAAACGGAGTCCGTATGAGGAAGATATCGCCTTCTGTCCGAAAAGCCAAACAGGCAAATTTTGGGGATGCTGACTGTACCTGTCTGTACAGTCCGTACAGACACGTGTCAGTCTGTACAGTGCTGACGTGGCATGTCTGTACAGGACACGTGGCAGTTTCAGATGACGACACGTGGCGGTCCGTACAGTGACGTGGCAGCATGGGAAAAGGACACGTGGCGGTCCGTACAGTGACGTGGCAGCATGGGAAAAGGACACGTGGCGGTCCGTACAGTGACGTGGCAGGATGACGTTAGCATCGACGTGGCAGCCATACGATGACATGGACCAATCGACATTTGACACATGGCATGACGTGGCAGGTCCGTACATGGGACACGTGGCAGCATCAGGGAGTGCCACGTGGCATGCTGATTTGGCACTTTTGGCAGGTGGACGGGCCAATATCAAGGTGACACGTGTCACCACTCACAGGGTGACACGTGGCACCAGGTGACGTCATCGATGATGTGGCAGAACAGAAAAGCGACGCGTGGCCGTACGGCGGTTTACGTGGCAACAGGTGGACCAATGAGATCGCGACACGTGTCAGGCTCAGATTGGTGAAAAAAGGGTGCCACGTGGCCCACTCTAGAGCAGCCACGTGGCACCCCATGGTTGGTGGTTGGTGTCGGCGTGTTAGCTCACGTGGCATGGTTCCATAATTTTGGCAGGCGGTTGACACGAAAACACGGGGTTTTGGTCACATGCCGCATAACCGGGGGTCTATCCTCCTTTGTAAACGCAAACAGTGGTAATCTTATGACTTGGCCATATGGCTAGACAGGACCCGGGGGGCTTATTCCTATACGGCGGTGTATGGTTACGATAGGCCTGCGGTCCTATTACAACACCGACATGTAACCAGGAGCGGGTGCTATACGTTTT
>JASDQU010101567.1:487753-499909 GCA_032191745.1 Picea mariana | reverse complement strand
AATGAACACCAAGATTGAATATCATTATATTAGGGACTCAATATTTGTTTTTGTCAAGTTGTCATGATGTAATTAATGAGTCAAGTTTGACTCCTTCCTTTTAGTAGTTAGTTTTGATTTTATTGCCAACATATCTTGTAATTGTATTTTAACTTAGATAGGTAGTTGGACTCGAATTTTTGAGGATAGAAGATGTATTTTATATATATATTGGGATCCTTGATGAACTCGGGGTTTGCAAGTGAGTGAGAAAGTGTTATTGACTGCATATTGTAAGTTTTTTCTAAGATTAATAAATTTTGACACGAGAAGTACCTGGAACTTGACATCAGAGATACATGTGATTATTACTTTTTTATCCTTGTGCTTTGTTTGTGTATGTGATCTCACTGTTGAATCAATTTATGTTCTATGTTTTCTTCTATATGTTAAGGTGAAATATGTGTACATGAATTCATTTGAACTTGAAGCTCTGTTGCATATATTTTTAATTATTTTTCTACTATAATCACCTTGGGATTCATCCTTGATAGATTCCTTGAGGGATTAGTGTCTTCTTTCTGTTATTTCTAATACAACTACATCTAATTGGTATAAGGAGTTGTTTTCTATCTTGTCTCTGATAAGCCATTTTCCAAACCACCAGTGTCCAACAATTTGTTGATCTTTGGCCTATGACTCCATTTCCCAATGGACTTTTCATCTTCTTTGCCACCAAATCTATAAACCTTGTTTTGTTCTAGAGATATAGCCTTTGAGTTAAACCAAATCAATCCTTTCAGTGATTACCTCTATGCTTCTTTCCTCCTCAGCCAAGGAAATCATGGAGTGATAACATTTTGGCACCGTTTCCAGGGAGCGAAGGTGAAATATTCCCTGGGATAAACGACAAAGTTTAGTTTTAACTTTTGATGGTGAACATAAGCCAAACAAATGAATGACGTACCATTCACCTAGCAACTCCAGTTTTAGATGAATCCAAAGCTCAAAATTTTCATGGCGACTCCATTGTCCAAAGACTTAGTGGCCTAAAGACTTTCTTGGTGACTCCACTACTTCAAGATAGATCACATATCTACAAGATATGATCGAATGAATTGCTCTCACATTCTCAGTTTTCCAAATCAGATGCCTTTCATAGATTGGAAAACTTATCTTCCTAGATTCAAAGATGGAAAAGGAGACTATGTTTCTCTTCATTTGATTAGATTTCATATGCATATACGAAAGCTTGGGGTTAAATTCCATGAGGGCTATTTAATGAAAATGTTTATGGCTACCCTGGAAGGGAAAGCAAGATCATGGTATGAAGGGTTAAGACCAGGTAGTTTATATTCTCTTAGATATTTTCACACAATAATTTATGAACATTTCAAAGAACACTACCCATCCTTATTTCATTTTGTGAGCACTTTGAGAACTTCATTGAAAATCTGAAAAACATGTATGGTAATGGGGAGTTTATGGATGATGAAATTATAGAGGCCTTTCATGAGAAGCCTTTCCATTATCAAGAAGAAAAAGTAGAGACTATTTTCCATGGTAGTCAGGATGATTTCCAGTAGAACATAGTTTCTCCTTTGACTGTAGATCAGAATTCTAATGTTCAAATTCATACTCTTATCCCTGAGAATGATGAGGATATTCTACAGTCTTTAGAAAATTCAAAGGAAAAAGAGAAATGTGTGGACAATTTATCAGATTTTGAAACCCTTCAATCTTTTCCCAGGTCATTTATTCAAGAAAATGGTGAAAAACAAATGTTTGTATATAACAATTGTCTTTTAGAGCTTTATGAAAGAAATGTAGAAGCTAGCTGCCATAACACTCAAAGATAATTCTCAGAAGGTTAAAAATGAAACTAATCAAGGTTTTAATGATGGAAGCCATGTTCTTCCTGATCTTGTTGAAGAAATTCAACAAACTTTAGAGATTTAAGAAGAACAAGAAACATAAATGATTGGTTTATCAAATGTTGAATCAACTCAATTTTTTCATGAGTTATTTGTTCAAGATAACATTGAAGAACTAATAGATCTTGATAAAGATAATGAGCAGAAAGCTAATTTACTTGTTTTATTTGAAAATCAAAATGATTTTCCTATTGAAGCCTATGAAGGGTCATTTTCAAAAATTCCTCAGACACATACTAGAGTTGTTCCTACTGAAGTTTTTCATGAGCATTCAGAACTTTATTTTTTGAGTGATAGAAATGAAGATTTTAATAAGTACAATGTTAGTTTTCTATTTGACAATGATCATGAGGTTTTTTTGTGAAGAGTTTAAAGGCGTTCAAAGAAGAACATTAAAGGATGAAGATGGTCATTTTACTTTTGCTCATCAACAAGGGGAGATTCTTCATTTTCTAAAAGATCCATTAGCAACCCTGTTGGAATCATCAATGGAGATTGGTTTTGTGATGTTTATGGATTATGTTTATAATTTTCAGTAGAATTTGGGGTTGTCTTTGCAAAAGCCTCACTTTTCCTTTGAGGAAAGTGTAAGAAGGAAGCAATCAAATAGCCATTTGCTTGATTGGATACATTGGAGTTGCGATATCACTTGATTTTGCAGAGATGTTTTACCAAGTTAGAGTAGGATGGTTTGTTTCAAATAAGCTCAACATTCTGAGCATCTATTTCAGCAGTGAGCAATTTGGTTTTATTTCAATTTTCAATTTGCAACAATGTTTTTGGTTTTCATATTTAAGTGTGGGAATGGATTTAGATTGGAACAGGTGGCAGCTCGCAGGAAGCAACTCACAGATTTGGAACAGGTACAAGCATCAGTTTGCAGGTTGCAAGTGAAGAATGACAAGGTTGGAATGATTATATGGTTTGGCACTAGTCTTTGGGTTCTTTGTCACCTCACAGGGAAGATGCCATCCCCATTAGAGCCGATGTTGGCACTCTATAATTTGTATGCCTAATTTTATCTCGGATTGATGCTCATGATGATTGGAAAGAGGTAAAAAAATTCCATGCCTTAGCCTTTTGTCCCCAAAGATAAAATATTTTCATAAGAGGGTTTTATTATTCAACACTTTTGTGTTTTCAAAGCCTAAGCCAAGAATTATTTTTATGCCAAAATAAAAATTATATAAATATATATTATTTTAAACTATTTTATATAGTTTTGAATAAGTTGTTTTTGGCTAAAATTAATATATTGGACTTCTTAACCCTATCCTAATCATTATATAATATTTATACAGTTTTTTTGGCTAAAATTAATATATTGGACTTCTTCACCCTATCCTAATCTTTATCCAGTTTTTTCGCTAAAATTAATATATATTGGACTTCTTAACCCTATCCTAATCATTAAATAATATTTATACAATTTTTGGCTAAAATTAATATATTGGACTTCTTAGTCTATGCTAATCATTATATAATATTTATAAAGTTTTTGGCTAAAATTAATATATTGGACTTCTTAACACTATCCTAATCCACCAAAGCTCGAAGACAAGGCCATATGATAGCACCAAAAACGTTGACACCGGGTCAGCGCATAAAGTTCCTAACTCTAAAGACACAAAGTGTCAAGCCATGAGGAGGAGAGCCCGTGAATGAGTTCTGCACAACGCATCCATACGAGTTCGAACCATCAACATAAATAAACATACCAAAAGAAAGTTTACTCCTGTCGATGTGGGATACCCAGTAATGAGATTTGAACCTCTGCGCCAAGTGTCAAGCCAGCACACCCTCGGGTAAATGAACGTCGACAAAGCATACAGAGCGCCAAAAAGGAAAAGCACTAGGTGTCGAGGTGTTCAGTTCCAAGCGCGCCATATACCATTTATCCTTCTATATAATGGACTATTACTCTTCATTCTTCCACCATACTGCAACTAGCTTTTAAACTTGGGAATACTGTCTTCCTTGCCTCTATTATAAATTTGCTCATTTACGAGTTACTGATTTTTCACATCATAAGTAGAGTTTATGAATCCTTGCCCAATGGTTTATCCTTCACTCGGATCCGCCACAGGAAAAATTTTAAATTTTATTATTACATACAGATCTGACCTTTGTTTCGCGCTATTGAACTTCGTTTGAGTTATCCTTAGTTAGAAAATTATTGAGAGAGCACTTTCTAGTTGGAAGGGTTAGAGTCCAACCTAAGTCGGTTTGAAGGTTATCTCTGTAGCTTGCCTCCACAGTCAGGGAAATTTAAGGAGTGATAACATTATATACACATGGAAAAGAGAATTTTGATTATATGAACAAAACTATAAAATCAAGGATGTGATTGAAGAGTAGCATTTTTTTTTTATGTAAGTGATGATTGTGAGTCAGGGAAATTTACGGAGTGAAAACATTATATACACATGGAAAAGAGAATTTTGATTACATGAACAAAACTATAAAATCAAGGATGTGATTGAGGAGTAGCATTTTTTTTAATGTAAGTGATGATTGTTATCATGACAAACTGTTTGTTCAACATTGCTTTGGGTTGATCATGAATCATTTTGAAAGAATAGGATAACATTTAAATAACACTAGATTTGTTTTGATGGTTGTGGGGAAGTTCAAATCGAATCACTCTTTTTACTAGTTGGGCTAGCTTCACAAGGAGATAGGAGTTTGGAATACTTAGAGATTTTATAAAATGGAGCATGGAAAGGGTGAATTGAGTGTTTAATAAGTACCAAAAGAGTCATGATGTAGTTGAAATCAAAGAATTTGTTGAAGTGGTTGATTGGTGTAAATCACATTTAGGACATGAAAATCGCAAACATGTGAGGCCATTGAATAGGTAAGAGATTATAGTTTGAAAATTGAAAATCAAATTTTCATTATATTGTGAAACATATGCTGAGTAGAAAAATTATATTTGATATTTAATATGATGTAGGTTCTTTTGGAATGTTTCTCTTAAAGATGTGAATATATCCATGCATTGGTATTCTGAAACTATAGCCAGAATGAAGGATTTACACTCTGTTTGAGTAAATACATGGGTGAAAACTTTTCCATTATGACAAGAAAGTATTCATAATTTTGTGGATTCTGTGTTGATGTAGAGGGATGTGCACTATATCAATGTGAAAATGATTAATATGTGAAATAATAGAAATATGTCCCTCTTAATCTAAAGGGGCCACATCCAATTCCCACATGGTAAGAGATGGATTTTGAAGAGGTTGTGGTTTCAATGGATCATGATTCAATTTTTGATGTTGTTAGGGAAGGTATGTGACTTAATTAGTGGAATTTTTACAAATTAATGGTGTTTCTATTTGGTGCCTTCAACTTAATAAGCAATCTTTCAAACTTGAGTAAATGTATATTGATTATTATTTTGAATTGTGGTTGTAGGTGATGTATTTGTTGTCATTGTGTTAGCACTGAGAGTGACCCTCAGACTGCAAGAGGATAATCCCAATACCCATCAAAATGTAAATGTATTGAAATGGTTTGAGTAGGTGGATTAGTAAGACTGTAGGGAGAGGAATATATAACAAAAGTAACTGCAGATCAGTTGGGACCATTGGGCCATGGAGCCATAAGTATCGTGAATAATGAGGGAATTTAAACTGCCTATCAGACAAAAGAATTTATGTGGTGATGAGGAGAAAGAACAAAGAATGTGTCTAAGTGATAAGCTATGAAACATGGGCAAGATGATAGCAGATCCTCTATTGCCTCAAGAATCCATAGATCAGAGAGATTACATCCAAACAAGAAGAAACAACAAGCGTCTAGAAATGAACCATGAAAGATGGGCAAGATGACAACAGATCCTCTACCACCTCAGTAATCCATAGATCAAAGAGATTACATCCAGACAAGAAAAACAAAAAAACATGTAAACTAAGAAGACAGTCTAATAAAAACAACTCAAAAGAATCTTCAATAACATAATATTCACAATCCAAGTCCTCGGGCCTACAAACTGAAAAATACAGAGCCCTGCTCCTAAAACTCTCTCGGCTCTCCAGCCTCTGAAAATCCCCGCTCCTACAAAATCTCAAACTGATTTATTTATAATCAGATCAGTTCACAACTACCTGGAGTGTGATCTGGTCATCCATTCAAAGATTTTGTCTGTGCATCCTTCTGTCAGAATGTCTGTGTATCCTTCTGTCAGACGCAAGCTCAGATCAACATGGGCCTGTAGGAAAAACCATCCATAGGGGTACCTCGGGCTGACAGTTCTGTCTCCACGGCCAGACCCTCCATTCCTTCTATTTATGGAGTGAGTCGAGGTTTCAACCACCACTCCTTTTTCATTAACTGAATCCTCCTCGGGATCGGAGCATGACTTAACGCCTAGGGGGCGGCCATGTGCTTCTCTCAAATTTGTTGTTATATAAGCACATGATTGTCGGTCCATCATAAGCGGTTTGGATGCACACCACTTTTGAGCCCACAATTCACCACCTTTTGCCATGTATCTCTTTCGCAATACCACAGTTTCAATTGCACGACCACTCAAGGATTTTAATGCTCGAGCAAGTTGCGTCCCCGCAATGAAGCGTGGCCATTGATCTAGTCGCGTTTCGTGATCTGGGTAGCCCTGCCAATTTAGCGCCCCTACTAAATTTATCCATTTGCCAAATTTAGGATCATTCTAAACGCGCTTGGAGATGGCATTAATTTTGGCGCTGAACAAGAACACTTCTCAGAGGATGATCTGACGTGGTGGAGTGACATCACTATACTGATGTGTCATGGAAAGAGAGGTGACATGTGTCAATGGCCAGATGGATGCCAGGTGTCATGACTTATGAGAGTGACACATGTCTGAATTGATGATTTCCACATACTTTGTCACTTTAGAGCTTGGGAGAAGTCTGCATGTAGATATGGAGTTCTGAAGTGAACGACTACCATCGATCTAAGGAGGAAACGTGATAGGGATATGGGTACTCTGAGAGAAACTAATTCAGAGGAAAATGGGAGTGGGGAAGCTGAAACTCCTGAAGCCCAAACTCCCGAAGTAAATCATGATCATCCGATGGAGAAGGACATGTGGCACCTGATCTTTAACTCTGGGGCTTCTGTCTAGCGCTAGGCCTCACACAACTTTGACATGTTGAATACACGTGAGTCGTTGATCTGAACTACTCCTAGGATCTCTGTCGTTGGAAAAATAAATCCGCCCACTGCTTGTATTTTAAGCCCGAAATGGGCTGCTTTGAATGATGTGTTTGGACGTTTCTGTGAAACAAAGGACTTGGTCATCCTACGACCCTTTGACAGCTTTATGTGATAACACATTGCACCATTAGGAAATAAAGAGAATGTGGACTACTATTTTATGTGATGAGAAAAAATAAAAATCAAGTTGGTTTGACCATATCAAGATGGATATTACACATACTGGATTGGTGACATGGTATTGATGGGTTAGTTGTTTAAAAAAGTGAAAAAACAAGGTGATTGTATTATCTATAGATATTTTGAGCCTAAATATACATATTTCCAATATAATCATTTGGTGATATCAACTAGGATGCAACCCATGGAAATCAAAGTGAAGAGAGGTGAAGCAAGGAGATGGAACATGGAAAAAGTTGTCCATGAATGTATTATGGAGACTTGTGTACCTATAACCCATTGGATTAGGTTCAAATATTATCTCCAATACTCATATCAAGTGCAATCGATATACTCATTATTATGAAATAGACAATGATACAAATATAACTTTACCTACAATCCTTATTGTCTAGTATTTCCCATCAATTAACTCTCTAACAAATCTACATTCATATATCAATATGGATTATATAAACCTTTCCTCTAGGATACCATCCTATTTAATCCTAAAAAAATATAACGTTTCATCTCCCTTGTTGACTCTTCACTTTCCTCCCCGCTTGTAACCATTGTAATAGTGTACAATATGTTTCCTTCTTAGGTCGTGCACAATAATGGTATTCCTCTCCTTGTACCTAAAACTTCACCTTCCATGCACATTGCATCAAATTCCATAATGAAACACTCTTAATGTAATATTTCTGAATTTGTATGCCTCTTGTGCATTTCTCTATCATGTGGCTCTCTTCTAGGTGCCTATACCATATATGACTAACCTATTGTGCACTTGAACTCTATACATATAAAATTTCATATGAATTCCCTTTCACTCTTCCTCTAGCATACATATGTTTTGAATATTGTTTTCATTGATGTCAAAGACAAGGGAAGACTATAGATGTCCAAGATGGATATGGTTGGAAATATTTTTTTTGGACTTTTGATGCTCAATTTGGATAGCCTGTATTTGAAGACATTTTTACTCTAAATACCTAGCTCAAAGGGATCATAAGTTATATGGCTGAAAATTTGTTATGTTCCAAATGCTTAAAATACCATAATAGAACAAAAGTACACCATGTACGACAATGTGAGTGTGGAGCACAAATCCAATATAGATAAAAAAGATGATCTACACAATAATTCCTTAAATAATAGGATAACCTCCTCCACATAACCAAATACATTCATACATCACAATTCCCATTTCCTCAACAATGAATACATGATCTCTATATATACCTATTCACACCTACGCATGAGGCCCCTTTACTATTAGACTTACCTATCACATATATATTTACAAATTACATGTACATTTATCCCCATATATACCCCCCCTTGGGGTCATATCACATACATTTAACCCTATATATTCCCTCCTTGGGTCATAACATAATACCCTCCAAAAATCTTTGTACTCAAATCTTTGCAATTAAAGGCTTCACATGTGATGAAACAAAGTAATATGATTTTTTTATGTTCCTACTATATTCTTTCCATTGATGATGATTCAACCATCCAAAATCAATTCTTTTCGGTCATAATCCTTGGTGGCTAGTTGTTGCATAATTTTTTCCCTTGATTCCATGTATTATTGTTGAATCTTCTCCAATTTGCACTAGATGTTGGTATATGATACTATATTTTTTAATAATGGTTTTGTTGGACATACCGATGACATTGAGAGGGGGGGGATGAATCAGTGTGAGGATCTTTTTGCACTTCTTACAAAACTTTAGTTAGCAGCACCTTCAAACATATTATTAATTTGTACTTATCTACTTCCATATATCAACAACATTCATCAATAAGAGAGAACCATAAACCATCACCATAATCAACACAAAGAACATGAGACATGTATGTAGACTTTTGTATTATGTGTTACAGGAGACTACAATCTTAGGGTTTTATTAACATTAACTTAAAAGAGAAACAACTCCAAAAGAACTCCAACTCTTAATACAAGACTCATCTTGTAGATCTCAACACCAACTAATATGTGAGGAATCCAATCCCCAAGTACAAGACACTACTTGTGGACATAAACCAATATGTCAATAGATACATGACCTATTAATATTGTATCTCGCGTATGTACATTATCTTCCTATACTGCAACACACATATGTACACAATCTTCCTATACTGCAACAAATGTATGTACGTGTTCTTCTCTCTGTCAACCCGAGTACACCCTTATAAAACTAGGGAATCCATTCTTCTGCACTTCTTAAACTTTATTGCCTCTATTATATCCATCTACAACTTGTCACTACATCCAACCTGTCACTGGAACCAATCTGTGTTGTCCTAACCATAAACAAATCTACACCATCCAATGACCTATGCATGCTCCTCATGCAAACACCATCACAAAACATAGATATCCCTCAACCATATCAGAACATAATTACTCTACTAACTAGCCACCATATACCATATCCAAATATCAAAACAACCATACAAAGAATGCTTCAAACACTCACCATACCATGAGTAAATATAACCATAAAGACAACATATAACCATACCATATCTTCTATAGCATATCTAAACCAATAGACTATTGTTTTGGGAACTTGCTTAAGACTTCAGGAACCTGGTACCAACACTTAATCAAGATTTTCATGCCCTTTCCCAACTCTACACTCCCTACTCTCCTTCATCCCGCGTACGTATCTGACCTCTCCCACTGTAGCCCATGTACAACTTCAAAAAACTAGGGTTTTCTGAACCTCCAAAACTTTCTCCGTCAAAATTCCTTGCTACCTCATACTTACGAAACTTTTGATGCATCCATCAATACCTGTAATGAACCTTTCACCAAAAATAGATCTTCAATATACTCAAATATTTCACTTAATAAGAGACCCTTTCTCTCTTATTTATACTTCTCCAAGTAACTTCTTCTAGGGGTTATCTTCTAACCAACTTACCTAACTTCCTTATTTTGGGGCTAACCCACTTCTAACCACTTTATCCACAAATAGTAAACTCACCACTTCTGGTTGCAGCTAATTTATTTTTGATTGTTTTCTTGTTGCAACCACTTAACCCATGACTAACCACTTTGATTGGTCAACTTCTTCTAGGAGCTTCTAGAATAATTTGACTTATTTGACCTTCTAGATGCTTCTAGACAACACCTGAGGGTTCTCCAACTTCACATGGCCATAAATCTCTAATCATGAGGATTTATGTGACGTTCCACACATCACCAAAAACAACATGATGAGCACTATCCATATAGAATAGTATCGCTTGAAAACTCGTTGATATTCATTACATTATTCTTCAAACAAAATGGGGTTCCCTAAACACACTTCTAGGATTTCTCAATCACCTAACCATTTGTACTTCGCAAAGCATCTTCCTATGAGGGATTTCACCATAATGGGACCACTTTGGAATTCATCCATTTGGTACTTCCTATCAACCATGATAAGACAACAATGATCAAAATTTACATCAACCCATCTATACATCAATGATACAAACACATTTCTAAGAACATACTTGACATAAAAACTTTGACATCAATGACAATATGGTACAACAATCACCCCCTTTGGCATTGATGGTGTTAGCGTCAGAAGTCACTCCTGGATTGTGGCAAGAGCAGAGCCTGATGCCCATCAGTTTTATGTCATGATCTTTTTATAAAAGGGTGATCGACTGGGAGTAAACTCAATACAATATCGTTTTAACTCAGAATTCTGGACTGAGGCTATGCATGGACAGGTGAGGTCTTAATATAACTTCAATCAGTTGGTTGTAGTAAAGGTGAGAAGAAGGAAGACATCTGTGAGAAAGTGCAAAGGTCTTTAATGAGCATCAAGCTTCCAACAACCCAAAGAGGAATAATTTAAACACAAGAACATTGAAAGAAATCATGACAATGTTAGAATAAAACCTTTATATAACATTGTCACAATGCTTCATGTGACTCAGTCAATCATAAACTCTTTCAACACTAGATGGAAACTAGGTGGAATAAGAAGCTGACAATCATTAGACAAGAAATTTCACATATAGATACATAACCAGGGAAAACCAGTGCTTCATTAAAACTATACAACAGGGAGCTTAGCTCTACCAACGATCCCTACAAAAATGGAGAAAATGCCTACATATACTCAGAAAGGATCGGATGCCTAAAACATGATAACATTTGGAGTTCAATTCTTGATGTTGAGGAGCTTCTCTATCAGGATATGCATGCAGATGTTGGGCATACTTCCCATGCAGTCGTCTATCAGACGCGATCTCTATCATAAAGGACTGATAGTCTACCTCTACACTCATCTTTTCCCAGCCTTCTATTTATGGTAGGAGACGACATTCAACCACCATCAACTATCTCAATAACTGCTTTCTCGGGATCTGAAAAGGCCCGATCAACTTTGTACCTTTGAGACATGGAGGCCTTCTCACTTCTCCATATGGAGCTAAGATGGATTTTGGCAAGGATGGCTAGGCATACAAGGATGAGGCGATGGGTGCGAGAAAAATTGGACAAAGGTGGCTAGGTCGAGGGGACAAGGGAGACAGGTGGTGGGAAGCAAGAGGTGGAGGCAAGAAGGGAAAATGTGTTGGGGCACGCTTGGTCAGGGATACATGGTGATATGAGGGAGATGACATGGAAGGAGGAGGGGTAGGTGTCAAAGAGTGAAAGGTGGAGTGAGGAAGGGGATGTGACATACAGAGGAAAGGAAACGGTGGCAGGGGATAGGCAACTATAGGCTGGGAGAATGATGAGTGGAAGACAGATGAAAGGATAGGGAAGACATGAAAAGGGATTAAGGGATGTGACTGGTAGGCAGGAGCTTTAGTGGAACACAGGTGGCAGGAGGAGAGGGAAGTGGTAATG
>JASDQU010101567.1:411206-440652 GCA_032191745.1 Picea mariana | reverse complement strand
AAGTGGATAAGGAAAACAACTTCATTGAGCACATTCAACACATCCGCCAACATGTTCATGACATCTTGGACAGAGCCAATGCTAAGTACAAGCAATGACATGATCAACATCAAGTGCCACACAACTTCCAGGTGGGCAACAAAGTGTGGCTGCATTTGCAAAATGAGCCCCTCGCTGGACCCCACCGCAAGCTTCGTCCACTCCAATATGGGTCTTACACCCTCACCAAGGCTGTAGCGGAAAATTCCTTTGAGCTCAGCATTCCACCATTCCTTGGTCTGCACCCAGTGTTCAATGTGGACCGCCTTCAGCCCTACTTTCCGCCTCTACTAGACACATCCGACATGGCAGAACAACTCACACCAACAGAGTTAAATCCAGACTGCATGGAACAAGCCAGAACTAATTAGATCATGGATACATAGATCAAGTACACCCGAAAACAAAGGATACCACTATATCGAGTTGTCAAAGAAGGCCAACTCCTTCACCAAGGCAAATGGCTCACCAGGGACCAAGTTCAGTAGAAGTTTCCTCATCTCATGGAGGAACTCAATGCAATGGGGACCATTGCTTCCTAAGGGAGGAGGAATGATCTAGGTGGATATTGGTTTCCACCCACCTATTCCACTTGGACCCCCACCATTGCCTCTTTCAGTTTTTCAGTTTCCGCACAGTTTACTATTTTTAGCATTTTTTTGGGTCCTGAACTTCCGGAGCCGTTTTGAGGCCTTAAACGACGTTTTTTGGGAAAACGGAGAGCAACATGGATTGCAAATCACGTTGCTCACCCAAAAGTTGTAGCCCTCATATAGATATTTCTAACGAAGTATAGACTGCATCAAACGGAGATCGTATGCCAAAGTTATGTCCCCGGGAAGTTGATGTACCAACTTACCCAAACAAGGCCCATAGTCTTGGCGTTTCATCTGCTAGGGTTAGGTCTTTGGATGTTTAGGGTTTTTCATTGTTTCTCAATAATAATAGGCCTTCGAGCCTCATTGTAACATAGTTCAGAGGCCAGTAGCCGCCACATCTCTTCTTAGAGGTAAGCTACCAGTGCCCTAGCTAGTTTATTTCCATTCTGTCTATAAGCATATTTCAGTCATTTGTTATTAATGAAATGAAGTCTTATTTCTGCTGCATCTTTGTGTTTATGTGTATTTCTGTATTTCATTGTGTTCCTACATAAATCCGGATCATGGAGTCATGGTCAACTATTTTTAACCTCGTTGTTCCATTTGTCCTCCAACATTTAATTTATAAAAAAAATTGTCTTTCAGGCAAGTCAAATCTTTGCACAACAGTCATAAATAATTAATTACAATAATCAAATTCCAAATTCGAATCTGCCATAAATGGCAAATAATTTCCAAATCCGAATTTGCCAAAAACGAAAATTTATTCTCAAGTACACTTAGACTTTAATATTCAATTTTTTGGGGAATATTACATCCTCTCCCCCTTAAGTACAACACTGTCCTCAGCGTTCATTCCTCTCTTGGAATAGGGTTGGATAATATTTATGCAAATCTTCCTCCAATTCCCAAGTGGCCTCCTCAGGACTAAAGTGCTTCCTTTGATTTCTTACCTAGGTGATGGCTCTGTTCCGTAGTACTATTTTTTTCCTATCCAGAATGCGTAGAGGTTCCTCTTGGAACTCGCCTTCTAGTTCCACCTACACCATGTTCCAATCAATGATGTGAGTAGGATCATGAATATACTTTTTCAATAAAGAAAAATGAAAAACATTATGAAATTTTAAATTTTTAGGAAGTGCAAGTTGATACGCCACGGGTCCAATTCGAGCTAAGATCTTGAAAGGGCCACAAAACCTGTCCCCAACTTTGAACAATTTCCTGTCTTTAGAGAGGTTCTCCTTGATTTGACTTTCAAATATACATGGTCCTCAATTTGAAATTCCTGGTGTCTCCTTTTTAAATGTGTAGCTTTTATGTCTGTCTTGTGCCTCTTTTAAATTATGTTGTACCCTTTTTACCATTTTCTCCATTTCCTAGATCATTTTTGGTTCCATCATAAGTCTGTCAACTAGATTATCCCAGTTAATCAGAGTTGCGCATTTCCTTTTGTATAATTCTTCGAAGGGAAGCCGATGTCTGATAGCCATTGTTGTAGGAAAATTCAACTAAGTGTAGGTAATCTTCCCACTTAGTTGGTTTTGTTCTTACGTACATTCGTAACATGTCCTCCACAATCTCATTCATTCGTTCAATTTTCCCATTTGTTTTTGGATGGTAGCTTGTGCTTAAATTCAGGTTTGTATCCAACCCCACAAACAATTCCTTCCAAAACATCAACGTAAATTTGACATCTCTATCCGAAATCACCATTTTAGGAATTCCATGCAATCTAAATACTTCCTTCATAAATATTTTAGCGATATTAACTACTTTATAATTAGATTTCACATGTATAAAATGTGCAGATTTGCTATGTTTATCAATCATTACCATAATCGAGTCATTTTTCTTTTGAGTCTTAGGCAAACCTGTTATGAAGTCCAACAAGATAATCTCCCACTTCCATTCCGGTATAGGTAGAGGTTGTAGCAGTTCAATTAGATGTTGATGTTCATCCTTTACCTGTTGAAAATCTAAGCATTTAAATAAGTGATCAACTGTTTCACTTTTCATGTTAGGCCAATAAAACAATTTCCTTGAGGATGTTATCATTTTCTGGTATCCTGGATTACCATAATATGGATTTTTGTGCAATTCATCCAGAATTCTTGACTTAAATTCAACAGAATTAGGTATGTACAGTCTATTTTTTAACCTTAGCAGTCCATTTTTATCCAAACTCATATCTCTTTTGTCCAATTTTTCTATATTTTTGTGTAGTTATGTTTTTGTTTTAATGTATTTTTCATCATTACAGCTTGCAAATTTTATTCTTTGTTCGATATCATTTTCTTTTTTGCTAACACGTATCTCAAAAAGTCTGTTAGTACTTCGACTTAGGGAATCTACAAATTTTTTTTATTTACCTTTTATGTGTCTTACTTCGAAATCAAATTCACTCAAGAAGGCAAGCCACCTCACATTCCTTGGGTTGAGATCTGGTTGACTGAATAAGAATTTCATAACACTGTTGTGGGTTAGCAGCAAAAATTTTCTCCCCATTAAATAGTGTCACCACGTTTTTAGCACATGAATTACAGTAGCTAAATCCAAATCATGTGTGACATAGTTTCGTTCACGTTCTTTAAGTTTACATGATTCGTAACAGATGACGTTCCCCTCTTGAGTTAGGACACCTCCCAAGCCTTCTTTTCTTGCATCCACACAAACTTTAAAGTCTTTGTCAGGGTCTGCTATCCTTAAAATAGGTGTTGTAGTTAACAATCGATTTAGCTTATTAAAGTTGTCCTCACACTTTTGTGACCAAGTAAACCTTGTTCCCTTTTCCTGTAGAGATGTAATTGGATACACGATCTTAGAAAATCCTTCGATAAATTTGTGATAGTAACTGGTAATTCCCATAAATGATCTGATGCCTGCTACATCCTTATGGATAGGCCATTCCATAATGGATTTTATCTTCTCTGGATCAACTACAATACCCTCTTCGGATATCACGTATCCAAGGTACTGTATTCTTCTTTGGTAGAAGTCACATTTGTCATACTTTGCATACAAATTGTGTTTCCTTAAGGTCTGCAATACTATTTTTAGATGTTTGTCATGTTCTTCTTTCGTTTTTGAGTAAGCTAAAATATCATCGATAGATACCAATACAAATTTATCCAAATATTGACTGAATATACTATTCATCAAACACATAAAGGTTGTTGGTGCATTAGTAAGACCAAACAGAATCACGACAAACTCATAGTGTCTGTATCATGTTCTAAATGTTGTTTTACTTATATCTTCATCCTTTATTTTGACTTGGTGATAACCAGACCATAAATTTAACTTAGAGAAATTGTTTTCTCCTCCCACTTGGTCAAACAGGCCGTTAATTCTGGGTAGAGGATACTTATTTTTAATTGTCATCTTGTTTAAATTTTGATAATTAATGCATAACATTAAATTCCCATATTTTTTTTAACGAAAAGAATCGGTGCTCCCCAAGGAGAGACACCTGGTCTGATATATTGTTTATCCAATAGTCCTTGCAGTTGAATTTTTATCTATGTTAATCCGGGTAAACTCATTCTATAAGGTGCCTTAGATATCGGGGTAGATCCAGGTAGTAGATCGATAGAGAAATCTATCTCTCTTCTTAGAGGTATTTCTGGTATTTCTTCCATAAATACTTCTCTAAACTCATGTAGGACTACAAAGTCTTCTAGACTAGCTTTATTTTCCTTTTCTAACAGATTAGTTACTTGAATAACATAAAATTGGTAACTCTTATTCATACATTTCTTAAAATGCATGGTTGATATCTGCCTAACTGAAACTGGTTTTCTTATCCCTTGTATTGTCCTAACTGTGTTTTTTTCATCTCTGTAAGTAAGTGATTTTTCATAACGGTTCAAAATTACTTTATGCTTATCTAACTAGTCCATTCCAATGATTATATCGTAAGATCCCAAAGGTAAAACATTCAAATTTAACTTTGTACTTTGGCCATCTATATTGAGTTTAGATTCAGAAATGAAATATGTTACTTTTCTCTTAGTCCCTGTTGCTAACTGTACTAACAATGACTTAGCATTCTTTACTTTCTTGATCTTGTTTAATTCAACTAAACTAGGAGTAACATAACTCAGACTAGCTCTTGGGTTAATTAAAATAGAAATGTGATTATCATGAATTTTACCTTCAACCTTCATGATAGTGGATTGATGATCAACTTGTATGCCATCTACAACTGCATTAATTTTTTGCGCACTTCTGCCCATATACCCTATTGTAGAGGCTTCTTGCAGGTTATGGACTTTAGTTCTTTCTCAAGTGAGGTTCTCCACACTCCCAACACTTTAATGGTTCTTTGGGGCTATTCCCAAATTTCTTGACTCCCATGTTAACTGGTCTATCTCCCCCTTAAGCATTCTAGTTGTTTGAATGATAATCTTTCTTTTGGAAGCTCTTTTTAATATTTTGGAAAGGGGTTGGTTGGAAGGCTTTCTTCCGATGATTCATTCTGACCTGTTTCTTGTCCTTCCATGCCTTGGGAATTTCAGACCTCTATTTATACTGATCATAGCACATTCGGGCCTTTATAAATACTTCGCTTAAATTTTTGGGATTGTCAAATTCAATTATGTCCTTGTATGACTGTGGTATACAACTTAAGAATCGTTGTATCTTTACTTTTTCATCCTTTATGTATGGCACAAATGTCAATAATTCGAGAAATTTATTTATCAGATCATCCATGGTCATTTTCCCGAGTCTTAGCTCATAAAATTCCTTAGTCTTTCTTTCGTAATAGCTTTCTGATAAATATTGTTTCTTAAAATATTTCTTGAAATTTGACCATTCCGTCTGTTTCTCTTTTGATCCCTTGGCCAATTTCATCTCTTTTCACCAGATACTTGCTTTTCCCTTCAAGTTATAAATGGCCATTCTGAATTTCAGGTTACTAGAATAATTATAAATTTGGAAGATTTTCTTTATATCTAGTAGCCATGCTTCTGTCTCTTCACCCGTCCTTGATTCTCCATCAAAAGTGCATGGTTTTATCTTCTTGAATTCACCTTCCAGGTGATCTACTTGTTTTCTTTTCCTTCAAGTAGCTATTTTGTTTCCTTCCACTTGTGTGTCTTCGGAAGAACTTTTCTCGTTTTCTATTTCATGACCATAATTTTTATAGCATACTTTGTTGACTTCTTCCTCCTTGTCATTGTCTTTTGGGCTCTTCTTTGTTACTATGTTGTGCAACAACATTTCATTTATTTCTTTCTAGTCTTCCTGTGCCTTTTTCAAATTTTGATTATCTTCTTTGAACACTTTTAATTCCACGATAAGGTTCCTCATTGTTTCCAGAACCTGGGTGGCTGAACTTCCTTCACTATTATGTGCAGGTTCTTTAGGAAGTCCTTGATCAAGATTTTGTTCAAGTCTAATCTCCTCTTCTTTCTGTGCTTCCATTATCACAACATACCAAAAATTTTCTATTTGTAACAGTAAACATATTTGTTAGTATTTTTCTTTTAACAGAAAAAAAATAAACTAAACTAATTTGGCCTTGCCATGAGGTCCAAGTGCCTTAACCTTCAACTCTGATACCATATGTAATGTACCCCAAATTTCCCAAAATATTTTTTTTTTGTTTAGAGACATTAAAATTACCTTGACTCTTCAATATTTGTTCAAACATAACTTTATTATATGCATAGTAGTTTTATCCTCGCTATTGGATTTGAAAACTTACGCTTATTTTGTACTTAGTACAAATGTGACTAGGGATATCATGTCCCTTAGAATCTCTACGTCTATGTGTTAAATTATGCTTTACAAAATTCACAGTGCAAAATAACCTGAAGACTATTGACTATCCTATAGTCTACCCATAACCAATTAGTACTTATCCATTTGACATACATTCATATAGTTTACTAAGTGACTATCATAAGGATTCCATAGTGCTGAAACTATCTATGTCAATAGGTACATATCAATATTTTATCAAATAACCTCTCATAATCTTAACTCTAACTATATCAACATACTTGTGCATATATTGTTTACCATAATATACAACACTATATAATATATGGATACTATATACTAAGTGTTATCCACAACATAATATTAGTGTTTAAAAATTGTAACAATGAACATATCCACAATATTGCAGTTCGTTTAATATATATATAACCATGCACCATCCATCGTATTGCATATCGTTTAATATACAAGATACTATCGCAACCATGCTTTAGCCTAACAATATAGTTATCATTTTACACTGAGGACTACTACGAGATGTACATATCATTAGTAAACTCCCCAATGATACTTGTCATTAATCCTAAAGTTTAACATGTTGGGAACCGAATGAAGTTTTCCCTTAGCTTAACGTAGCGAACAAAAATCATTACACGCACAGTTTGTAAGCCTAACTGGCTGGTACTACGACTGAACAATAAATTTGTTTGCAAATCGTTTAATGGAGGATGTCAGTCTGAAATTTACTCCCTGGCTAAACCATTTAATGGAGACCTAAATTGCACCTCTTGGGAATTGACACTTTGACCGTCGCGTCCAATGTAAACCTGCCATCTCAAATCTTTCACATGGAAAGTGTATTGGCGCGTATCCATCGCATTACTCCTCTAATGAGGCTCGAGGTAAGGCTCATTGTAATGTTTTTTCTCTGCACAAAAATGTTCTTTTCTCTGCAAGCTAACCTTGGGCCTTCTCTACATGGTCGGTGATAATGAAAGCTCGGATCTGGTAAAAAAAATGGGAGAAGGAAACACATTTATGGTTCCTCTTCTACTCAAGGTAAATAAGACTCCACTATCCTAGTACGTTGTAACTCAGGCATAACACTTCTTTTGGAAATGTAGTAGCATTTCACCTTCGTAAATTTTTCCTCCTGGGGCTATTCTAGGTTTTACATTTCTCAGGACTGGGGTTAGAGTACTCTCAGGTTGAATGATACTCTTCTAATCTTCATGGCTTACGGTGCTCTTGTGGTCATAAATGTTTTACTACCTATCTATTGGTATTCTTTTCGCATTCTCCTATATCTACCATTATAACAATGTTAACCCTACCATTACCCATATCTGTTTCATTTGTTCTCGGTGGAAAAAACCCGTAGATCTATACCCTGTGTGAGAATATATTAACACTGAAATTCGTAAATTTGTTCTCGATTATTTATGTTAGCATTCCAATGTGTAATGGGTACTCTGTGTAAGCATAAATGTGTAAGCTTATTTTTCTTCCTTGTAGGGTTCTGCTCTGTGTACATGTCAATGGTTAACCCTATGCTCATGAGTTACCATTTGGGTTCCCTACAACAACATCAACAAGGAAAGAATTAACCTTTTGTTTGTAATTTTCACTCAATAATTGTACAGTGTTAAACCTATTGAGCAATTCTTAACTCTCTGTTTGCATAATTTATCTTTTTTGTTTTATATAGCGTAGGTATATGTATATCCAACAACATCGACCCTCTTTTCATGAAGTTGCATTCTATATTTCCTACAATGAATACGTATCAGCCACCATTAATCCTATGTTTTGTATATTTCACTCTGTGTTTTATATATCAACTCGTAATTTAATTCTGGATTATACATAGAAAATGGTTAGACATTACTCGTACTATGTATATGTCCTTTGAATTTCAATTAATTTCCTTTGTGGAAAAGCATGATTACGCTGCCAAATATAAATATCAATCCTTTGGTAACTCGTATGTCAATTTTCTGTGTATGTAATTGTGTTACTTACCCCTGCGGGTATTAGTAAACGTGCCTGTGTGGTTATAAATAGTAGTTTTAAATCCTTTCTGGAAAGTAAGTTTATGCTCTAAGTAATTTACACTACACTTTGTAAATTGTAACTTATGATGTGTTTACAAAAGTCTTATTTTACCCTCTGTGGGGATTCACAAATGCTCTCTATATATTTACTTTATCCTTGGATAATTCTTAAGTTCTGTATTTAATTTACCACTGTATAATTCATAACTTGTGTATTTATTTTATCATTGTATAATTCATAACTTATGCTATGTTACACAAAATAATTATTCTCATTTACATTAATTAATGATGGGGCCTTGTTTCATTTTTCAAGGGTACCCATCAACTAATTTTGGGTCCACTCCTCTTCCTTTGGATCATGGAAGGATTGTCACACAAGCTCCAGTAGTGATCTAGTTTTACACCAAACTCAATCTAAGTATTGTCTCGTCTGGTTTCATTATTTTTTTTCCATTAAATACTTAACATAGTTTACTAAACCTATTGTCTTCTCCTTTTGCAGGTTTATACAAATCGAGGTGAGCATATCAACGAAAGGATTCTCGCTCGAAAAGGTATTTCAGTTCTAATCTTGGAGTTTAAGCAATTCTTCTTAGATTCTGTCTAAAAGTTGTAATGGATTCCTTGACCTATGGTACTCCATGGTAATAATTTGAGCCATAATCACATGGACACACAGGTTGTTTGTAACTATTTTCAATTAATACACAGGTTATTTGCAACCATTTTGAACAAGATTCATTAAATATAACAACTACTGTACCATGCATTTGTAGACTATTGAATCATTGTTTTATGTGGTTTTAAACATAAATAATATGTAAGGATATATGATAATTGTTCTTTGTTCCACCTATTGTCTATGGTACTTGTATAGATTTGAAATAACAATTCAATGTATATCTATTTCAATGGTTAATAAGAACATAGTAGCATCTACTTTTCCTTTATGCATGAACACATATATATAAGTATACACAACCATTTATATATATGCATAACCCTACTTAATGATTATTATGAACATACAACGGTTCTTTCATTTCTTTATGTATGATTATAATATATGTATATACAGTTATCTATGTATGTATAACATATTTCATGATTAAATGAAACATGTAATAGTTCTGTTATTTATGTCAAGTAAGCACACATATATATGTATATACAATCATCACATAAACCATATCATTCCTAATAGATAATAATCAACAAAATATTAACGAGAATGCAAGTAAAGGTACATATCTGAAAAATCTGATGATAGGACACAAATGGAACAACCACGTTCCACCCAAACATAGAACATATACAACCAAGTTTACTCTCCCCATTCACCCCCTAGCATGACCATGAGTCCATAAGGGAAAACTGAAATGATCTTCATTTGCTACAGTCACATTCCACAGATCAAAAATTCCCTTACATCACACTAACAATGTTCATAACAACAAGTAGTTTCATTTCTCAAACATACTAAGAAACGTGTTGCCTCCTCCATATGTTGTATTTATACGCATCTTGTCCCTAGGTCTTTTCTTCCCTCCTTGGGAAATTCACAACTTTACAAATAACACAACAGGGGTAAGTAACACAATTACATACACATATAATTGACTTATGAGTTACCAAATGATTGACATTTATATTTTGCAGTGTAATCATGGTTTTCCATAGAGGCAATTAACTGAAATTCAAAGGACATATCCATAGTACAAGTAATGTCTAGCCATTTTCTATGTATAATCCATAATTAAATTATGAGTTGATATATAAAACACTGAGTGAAATCTATGAAACATAGGATTAATGGTGGCCGATACGTATTCACTGTAGGAAATATATAATGCAACTTCATGAACATAAGGTCGATGTTGTTGGATATACATATACCTACGCTATATAAAACACAAAAGATAAATTATGCAAAAAGAGAGTTCAAAATTGATCGATACGTTTAACACTGTACAATTACTGAGTGAAAATTACAAACGAAAGGTTAATTCTTGCCTTGTTGATGTTATTGTAGGGAACCCAGATGGTAACTCATGAGCATAGGGTTAACCATTGACATGTACAGAGAGCAGAACCCTATAAGGAATAAAAATAAATTTACACATTTATGCTTACGCAAAGTACCCATTACACATTGGAATGCTAACATAAATAATCGAGAACATATTTACGAATTTCAGTGTTAATATATTCTCACACAGGGTATAGATCTATGGGTTTCTTCCACAGAGAACAAATGAAACAGATATGGGTAATGGTAGGGTTAACATTTCTATAATGGTAGATATAGGAGAATGTGAAAAGAATACCAATAGATAACTAGTAAAATGTTTATGACCACAAGAGCACCATAAGCCATGGATATTATAAGAGTATCAACCAACTCGAGAGTACTCTAACCCCAGTCCCAACAAATGTAAAACCTAGAATAGCCCCGGGAGGAAACATTTACAAAGGTGAAATGCTACTACATTGCCAAAAAAAGTGTTATGCCCAAGTTACAGAGTACTACGGTAGTGGAGTCTTATTTACCTTGCGCAAAAGTGGAACCAGAAATGCGTTGCCTTCTCCCATTGTTTTTAACAAAATCCGAGCTTCCATTATCACCGACCATGCAGAGAAGGGGCAAGGTTAGCTTGCAGAGAAAAGATCATTTTTTTGCAAAGAAAAAACGTTATAATGAACCTTACCTAGGGCCTCGTTAGAGGATTAATGTGATGATTACACGCCAGTACACTTGCCATGTGAAAAATTAGAGATGGCATGTTTACATTGGATGCGGCGGTCAAAGTGTCAATTCCCAGGAGGTACAGTTCAGGTCTCCATTAAATGGTTTAGCCAGGGAGTAAATGTCAGACTGACATCCTCCATTAAACAATTTGCAAACAAATTTATTGTTGAGTTGTAGTGCTAGCCAGTTAGGGTTACGAACTGTGCGTGTAATGATTTTTGTTCGCTACGTTAAGCTAAGGAAAAACTTCATTTGGGTCCCAACATGTTAAACTTTAGGATTAACAACAAGTATCGTTGGGGATTTTACTAATGATATGTACATCTTGTAGTAGTCCTCGATGTAAAACGATAACTATATCATTAGGCTAAATCATGGTTGCGATAGTATCTTGTATATTAAATGATATGCATTACGATGGATAGGTGCATGGTTATATATATCAAACAATCTACAATATTGTGGATAGGTTCATTGTTACGATTTTCAAAAAATAATATTATGTTGTGGATAGCGCTTAGTATATAGTATCCATATATTATATAGTGTTGTATATTATGGTAAAAAATATATGCACAAGTATGTTGAAATAGTTAGAGTTAAGATTAGGAGAGGTTATTTGATAAAATATTGATATGTACCTATTGACATAGATAGTTTCATCACTATGGAATCTATATGATAGTCACTTAGTAAACTATATGAATGTATGTCAAATGGATAAGTACTAATTTGTTATGGGTATACTATAGGATAATAGACATAATACCATCTACTTTTCCTTTATGCATGAACACATATATATAAGTATGCACAACCATTTATATATATGCATAACCCTACTTAATGATTATTATGAACATACAACGGTTCTTTCATTTCTTTATGTATGATTATAATATATGTATATACAGTTATCTATTTATGTATAACATATTTCATGATTAAATGAAACATTTAATAGTTCTATTACTTCTGTAAAGTAAGCAAACATATATATATGTATATATAATCATCACATAAACCATCTCATTCTTGACAAATAATAATCAACAAAATATTAACGAGAATGCAAGTAAAGGTACATATCTGAAAAATCTGATGTTGGGACACAAGTGGAACAACCACGTTCCACCCAACCATAGAACAGAAACAACCAATTTTACTTTCCCCATTCACCCCCTAGCATGACCATGAGTCCATAAGGGAAAACTGAAATGATCCTCCTTTGCTACAGTCGCCTTCCACAGATCAGAAATTCCCTTGCCTCACACTAACAATGTTCATAACAACAAGTAGTTTCATTTCTCAAACATACTAAGAAACGTGTTGCCTCCTCCATATGTTGTATTTATATGCATCTTTTGCCTAGGTATTTCCTTCCCTCCTTGGAAAATTCACAGCTTTACAAATCCTTGATTTTTAGGGATTGTTAGTGGTCAAATCTGTCATTTTCCACTTGTAAAAATCAACCCCGAGGAAACTCAAATCTATTCCCCACTCATGGAGTCATGGTCAACTATTTTTAACCTGGATGTTCCATTTGTATTCCAGCATTTAATTTATTAAAAAGTTTGTATTTCACATGTGTCACAATCAAATAAGTTAGTTTGGCAAGTCAAATCTTTGCCCAACAGTCATAAAAAATTAATTACAATAATCAAATTCCAAATTCGTTGCCATAAATGGAAAATAATTTGCAAATCTGAATTTGCCAAAAACATAAATTTATTCCCAAGTACACTTAGACTTTAATATTCAATTATTTTTGGAGATATTAAATCCGACATAGATACTTTGCTAAATCAAGGAATCTCCACTAGGAGACTCACCCCACCATCACAACGAATGCATTAGCAGTTGCTATGGCCACATTAAGACATTAATATTCCATTATTGTGGTTATGTAATTTTGTGAGAGCATTAATCCACTAACTTAATTGGTAGTATTTGTTTTTTTTTAATTAATTTTTAATTATAAAAATGAACAAAAATAAACTGAGGGTAACAAAATCAAACTACAATGCCCTTAACCAATGACAAGTTGAGTAAGTGAAATTATAAAAATACGATTTTTTTTTTTAATATTTAAAAAGAAAATAAAACAAGACACAAGGGAACATAGATTATGGGTGAAACTGCCTACAAAACCGGCCAAATAATGTCACAAAACACACATGTTAATAGGTGGGAAAAAGAGGTTGACTGCTACGCCAATGCTATAGTCCCTTGCTGGAGGCAATGACTAATAAGATAAATTAACGGAGTTGGATTTCTCATGACTATTTTGATAATTAAGCTTTAATATTTTAAATCACATATTAATATGTTCTGAGATTTTTATTGAGTACTTATCATATAATAATAAGATAAATAAATTGGAAGGTAAGACATTTTTTTTAAATTGTGGTAGAATGAAAAATTATCATGAATTACAGAATTAAAAAAAAAAAAAAAATTTATCAACTTTATTTAAAAAATTAAAAGTATTTCTTTATTTTAACTAGTGCAAAGAAGAAAACCAACATTTTTAAAACAATTGTTGCATGGCAACGTAGTCCCTGTAGATCTGAATTGGGAATAAATGAGGAGGTATGGAGGCCCAAAGTAATCGTGATTTGTTGATCTTGAAAGAGAGGGAACCGTTGATCACCATATCATACCCGAAATTTGTCGATTCGACAATTCATGAGATTTGTCATGAGAAAAGTTGATATAATATTTGATTCTAGTTTCCTTCGTCGGTTTTATCGAAAATGAAATTTCATATTCCTCAACATTTAATGTAAGGGGTTTTTAATAATAGGGGTTTCAGCTTCCAATTTTGATCTAAAAGTGTCAAGATGGCAGGGTTCACGAGGTGGGTTTTAATGGATTTAATGACTGTCCAGTTATTTTGCGTTGCAATGGCGTAGAATGGTCAGTTCAATGGCAGAGTCTTGTGCGATGTGTGCATTTTTATAGTTCTTCTAAGATGTAACTTTAAGTGAAATTTATGATAATATAATATAGAGGGAATATCTTTTTAGTTGAGTCATAAATTTAATTTTAAGCAATATAGAAATGATTGACAAAACTGTTAAAATAGAGAAAGGTATGAAATACACTCATTTGAAGTAGTAGAAAAAATGAATATGTTCCCTTGACAGATGATGAAGAATGAAACAATTTACACATATGAGAGGTCTTGATTTTACTCATAGTAGGAACATAGGAAAAAACTATAACTAAATGGAAAACATAGGGAAAACACATAACTCAAATCAAAAGAGACTTAGAATCTTTGTCTTCTCTTGTATTAATATTTGATAATTTATTTGTTTTACATTCAACCAAAAGAAGTCTAGAAAAGATGTAAGATCTATGTATTTATACAAAAATTGTCTTAGCTAGAAGTAGTTAGACTTTCCACAATATTTGTTGCAAATATCGAATTCAATCCAAATTGAAAAAAAAAGCACAGATTTTGTTGAGTTATGGCTTGATGTATTGGAAGTTCATAAGCTCCTTTATTGGATCCTGGATGTGCTTTCTTTCAACTATTCATTGAAATGGGTACACATTTCCATCAATGTTATGAAAAATCTTGAAGGTTCAATGTTCTCATTCAATTCGAAGGCAAATACCTTCTTTTGTACTAGTGCTAGCTTCTCCTGGCTCTTCACTATCGTTTGGGCTATGATTTGGTGTTGAAAACTAGGTTTTAGCAACAAGTCTTTTATATTGAGAAAATCAATCTGGTTCATCTGTTGGATGATAGATTGTATACTTTCCTTATTCTTTCTGGAGCTTTCTTTATTCTTTTCTATGTCAATTTGCTCGAGTGTCTCAGATATATCATTACCTTTGAATTCAACCATTCTTTTCTCCATAACAGACATGGTATTTAGACAAGCCTCCTTTTCTTCCCTACCAATCTTCTTTCTTTCTTGTAGGTTTGTCTCCCAAACTTTCAAGGCCATTTCAACTTTCACCTGTTCAGATTGTGAAAAAGGGGCGAGACCAGGAATATTGGATTTCTGCATGCATACAATGAATTCCTGAAATTTGGATCTGGCCATACATGCATCATTTTATTTCTCATAAATGCTTTTCATAGAATTATTTATTTTCTTATAGTATTACTAAATAGTATCCATTTTTTGATATAGATCCTAATTGACAGCTTCCAACTTTTCATTAATTTCAGATGCTTATTTTTGGAATAAAGTATTATCTATGTTTGTCTTTTCCAGTGAATCTATTATGGTCTGCAACTGTTGTATTGAACTATCTCACTGAGCAATTATGGAATTACTATTCTAGACAATCATCTCCAGTTTTCTCTATAGCTTCTTCATCTGTTGTTTATAGGACAACATCATTTGATCTATGTCATAATTCATTTTTCTCATGATAACGTGTTTTGTGCTCTGCATTTCAATTTGCAATTGTTCAACCAAGATAGACTTTTCTTGCAGTTGCTTTGAAAGATTGCACACTGACCATTGGTTGGTAGTGGAAAATGCTCCTAGTGAATATGCAACCTCTTTGGAAAATTGAGGGTCATTTTTTTCATGTCCATCATATACTATTATGTGTTTCTTGGTGGGCACTCCTTCCTTCTGGTGATATTTTTTTCTAATGATATATTTTCTTTTCTTATTGAAAAATAAACTGGATGGGGGCATCTCTTCAGGAAACATGGGAGTGAGTTCATCTAGATGGATGACTTCGGAACTGAGAACATCAAAACTGGTTGATAAAGGAGTTATTGAGGGAATAGGGGAAATAAGTGCAATAGACTTTTCTGCACTAGTATTACTGGGAGTAACAATGGTAGTAATTGGTGATGAAGGGGGAGAAACATGATCATCTTTCATGAAGGCTTCAAGGGAAACTAATAAATCTTGATCATTTAGGCCTGACAATGATTCTTTTATATGTTTAAATAATGTATATGTATTGTTCAATACTTGTTCAGTTTTGTCCCCAGTGGAGATATTTCATTGGGGTTCCGTGGATCTAGTTTCATGTGAAGATGGAATCAGATTTGATTCTCCTTGAAAAATATTAGGAAATTTGTTCCTTCTTTTGTTTTGAAAGCTCAGGAAACCAACTTGTGGGTTAGGAGGAAGACATTGAAATATGTTTTTGAATTCTTCATAGGATCTAGCTCCTCATAAAACATTGTCATAAGGGGATTCTTCATGTATATATATTTTCATGTTGGAATGGGCCAAATGATTCTCTACTATTCTATGAGGATCATTTTTTTTGAATTCAATGTCAACTAATTTCACATCTTCTAAGGACGCAACCTCGAATTTTGAATGACCAAAATCTAACGATGTAAACATGCCAACATGTATGGGAAAAGATGGCCATACCTTTTTCTGAGCCATTTTAAATTCTTTGGTGATTCCTCCTGTGATTGTTTGGTATGCCACTTCACTGTAGACCATCCTATAATGCAAGAATTTTGGAAGGGTATGGGGAGAAACAAAGTAGCCTAACACTCTGATGTAAGAGAAGGTCTGTTCAATGTACCAATTTGCAATTGTTACTAAGTTCCCTATAATGTGCTCTAAAATCTTGGGCGAAGGATGACCATAGATAGCTACATGAATCGGTACCACTACATTGTGATAGATCTCATAAAATAAATCTTTACCAAATTCTTCCCATAGTTTGGAGTGGTAGAAATGTATAGGCTCAGAACTAGCCGGGGTCCAGCTCTAGTTCATCAGGGGAAATGGAGTCATGAAGCAAAGGGCATCCATGATGTAGGTGGACATGTAAAAAGGAGCATGTTGGCCTCTGTATTTAAAATATTTGTACTCGAAAACCTCCTTAGCTAGGTTATCCGACAACATTTTTTCCCAGTTGAAACTATAACCTTCGACCACTTCATTGATTATATACACCAAATCAACTGTGAAATGTGCAGATTTTTTTCTTCCAAATAGCTGACAGAGCATAATGGAAATGTATAAAATGTGAGCATCTAAATATGTTGTGCAATATATACCATGAGCGTCGGATTTAAACTTGGATGGATTTCCCCACTAGGTCTTGATTATGTCATGACTAGTTCTTCCATATTGAGTGCATTCTCTCCTTTCAAAATCCAGAATAAATGTTGCATCATATGTGTATTTGGGTGTGGAATATAGTTTATATATTACTTGTATGTCCTCTAGATGAAAGGAGCCAACAAAGGTGTTTGAGTAACTGATAATGCTTCTGGTTTGAATGTCAATGTGCTTTAGAGCCTAGCTTATCATGTCATTGGAGGGTATTATCTTTGGTCGAGCAATAGACTTTTGTAGTTCAAACTGAGCTAGCAACCTGAGCTTGGTTGAGAATGACTCATCTTATTATTTTTTTGAATCGTCTGGACAGAGAATAATCTCATGTTCCAAGATATCGTAGGCATGTTTCCAAGACTTGATGGCATATGTAATTCGTGAAGTGGTGTCAAAGAGAATATCTGTGTTTGGGTTGGAATCATATGTTGATGCATATTGCTTCTTCCCTGGTTTGTGTGGAGGAATAATTATTAGAGAAATGAAATTAACCTTACTCTAATAAGAGAATGTTGTAAGCTCTCAAATACTAAATGGAAAACTCTATTGCAAATGGTAGAATAACTTGAGATTCAAAATGTGTTTATTCATAAAGTCTATCAATCTTCGTATTGATCTATTGACAAGGTGATTATTAAAAATCTATGGAATTTATTAAATGGCGATTGCAAAAATATTTAACCTTAGTGAGTTATAAATGCCATTAATACTTTGGTGGTTCGACGTTCGTAGGTTTTGAATGTAAGATGAGACAAATCTGTGCAAGGCATAATTGCGGGAGAAACTAATCACTTTTGTATTATAATTAGTCATGCTTTACAAATATTTTATCCTTAAATACTTTGAAACTTCAATATTCGGGGGTTTTGAATGAAGGATGATAGAAATCCTCTAAAGGAGGAATTCCTGGAGTAAACATTTGAATCGTTATAGGTATTCCAGGGCTTCAGAACCCTCGACGGTCTGGAAAGAATTATTTGTTTTATTTTGTGAAGGGAAATATCCAGGAGTGACATGGCAGTGATGACGTGATTTTTAGTGATGTTTCAAGAAAGATGGATGAAACGTTTCACCTGAAAATGTGTGAATAAGATGACACAAATGTTTAAAACAAGTGCTAGGTGCCATCCCAAGAAAAAATTTAATGACACGTGTTCTATAACTCATTTGTAGACCCTTTTAAAGATTATCGCAAGGAACTATCTTCTGGACTCCGAAACTTTGTAGATTTGGGATTTTTGTTGTTTAGATGTCTTGAAACTCATGAAGCGTGAAGTCCCGAATGACCATTGAAGGTTTTCTTTTAAAATTTGGGTAGGTTTATAATGCACAGAACACGAGATTCATTTGATCAAATTTAATGGAATTAATCAACATATGATATTGTAGGCACCTTATTAATACATAAGGATCATGGATTTATTTAATTGAAAAGATGTTCCCTAAGTGTTTTTGGTGAAATTTTATTTTTAAGAGGTAAAAACAAAATATTTTAAAATTTAAAAGTTTAAAATCCTAAAGTGTTCTAACAACTTCAATTATATTACAAGATGAAGAATATATTCTAATATTGGGCACTCGGGGTGTCATCCTTAGACATATCAATCAACTGTCCATTTAGGTTACAAAGAATCATTTTTACAAGATGAGGTTCATATGTGGAAATGGTGATGGAAGATTCTTTGGAAAACCCAAAGTCCAACATAAAAATAAAACCTATATGTGGGTTCAGATCAATGACACTTGCACATTCAGAGTTTCAAAATCACATAGGTTTTAAGAAGAAGAAACAACTTGCAAAGCCCGAAATAGATGAAGTGTCATAGATCTGAATGTGCGAAGTGCCACATCACTTTAGGCATGTACCACTCCAAGAATTTTCTATCTAGAAAAGTTCTAAATCATCGAATGCCAAAGAGCCGGAGTCAAGAACTCCCAGGATAATTAATGATAAGATACATTAATCTTGGGTTAATTGGAAATAAACATGGTTAATGACTCTAGGCCCATACCAGTCCATAATTTATACAAACTCTGCATAGAGAAACTCCTAAAGGGAGAAGTGCTAGAGGCACGTGACAATCATCCACAAAGGAAACGTGGCATCAACGAGTAAAGACACGTGATATCATGTGACGCGAGGCGACCACACCATCTTGGGCCCGTACTTCTCTCAGAACTATAGAAGCTCCACATTCAAAAACCTTTGAAGCCCTAAGTACTGGAGAGATGTGGCATCAATCTGTCATTGACACGTGTCATAAAACTATCACAAATACGTGGCATCCATCAGTTAATGGACATGGAGCTCATATAGATCATGACATGTGGAACTTATTTAAAGCATATTTTGTGTTCGTCATCTATATGGTTTCAAGTGACACATGGCACATATTCTTTATGTGACATGCCAGACTTTTGGCATGTCCTATAACTCATTTGTAGACCCTTTTAAATATTATCGCATGGAATTGTCTTCTGTACTTTGGAACTTTGTAGATTCAGGGTTTTTGTTGTTCAGATTCCTTGAAATTTCCGAAGCGCAAAGTCTCGAAGTGACCATTGAAGTTTTTTTTTTTAAATTCGGGCAGGTTTATAATGCAGAGGACACGAGATCGATTTGATCAAATTTAATGGAATTCATAAATAGATGATATTTTAAGCGCCTTATTAATACATAACGATCATGGATTTATTTAATTGAAAAGAAATTCCCTATGTTTTTTTGGTGAAATTTTATTTTTAAAAGGTAAAAACAAAATATTTTAAAATTTAAAAGATTAAAATCCTAAAATGTTCTAACAGCTTCAATTATCTTACAATATGAAGAAGATATTCTAAGATTGGGAACTCGGGGTGTCATACTTAGACATATTAGTCAATTGTCCATTTTTAGAAGATGAGGTCTAGATGTGGAAATGGTGATGGAAGATGTTTTGGAAAACCCAAAGTTCGGAATAAAACTAACGCAGGTTTTAAGAAAAAATGATAAATTGCAAAGCCCCAAATAGCTGAAGTGTCCCAGATCTAAATGCGCGAAGTGCCATGTCACTTTCGGCCTGTACCACTATGGGAGTTTTTAATCCAGAACAGGTCGAAATCGTTGAACGTTGAAGTGTCAGAGTCAAGAATTCCCAATATACTTAATTATAAGACACATTAATCTTGAGTTAATTGAAAATAAACATGGTTAATGACTCTTTGCCCATACCAATCCAAGAGATATATAGACTCTGCATACATAAAATTTGGTAGGGCGAAGTGCTAGAGGAACGTGTAAGTCATCCACGAAGGACATGTGGCATCAATCAGTAAAGACATGTGACATCATGTGATGCAAGGATAACACATCAGTCTGAGCCCGTACTACTCTGGGAGTTATAAAATCTCCACATTTAGAAACCTCTGAAGCCCTAAGTACCAGAGAGGTGTTCCATCAATTTGTCGCCGACATGTTTCATCAAACTATCGCAAATACGTGGTGTACATTGGTCAGGGGATGTGGCACTCATATGGAACATGACACATGGAACTCATTTAAAGAATATTTTGTGTTTGTCATTTGTATTGTTTCAAGTGACACATGCCACATATTATTTATGTGACACGTCAGAGTTTTGACCGTAAATAACCGAAGTTCTACAGATACGAATGCCCAAAGTGCCATGTCACTTTGGATCTTTACCACTCTTCATGTGGCTCTTGTCTAGATCATGACACATCACTCCAATAGTTTTTCCATTGAAAACAAACATAATTTTTTCGACTCGCGGAGCCCTGAAGAACCGGAGTTGCGAAATCCTGAATCAGTTAATGATAATATTATACTAATTTCAGGTTAACATTTCGTATTTTTTTCCTACTATGAGTAGTGCAATAGATAGATACTAAAAAAATAACAAATATTCCCATCACTTGTAACTTGATATATTGCTGGAGTCTGAGTTTCCATCTTGGAAACTTCCCTTCCTACGTTGTAGGTTTTATCTCTTTAATCTATTTATGGAATTCATTTTTAAGTATCTTTGTAAACTTCCAAGTGAATTTCATTCCAAGTAAGTAATATCCATTTCATTCTATTAGATAGACTGTATGGCTTGTCTATTTGTATATGTGTTGAGAAAAATAAAGTTAAATGTGGTGCCAAAAAAAACTGATATAATTTTCTTTGAAAATGTGTCTAGTGTCAAAGTTTCTTTGATCTCCTTTTGTGACCTTTGAGTTTGCTAGTTTTTTCTATATATCAACACACACCTATTATGATTGTTTATTTTCATGAGTTTTCAAATCATTGAAGTTAATTTAAACTGTGTTAGAACAAGGTGTCGAGACAAAGGAAGATGCCATTTTCCTGAAAGTTTTTTCTGTGAATAAAAAGCCCACTTTGCAGAGGTTGATCTGAAGTTGCACTCCAGGAAGAGGATCTTTCAGATGACAATTCAATATAGTACAACCTGAAATATTTGTAACATGTCTATCCTGTTCATTTTTTTTGGCAACGATAAAATTGTTTTGAAGGTTTTTATTTCTGCGGATATTCTTGCAAATGTATTTACAAGTGTCATTGATCTTTGGAATTGGAAATTAATTGTGGGTTAGAATTTTCACTTGTTTCCAAATCATCATTTTCTAGTCCAATATTTTATCCACATACTCGTTTTTTATTTTGTTTGTCTCATTAAAAAGAATGTGAGGAAATGCAAATACAAACTATAACTTATTTTTGGTTGTAACTATGTATAGTTGATTTATAGTCCTTATTGATGTTTGGCCTTTGTATATAACAATGGGTTAGCATAATTTTGCATTCTTACTATGATAATGCCTTTAAAAAAAAAATAAGAAATATTTTTTCCCAATTCAATATCCACACAAAAACATTTCTTGATCCCATAATATTCACCTCTGTCAATTCCATAATAGGGAGGTTGATTTGGTATATCGAACTATCGGTCACTTCAGGCAAATGGGGTGCATCTGGGGTACCTGTGAGAAAAGATAATGCTTTGTTGAAGATTTTCTTTTATTGCAACCTGTGAGAGTAATTGTGTTTTTCATACATTGTTTAATGTGTTGAAACATTATTTTAAGTATTAAACTTCTTGCAATAAATTATTCATTGAATGGTTTGTTGTTTCCCTCCATTTTTACCTTTATTATGTCACTTGTTTGTTATTGGTGCAACAGTAGTCAAGGACAAACCTCATCCATATCAAATTTCCAATCTCACCATACTCTTGTCTTGGTGAACCAACCCTCTAAGTGATCAACAAATTGAAAATAATGAGCATTCCAAACTTGTGGTGGCCTAGATCTTCCCTTTAGCAATTAAGTGCATAATTTAGGACCAATAGTAACTGTGAAGTCCTTTAGACAACTCTGCAGGAAATTCAATCAAATACTAGAGAAAGTGAGTCATAATTATATTTTCTAGCATGTGTTTGCATAAAAGAAGCATCAAAAATTTGAAGAGAAATCAATGGAGGGTTGTTGAAATAAAGTTATTTTACTGTCAACTTGAGCGTAAGTATAACAATGATGAACTTGAATTTTAATTTTGTGTGGTTGATAGCATATTTTCATTTGACTTTAGCTAGCATATATATTTTTCAAAATATTTCCAAAGAAAAATTTTGGTAATTTCATTAATCAAGTAAAACTGGTTAAATGAACTACATATTACATTTTCTCCAGAGAGCCTGCACTAAAAGGCAAGGCAGGTCCTATATATTCCTTAAGATCATAAAAAAACCATTAAGATCATGAATTTATTATCTAGTCATAATCCAAAAACCAGGCCCATTAGAACGTTGAACTACAACACCAAAGCACATGATCAAAAGTTTGGCAAACACAACACAGGAAAAAATCAACAAATATTGGGCTTTGTATCCCATCTATAACCAAATTCCCAAATGGGCACAAAGAAATTCATCGATTGCTATATTACTATGAACCAATATCACTATGAAATTTTGCTTCTGATATTACTATGAACCAAATCACATTGACCTGACAATGTTCTAACATTACTAGTTCTGGAAAACACTGTCAGCGTTTAACTTAATGGAGTTTGAACAATGAAAAATTTGCAATATTATTGAAAATTCTTGATGGTTCTATTCATAGGAGAAAGTCATTTTGACACCTCGCATGATGGACCTGATTTATTCATAATTGGGTACTTTGTATGAGGTCTTTCCTCATGCTTCTCATTCATGGACTCAACAGTATTATGCATCTTCAGTTCACTTTGTCATGGTAGTGCAAAACGTTATTCATATCTTGATTGGGTAACATGGATAGAGACAGATCAGATTGTTTTGTTTCTTGTCAATGCATGATATGGAATCCTTTTTTTTTGTTCAGCCGATATGAAGTATGGAATTATCATCATTTAAGAAAAAATTTATATGGACACAGAAGTCACGTAGCATGTAGACAATCTTTTCCTTTTTCTGCAGGTATATTTCATATGGCAATACTGTCAACCCAGGAAGCACATCTTGTAATACATGTTGTCTAACTGTATAATGTAAAATAGTGTTGTTGAGCATTCAGATGACATCATTGATGCAATGAATATATATGTAAGGGTATTTTTCACAACATTGTAGACAATTAATTATGTCATCATTTATGAATGCAGAGGCAGAAGTAGGAGAATTGCAATTGGAACATATAGGCTTGAAGGGGGTCAAGTAGGTATTTGCTGCAACTAGAACACCCTCAACCTGCACACATGAGAATAATAGTTAATATATTCAACAATATAATATATATGTGTAGAACAAAAAATATGTACAAAATTGTTGAAGGCATTTTTTGTGTGCAAATTATTGGTGAAGGTGTATATGTATATGTACAATAGTTGTGGAGCTAGTTAGTTTCTTGAGATCCTGTACTATGTATGTTCACAATTTTGTTACAAATTTTGCTTGGGTTGTCTGAAACATCCTTTATTTAACATCTCTTTTCTTTGTTATATTTTTTAACAACATAATTGAAAATTTTCCTTTATGCAATTGTTGTTCCATTTAGGAAAATAAATTTGCATAGTTGTCGAACAATTGTAGCTACACCATGGAACAGTTTAATAGTTGTGTAAGATGTCTGAGATATATGAGCATGTGAAAGCAAAGGACAAAAAAAATGGGTATGGAAAATAGTACCATTTCCTTGTCGTTGTATGTGTTTCCATATTTTATATGGAGAATATGTTGCTAGCCAATGTTTCTTGCAAATGTGACAACTATACCAATGGTTCCAATTGGGTAAATGTCATTGTTCTCTACAAATTGGCTCACTGTTGTGCTCGGTTCGAAATTATATTCCAAGAAAACCACATGAACTTTTTCTACAACACTTTTTTCATTGAGCAATATAATCCGATCACAATCACCATGGTCATATACTGTTTTCGTTAATATATTGAAATTTTTAATGGATATCCCATTACCTGGAAAGATCTTCTCTACATGTTTCTGGACAAGTTGTGTAGGTATAGTCAATCTAACTGTCATCATGGCTTCATTATCTGTCATGTCTTCATGCATAATGCATCTAATTTTGTTTTCTTTCTCTAAGTAGGTGTTATACACGACCATTATGTCTCCAATGAACATTTGTCCAATTTGCCGGTTTTTCAAGCCTTCCATTGATAGTATATTGGGTGGTATAATTTTAGACCTAGTGACATTTTTTTGAACAAGAAAATTAATGTGAATGACAGTCTATATATCTTTTCTTTTCTTGCATCAATGTCGTTTAGATGCACAATTTGGATAAAATATGGAGGTTAGAGTTTTGTGACCATACCTTTTAGTCTCTGGACCTTGCACTATGTTGGGCGTTTCACTTGTACTCATCGATACTTCTTGTGAACTAAAAAGAATGTGTTTTAGATGACATCAACATATTTACCATGGCATAGATGAATAAATAACTGAGGATATTCGTTTCCTAAACATAGCAAGAGAATAATGTATGAATCTTTACCTTTGGCCTTGTCATTGTGATGGTGTTTGCGATGATTGACTAACCATGCCCATGTCACTTGTCCAACTTTTTCTGATGAAAACATGTGTACATTGAACATGACAACAACTAAATATGCATATGCATTGTATATTGTTCATAATTGATATGGATGTACATTAATCACATGCATTGTGTTTGATTTACTATTACTATTGGTATACCTTTTGGAGGATTGTACTTTAGCTTCCTCTACTATGGCACATAAGACATCATCCTCTTGTTCAATTAGTCTATTTTTTTTTAATGTAGCAATCCGAAGAAAACAATGGACATGAAGCTAAGTTTCTATGTAGGAACACATGTAAACATATTAAATACAATTTTATTTATTTCAATGTAGCAGCACAAAAAATACAATTGACATGAAGATAACTTAATATGTAGGAAGATATGTAGTATCTACATATAAAAAAAAAATGAGCTACAAATCAATAGAATAATTATACACAGAATAAATGAAATACAAAGCAATGGAGTATGGAATAAGGGTAGAAGAATTCACTTTCATATGTCTTCTTCTACATCTCTGGTTAAGAGTTCTTCGTATTGTCCAGTTATTCTGTTTTCTTAAATGAAGGAAAGTACAAAATACAATGAACATGAATGTAAGTTGGTATGTAAGGAAAACAAAGGAATATGTACATATAGTAAATTAGAACCAAAGGAATAGAGTAAAAGATAGTTTTAGAAGAATGTACCTAAATTGTTTTTCTTGATCCATGTTTGTGGTTGTATAGAATCTTTTTTATCCAAAATCTATTACAAACCAGAAAAAATTGAGAAGTTGGATGATTCTAGCTGAATAATTTGGTTTTGTGCAACAAATTATCTAGATATGCTTTGAGACATGGAAATATGATTTTGTAATATGCTTGATGTATATTTCATAATTCAAGTACAATACAAATTGTATCGTGATCAAGCCAGTATGTGTGTAAGATCAAGAGGTTGTATTGTGAAATGGGCACATTTGACCATACATGGTCAATAAGTGCATTTTGTACATGGTTTATCTTATCCAAAAGAAAGAGGAGAATGTAATTGCACATGTAGTTTTCCGATTCTTTTGTTCTGGCACTATTTTGTAGCATGTCAACATTGAAGTCTCCTAGAATGATAATGGTTTCATTCAGATGTAAATGTTGTAATGCATTTGAAACAACATTCAGTATGTTGGGAAATGTTGCATGCAGAGCAGCATAGAGATTCAATATTGCAATTTTTCATTCATGGAAGATTACTCTTGCTAGAACCATATCAAAAAAAAATTGTTCGAAATGCATATGCTCCAAAATTGTTACATGTTTTTTTACTAATATCATCACTCCATGTGTAATGTAACTTGATATTCAATTGTGATTTGGAAATTGCTTAATTTTCATGCATAATGTCATGTATGTTTCTTGCAAGAACAAAATATCAGATTGCATTATGTCATAGTCATTGAGTATATCATTCATATGTGCATGTAGGTTGCACTTGTTAAGTGAGAGAATTGATACAAATGAGTTAGTTTGTATGGATTGGTAATCATGTTGTAGATGCCATTTTACTCTAGTCTAAAGGCGTTGCATCTCAATATCAACTTTATGTTTGACTTTGAAGTTATATTTTGTAAGAGTGCTTAGAAATTAAGAGTCTATGCTTATGACACAAGACAAATATGTGTATACAAGTACATGTATTCGTCTTCTAGCAAGGTTGAGCGCAACACTATCAAGTGTTAGCCCTTGTAATCTGTGGAATGTATGTGCACATGTAGGTTTATTTAGAAACAATTTTTGAATCTTTAGTTGACTTGTCTTTTCCTATGTCGATATTGGGTTTGATATTCGTAATATAGGTTTCCAATCACGTGAAGTGTTTGAATTATATAGATAAGCTAACTTGTTATCTTATTGGTGGCGAATATGTGTGTCATGGAACTTAATCCAGAGGACATCAAATTTTTATGTTTTGGTATAAGCTTTGAGTATTCCATTTGCACCATTCACCAAGCCATCATGTGAATCATACTTGCAAAAATATATTTCAACTAGCATGTCTAATTTTAGGACAAATTGTAAATGAAAAGTGGTTGTATGTTGATGGCATGGTACATTGCCATGGTTGTCTTATTCAAGGTCAATTGAATTGATGATGATATCATTTCTAGGCATGAGCGATAGCATGTACCTATTATGCATTACAACATACTTATTATTGTAGACTAGGTAAGGGAAGGTTGGGTCTGTTGGTACAGGTCGCATGCACCTTGAATTGATATATGTTAATTCATCACATGTTTGACTGTTTGTTCGCATTCTATTCATAATTTGAATAAATGTTCCATTTTTTTGGCGCATTGTAGTATGTAATTCAATTCATTTTATGTTGTCTTTCCAAAATTCATGTATCATTTTTTTCATATTGACCGTAGGTTGTTCAAATATTAGAGAATATTGAATGGGTTGTGGGTGGTAAAGATCTCCACAAAATATCATGTCAATGTCCTCAAAGTATTTCGTGTGAACATGTTTTATGTTTCTCAGTCTATTGTCAATGGAATATAAGAAGCAACTTCCAATCAAAGATGCGTCATCTTTGAAGACAAGTTGTAGTTCATCATAAATATTAGACATTGTATATAACATTTCCTTGTTGTGTGGAAGAAAATGTGACTTGTTAAAAGGAATTAACAATGTGGAGTTTATTGTTGTCCCACTTGCATTATATACAACTTTTCTTGTAAATGCAACTATTAGTCCCTTTGGTTTCATAGGGTCAATCGAATTGTTTGAATTATAGATTTGTCTAAGAATTTGTAATAGTTCTTTCGCTATGAATGTCCTTCTTGCTCCTGCCCCACCTGCAAGGAACAATTTCACATGAGTGTGCATGTTTAAGCGTTTTTTCATTGCAATGTCCTTTAGGATTGCTTGTTGTTCTCGATTCAATAGTAATCTATTTTTTTAGTATTCGTAATTTTTGATAAAGAAAGGATGTTTTGTGACTTTAAACCCAATATTGATACATTTTTTAATGGTGGTTTCTCAAGGACAAGGAAAATCTTCTTGCAATTCATAGGACTCACAAAGAGTTCTAGTTGTTTTATGGTTTGCTAATGTCTCATCAACATTGTCAATGTTTTCTAGTTCATCAAGTAAACATTCTAAATCACCCCATGTTGGGTTTACATTGTATGTAAATCTAGCCTCATTGGTTTCTACTGTAGTCTCATAAGAAATATATGCAGCTTCCCATGTAGGTAAGTTGTGTTTTAATTTGTTTTCATTTTGATCAAATGAAATGTACAAAAATAGTTTTTATCTACAGAGGTTTTCATAGTCGATGTGTTTGTTGTATTTGACAAAGTGTATTAAATTTGGTTTTTTTCTTTTTCATATGGGTGTACCATGTTTTTTGTAATTTGATATGAATTTTACAAGGTAGATATGCTTAATAGGAGGTGGACATTGGAGGTAGTAATCAGTAATAGAGAGACATATCATGTCCTCTAAATTATCAGGCTCTTGTTCTAGCAAAGATGGTGGTTTAAGCATGAATGTGCGTGTGTCAAGTGGAGATGTGTTTATGAAGACATGTTTCCTTGAACTATAGTTCAGAGGTAGGGAAAGTGCAATGTGGACTACTTGTTGAGCAGACATTTGTTGAAGATTAAGTAATTTATTTCCAAGTGTACATATCAATTGCATAGCATAAATTTGATTTTTTTCATGTTCTCAGCATATTCTTCTTAATGCACTTGTCATAGATTTGTCATCCTTTGTCATTTACGAGGTACAATATGTTAAGGTCCTAACCCGCACATAGGTAGATCAATGTATTCGGATGTAATAAAGGTCAATATTAATAAGACCTTTCAATAAAATAGAATAAGGTGGATGTAAGAAGACCTAATATAAGCTTCTGCTTCTAGAAGGATCTTCCTCTAGATGCTTCTTTTTAGTATAAATAGGAGTCGAGGGTATGAGAACCCTAGCTGGGATATTATTGTAATAGAGCACTGCTCAATTGGAGGTTGCCCCCTCGAAGAGGCCTGTGAACATTGCTATCTGATTCAAAGTGTTATTTCTGTTGCTATTTCGTATATCATTTCTGTGTATTGTGAAGATTATGCTGGATATTTTACTGTTATTCTGTCATTTCTAGCATTTCATTTCTGTT
>JASDQU010101567.1:377312-411156 GCA_032191745.1 Picea mariana | reverse complement strand
GATCTATGGAGATTGAGAGGGATCTTGGAGATTCAGGCACCTAGGTTATTCTTACCATCACCCGATCTATCAGTTGGAATATTTCTTAGAGTGATTGGACACTTTTGGCAGTAGGGCCAAGTTATTGAGGGTTTCAACCTTCTATTGGAGTGTGAAATTCTTCAGCTGGAGAGTTTGGCATTCAGATCTACTAGTATTGATCTTCATTTCTTATTCAACCTTTGGAGGCATTATTTTGTATTAACGAGAGCATTTTGTAGCAACTCATATCTATTGCTTGTACGACCATCTGAGGTTTATGCCAGATCGATCATCTATTGTATTGATCTTACATTACTCATAATAAAAAGGTCAGATCTTTGTTTGTGCTTCTACATCTTGAATATATTGTGATCTCCATGTGTTGATGAATCTTATATGCCATTAATAACTCAATAAATTAGTAGTAGTTAGTGATTCCAAGAAAGAATTTGGCTTGGGATCATTACACATTCACCCCCTAGCATGACCATGAGTCCATAAGGGAAAACTGAAATGATCCTTGTTTGCTACAGTCACCTTCCACAGATCAAAAATTCCCTTGCCTCACACTAACAATGTTCATAACAACAAGTAGTTTCATTTCTCAAACATACTAAGAAACATGTTTCCTCCTCCATATGTTGTATTTATATGCATGTTGTCCCTAGGTCTTTCCTTCCCTCCTTGGGAAATTCACAGCTTTACAAATAACACAACAGGGGTAAGTAACACAATTACATACACAAAGAATTGACTTGTGAGTTACCAAATGATTGACATTTATATTTTTCAGTGTAATCACACTTTTCCATAGAGGAAATTAATTGAAATTCAAAGGACATATTCATAGTACAAGTAATGTCTAACCATTTTCTATGTATAATCCAGAATTAAATTACGAGTTGATATATAAAACACAGAGTGAAATCTATGAAACATAGGATTAATGGTGGCCGATACGTATTCACTGTAGGAAATATATAATGCAACTTCATGAACAGAGGGCCGATGTTGTTGGATATACATATACCTACGCTATATAAAACAAAAAAGATAAATTATGCAAAGAGAGAGTTAAAAATTGCCCGATACATTTAACACTGTACAATTACTGAGTGAAAATTACAAACAAAAGGTTAATTCTTGCCTTGTTGATGTTATTGTAGGGAACCCAAATGGTAACTCATGAGCATAAGGTTAACCATTGACATGTACAGAGAGAAGAACCCTACAAGGAATAAAAATAAATTTACACATTTATGATTACGCAGAGTACCCATTACACATTGGAATGCTAACATAAATAATCTAGAACATATTTACGAATTTCAGTGTTAATATATTCTCACATAGGGTATAGATCTACGGGTTTCTTCCACAAAGAACAAATGAAACAGATATGGGTAATGGTAGGGTTAACATTTCTATAATGGTAGAAATAGGAGAATGCAAAAAGAATACCAACAGATAACTAGTAAAACGTTTGTGACCACAAGAGCACCATAAGCCATGAATATTAGAAGAGTATTAGCCAACTCAAGAGTACTCTAACCCCAGTCCCAACAAATGTAAAACCTAGAATAGCCTCGGGAGGAAACATTTACAAAGGTGAAATGCTACTACATTGCCAAAAAAAGTGTTATGCCCGAGTTACAGAGTACTAGGGTAGTGGAGTATTATATACCTTGCGTAGAAGAGGAACCAGAAATGCATTGCCTTCTCCCATTGTTTTTAACCAAATCCGAGCTTCCATTATCACCGACCATGCAGAGAAGGGCCAAGGTTAGCTTGTGGATAAAAGAACATTTTTGTGCAAACAAAAAACGTTACAATGAACCTTACCTTGGGCCTCGTTAGAAGAGTAATGTGATGATTATGCGCCAGTACACTTGCCATGTGAAAAATTGGAGATGGCAGGTTTACATTGGACGCGGTGGTAAAAGTGTCAATTCTTGGGAGGTATAGTTTAGGTCTCCATTAAATGGTTTATCCAGGGAGTAAACGTCAGACTGACATCCTCCATTAAACAATTTGCAAACAAATTTATTGTTGAGTTGTAGTGCCAGCCAGTTAGGGTTATGAACTATGCATGTAATGATTTTTGTTCGCTACGTTAAGCTAAGGGAAAACTTCATTTGGTTCCCAACATGTTAAACTTTAGGATTAACGAGAAGTATCATTGGGGATTTTACTAATGATATGTACATCTTGTAGTAGTCCTCGGTGTAAAATGATAACTATATTGTTAGGCTAAATCATGGTTGCGATAGTATCTTGTATATTAAACGATATGCATTACAATGGATAGGTGCATGGTTATATATATTAAATGATCTGCAATATTGTGGATAGGTTCATTGTTACGATTTTCAAACAATAATATTATGTTGTGGATAGCGCTTAGTATATAGTATCCATATATTATATAGTGTTGTATATTATGGCAAACAATATATGCACAAGTATGTTGATATAGTTAGAGTTAAGATTATGAGAGGTTATTTGATAAAATATTGATATGTACCTATTGACATAGATAGTTTCAGCACTATGGAATCCATATGATAGTCACTTAGTAAACTATATGAATGTATGTCAAATGGATAAGTACTAATTTGTTATGGGTAGACTATAGGATAATAGACTATGGGTAGACTATGGGTAGACATAATAGCATCTACTTTTCCTTTATGCATGAACACATATATAAGTATACACAACCATTTACATATATGCATAACCATACTTAATGATTATTATGAACATACAACGGTTCTTTCATTTCTTTATGTATGATTATAATATATGTATATACAATCATCACATAAACCATCTGATTCCTGACAAATAATAATCAACAAAATATTAACGAGAATGCAAGTAAAGGTACATATATGAAAAATCTGATGTTGGGACATAAATGGAACAACCACGTTCCACCCAACCATAGAATAGAAACAACCAATTTTACTTTCCCCGTTCACCCCCTAGCATGACCATGAGTCCATAAGGGAAAACTGAAATGATTCTCCTTTGCTACAGTTGCCTTCCACAGATCAAAAAATCCCTTGCCTCACACTAACAATGTTCATAACAACAAGTAGTTTCATTTCTCAAACATACTAAGCAACATGTTGCCTCCTCCATATGTTGTATTTATATGCATCTTGTGCCTAGGTCTTTCCTTCCCTCCTTGGAAAATTTGCATCTTTACAAATCCTTGATTTTTAGGGATTGCTAGTGGTCAAATCCCTCATTTTCCACTTGTAAAAATCAACCCTAAGGAAACTCAAATCGATTCCCCACTCATGGAGTCATGGTCAACTATTTTGAACCTGGATGTTCCATTTGTATTCCAACATTTAATTTATTAAAAAGTTTGTATTTCACATGTGTCAGAATCAAATAAGTTAGTTGGGCAAGTCAAATCTTTGCCCAACAGTCATAAAAAATTAATTACAATAATCAAATTCGAAATTCGGATTTGCCATAAATGGAAAATAATTTGCAAATCTGAATTTGCCAAAAACATAAATTTATTCCCAAGTTCACTTAGACTTTAATATTCAATTATTTTTGGGGATATTAAATCCGACATAGATACTTTGCTAAATCAAGGAATCTCCACTAGGAGACTCACCCCATTGTCACAACGAATGCATTACCAGTTGCTATGGCCACATTAAAACATTAATATTCAATTATTGTGGTTATATAATTTTGTGAGAGCATTAATCCACTAACTTAATTGGTAGTAATTTTTTTTTTAATTAATTTTTAATTATAAAAATGAGCAAAAATAAACCAAGGGTAATAAAATCAAATTACAATGCCCTTAACCAATGACAAATTGAGTAAGTGAAATTATAAAAATAAGAATGTTTTCTTTTAATATTTAAAAAGAAAATAAAACAAGACACAAGGGAACATAGATTATGAGTGGAACTGCCTACAAAACATGCCAAATAATGTCACAAAACACACATGTTAATAGATGGGAAAAGGAGGTTGACCGCTACGCCAATGCTATAGTCGCTTGCCAGAGGCAATGACTAATAAGATAAATTAACGGAGTTGGATTTCTCATGACTATTTTGATAATTAAGCTTTAATATTTTAAATCACATATTAATATGTTGTGAGATTTTTATTGAGTACTTATCATATAATAATAAGATAAATGAATTGGAAGGTAAGACATTTTTTTAAATTGTGGTAGCATGAAAAATTATCATGAATTATAGAATTTAAAAAAAAACCTTTATCAACTTTATTTAAAAAAATTAAAAGTATTTCTTTATTTTAACTAGTGCAAAGAAGAAAACCAACATTTTTAAAACAATTGTTGCATGGCAACGTAGTCCCTATAGAGTTGAATTGGGAATAAATGAAGAGGTATGGAGGCCCGAAGTAATCGTGAGTTGTTGATCTTGAAAGAGAGCGGGAACTGTTGATCACCATATCATACCCAAAATTTGTCGATTCGACAGTTCATGAGATTTGTCATGAGACAAGTTGATATAATATTTGATTCTGGTTTCCTTTGTCGGTTTTATCGAAAATGAAATTTCATATTCCTCAACATTTAATGTAAGGGTTCTTAATAATAGGGGTTTCAGCTTCCAATTTTGATCTAAAAGTGTCGAGATGGCAGGGTTCACGAGGTGGGTTTTAATGGATTTAATGACTGTCTAGTTATTTTGCATTGGCATGGCGTGGAATGGTCAATTCAATGGAAGAGTCTTGTGCGATGTGTGCATTTTTATAGTTCTTCTAAGATGTAACTTTAAGTTAAATTTATGATAATATAATATAGAGGCAATATCTTGTTAGTTGAGTCATAAATTTAATTTCAAGCAATATAGAAATGATTGACAAAACTGTTAAAATAGAGAAAGGTATGAAATACAATCATTTGAAGTAGTAGAAAAAATGAAGATGTTCCCTTGACAGATGATGAAGAATGAAACAATTTACACATATGAGAGGTCTTGACTTTACTCATAGTAGGAACAGAGGAAAAAACTATAACTAAATGGAAAACATAGGGAAAACACATAACTCAAATCGAAAGAGACTTAGAATATTTGTATTCTCTTGTATTAATATTCGATAATTTATTTGTTTTACATTCAACCAAAAGAAGTCTAGAAAAGATGTAAGATCTATGTATTTATACAAAAATTGTCTTAGCTAGAAGTAGTTAGACTTTCCACAATATCTGCTGCAAATATCGAATTCAATCCAAATTGAAAAAAAAAGAAGAGATTTTGCTGAGTTATGGCTTGATGTATTGGTAGTTCATAAGCTCCTTTATTGGGTCCTAGATGTGCTTTATTTCGACTATTCATTGAACTGGGTACACATTGCCATCAATGTTATGAAAAATCTTGAAGGTTCAATGTTCTCATTCAATTCGAAGGAAAATACCTTCTTTTGTACTAGTGCTAGCTTCTCCTGGATCTTCATTATCGTTTGGGCTGTAATTTGTTGTTGAAAACTAGTTTTTAGCAACAAGTCTTTTATATTGAGCAAATCAATTTGGTTCATCTGTTGGATGATAGATTGTATACTTTCCTTATTCTTTCTGGAGCTTTCTTTATTCTTTTCTATGTCAATTTGCTCGAGTGTCTCAGAGATATCATTACCTTTGAATTCAACCAATTTTGTCTCCACAATAGACATGGTATTTAGATAAGCCTCCTTTTCCTCCCTACCAATCTTCTTTCTTTCTTGTAGGTTTGTCTCCCAAAATTTCAAGGCCATTTCAACTTTCACCTGTTCAGATTGTGAAAAGGGGGCGAGACCAGGAATATTGGATTTCTTCCTGCATACAATGAATTCTTGAAATTTGGATCTGGCCATACATGCATCATTTTATTTCTCATAAATACTTTTCAGAGAATTATTTATTTTCTTATAGTATTACTAAATAGTATCCATTTTTTGATATAGATCCTAATTGACAGCTTCCAACTTTTCATTAATTTCAAATGCTTATTTTTGGAATAAAGTATTATCTATGTTTGTCTTTTCCAGTGAATCTATTATGGTATGCAACTGTTGTATTGAACTATCTCACTGAGCAATTCTGGAATTACTATTATGGACAAGCATCTCCAGTTTTCCCTATAGCTGCTTCATCTGTTGTTTATAGGACAACATCATTTGATCTATGTCATAATTAATTTTTCTCATGATAACGTGTTCTGTGCTCTACATTTCAGTTTGTAATTGTTCAACCAAGAGAGACTTTTCTTGCAGTTTCTTTGACAGATTGCACACTGACCTTTGGTTGGCAGTGGAAAATGCTCCTAGTGCATATGCAACCTCTTTGGAAAATTGAGGGTCATTTTTTTCATGTCCATCATATACTATTCTTTGTTTCTTGGTGGGAAATCCTTCCTTCTGGTGATATTCTTTTCTAATGATATATTTTCTTTTCTTATTGAAAAATAAATTGGATGGGGGCATCTCTTCAGGAAACATGGGAGTGAGTTCATCTAGATGGATGACTTCGGAACTGAGAACATCAAAACTGGTTGATAAAGGAGTTATTGAGGGAATAGGGGAAATAAGTGCAATAGACTTTTCTACACTAGTATTACTGGGAGTAACGGTGGTAGTAACTGGTGATGAAGGGGGAGAAGCATGATCATATTTCATGAAGGATTCAAGGGAAACTAATAACTCTTGATCATTTAGGCCTGACAATGATGCTTTTATATGTTTAAATAATGTATATGTATTGTTCAATACTTGTTCAGTTTTGTCCTCAGTGGAGCTATTTCATTGGGGTTCCGTGGATCTAGTTTCATGTGAAGATGGAATGGGTTTGATTTTCCTTGAAAAATCTTAGGAAATTTGTTCCTTTTTTGGTTTTGAAAGCTCAGGAAACCAGCTTGTTGGTCAGGAGGAAGAGACTGAAATATGTTTTTGAATTGTTCATAGGATCTAGCTCCTTAGAAAACATTGTCATAAGGGGAGTCTTCATGTATATATATTTTCATGTTGAAATGGGCCAAATGACTCTCTACTATTCTATGAGGATCATGTTTTTTGAATTCAATGTCAACTAATTTGACATCTTCTAAGGCCGCAACCTCGAATTTTGAATGACCAAAATCTAACGATGTAAACATGCCAACATGTATGGGAAAAGATGGCCATACCTTTTTCTGAGCCACTTTAAATTCTTTGGCGATTCCTCCTACAATTGTTTGGTATGCCACTTCACTATAGACCATCCTATCATGCAAGAATTTTTGAAGGGTATGGGGAGAAACCAAGTAGCCTAACACTCTGATGCAAGAGAAGGTCTATTCAATGTAACAATCTGCAATTGTTACTAAGTTCTCTATAATGTTCTCTGAAATCTTGGGCGAAGGGTGACCATAGATAGCTACATGAATTGGTTCCACTACATTGTGATAGATCTCATAAAATAAATCTTTACCAATTTCTTCCCATAGTTTGGAGTGGTAGAAATGTATAGGCTCGGAACTAGCTGAGGTCCAACTCCAGTTCATTAGGGGAAATGGAGTCATGAAGCAAAGGGCATCCATGATGTAGGTGGACATGTAAAAAGGAACATGTTGGCCTCTGTATTTAAAATATTTGTACTCGAAAAACTCCTTAGCTAGGTTATCCAACAACACTTTTTCCCAGTTGAAACTATAAACTTTGACCACTTCATTGATTATATACACCAAATCAACTGTGAAATGTGCATATTTTTTCCTTCCAAATAGCCGACAGAGAATAATGGAAATGTATAAAATGTGAGCATCTAAATATGTTGTGCAATATATACCATGAGCGTCGGATTTAAACTTGGATGGATTTCCCCGCTAGGTCTTGATTATGTCATGACTAGTTCTGCCATATTGAGTGCATTCTCTCCTTTCAAAATCCAAAATAAATGTTGCATCATATGTGTATTTGGGTGCAGAATATAGTTTATATATTACTTGTATGTCCTCTAGACGAAAGGAGCCAACAAAGGTGTTCGGGTAACTGATAATGCTTCTGGTTTGAATGTCAATGTGCTTTAGAGCCTAGCTTATCATGTCATTGGAGGGTATTATCTTTGGTCGAGAAATAGTCTTGTGCAGTTCAGACTGAGCTAGCAACCTAAGCTTGGATGAGAATGACTCATCTTCTTATTTTGTTGAATCGTCTAGACAGAGAATAATCTCATGTTCCAAGATATAGTAGGCATGTTTCCAAGACTTGATGGCATATGTAATTCATGAAGTGGTGTCAAAGAGAATATCTGTGTTTGGGTTGGAATCATATGTTGATGCATCTTTCTTCTTCCCTAGTTTGTGTGGAGGCATAATTCTTAGAGAAATGAAATTAACCTTACTCTGATAAGAGAACCCTGTAAGCTCTCAATTACTGAATGGAAAACTCTATTGCAAATGGTAGAATAACTTGAGATTCAAAATGTGTTTATTCATAAAGTCTATCAATCTTCGTATTGATCTACTGACAAGGTGATTATTAAAAATCTATGGAATTTATTAAATGGTGATTGCAAAAATATTTAACCTTAGTGAGTTATAAATGCCATTAATACTTTGGTGGTTCGACGTTCGTAGGTTTTGAATATAAGATGAGACAAATATATGAAAGGCGAAATTGTGGGAGAAACTAATCATTAACTAATCACTTTTGTATTTTAATTAGTCATGCTTTAAAAAAAATTATCCTTAAATACTTTGAAACTTCAATATTCAGGGGTTTTGAATGAAGGATGATAGAAATCCTCCGAAGGAGGAATTCCCGAAGTAAACATTCGAACCATTATAGGCATTTCAGGGCTTCAGAACCCTCGGTGGTATGGAAAGCATTCTTTGTTTTATTTTGCGAAGGGAAATATCCAGGAGTGACATGGCAGTGATGACGTGATTTTTATTGATGTTTCAAGAAAGATGGACGAAACATTTCGCCTGAAAATGTGTGAATAAGATGACATGAATGTTTAAAACAAGTGCTAGGTGCCATCCCAAGAAAAAATTTAATGACACATGTTCTATAACTCATTTGTAGACCCTTTTAAATATTATCGCAAGGAACTATCTTCGAGACTCCGAAACTTTGTAGATTTGAGATTTTTGTTGTTTAGATGTCTTGAAACTCGTGAAGCGCGAAGTCCCGAATGACCATTGAAGGTTTTCTTTTAAAATTTGGGTAGGTTTTTAATGCAGAGAACACAAGAGTCATTTGATCAAATTTAATGGAATTAATCAACATATGATATTGTAGGCACCTTATTAATACATAAGGATCATGGATTTATTTAATTGAAAAGTAGTTCCCTAAGTGTTTTTGGTGAAATTTTATTTTTAAGAGGTAAAAACAAAATATTTTAAAATTTAAAAGTTTAAAATCCTAAAGTGTTCTAACAACTTCAATTATATTACAAGATGAAAAAGATATTCTGATATTGGGCACTTAGGGTGTCATCCTTAGAAATATTAGTCAACTTTCCATTTAGGTTACAAAGAATCATTTTTACAAGATGAGGTTCATATGTGGAAATGGTGATGGAAGATTCTTTGGAAAACCCAAAGTCCAACATAAAAATAAAACCTATATCTGGGTTCAGATCAATGACACTTGCACATTCAGAGTTTCAAAATCACATAGGTTTTAAGAAGAAGAAACAACTTGCAAAGCCTGAAATAGATGAAGTGTCATAGATTTGAATGTGTGAACTGCCACATCACTTTAGGCATGTACCACTCCAGGATTTTTCTATCTAGAAAAGGTCTAAATCATTGAACGCCAAAGAGTCGGAGTCAAGAACTCCCAAGATAATTAATGATACGATACATTAATCTTGGGTTAATTGGAAATAAACATGGTTAATGACTCTAGGCCCATACCAGTCCAGAATTTATACAAACTCTGCATAGAGAAACTCCTAAAGGGAGAAGTGCTAGAGGCACGTGACAGTCATCCACAAAGGAAACATGGCATCAACTAGTAAATACACATGATATCATGTGAAGTGAGGCGACCACATCATCCTGGGCCCATACTTCTCTCAGAGCTATACAAGCTCCACATTCAAAAACCTTTGAAGCCCTAAGTACTGGAGAGATGTGGCATCAATCTGTCGTCGACATGTGTCATAAAACTATCACAAATACGTGGCATCCATCAGTCAATGGACGTGGAGCTCATATAGATCATGAAATCCATCAGTCAATGGACGTGGAGCTCATATAGATCATGACATGTGGAACTTATTTAAAGCATATTTTGTGTTCGTCATCTGTATGGTTTCAAGTGACACGTGGCACATATTCTTTATGTGACACGACAGACTTTTGACGTGTCCTATAACTCATTTGTAGACCCTTTTAAATATTATCGCATGGAATTGTATTATGTACTTTGGAACTTTGTATATTCAGGGTTTTTGTTGTTCAGATTCCTTGAAATCTCCGAAGTGCAAAGTCTCGAAGTGACCGTTGAAGGTTTTTTTTTTAAATTCGGGCAGGTTTATAATGAGGAGAACACGAGATCCATTTGATCAAATTTAATGGAATTTATAAATAGATGATATTTTAAGCGCCTTATTAATACATAACGATCATGGATTTATTTAATTGAAAATAAATTCCCTAAGTTTTTTTGGTGAAATTTTATTTTTAAAAGGTAAAAACAAAATATTTTAAAATTTGAAAGCTTAAAATCCTAAAATGTTCTAACAGCTTCAATTATCTTACAATATGAAGAAGATATTATAAGATTGGGAACTCGAGGTGTCATACTTAGACATATTAGTCAATTGTCCATTTTTAGAATATGAGGTCTAGATGTGGAAATGGTGATGGAAGATGCTTTGGAAAACCCAAAGTCCAGAATAAAACTAACACAGTTTTTAAGAAAAAGTGACAAATTGCAAAGCCCCAAATAGCTGAAGTGTCGTAGATATGAATGCGTGAAGTGCCATGTCACTTCGGGCCTGTACCACTCTCGGAGTTTTCAATCCAGAACAGGTCAAAATTGTCGAACGCCGAAGTGTCGGAGTTAGGAATTCCCAATATACTTAATTATAAGACACATTAATCTTGGGTTAATTGAAAATAAACATGGTTAATGACTCTGTGTCTGTACCAATGCAAGAGCTATATAGACTTTGCATACAGAAAATTTGGTAGGGCGAAGTGCTAGAGGAATGTGTAAGTCATCCATGAAGGACATGTGGCATCAATCGGTAAAGACATGTGACATCATGTGACACAAGGATGCCACGTCAGTCTGAGCCCGTACTACTCTGGGAGTTATAAAATCTCTGCATTCAGAAACCTCTGAAGCGCTAAGTACCAGAGAGGTGTTCAATCAATTTGTCGTCGACATGTTTCATCAAACTATTGAAAATACATGGTGTCCATCGGTCAGGGGATGTGGCACTCTTATAGAACATGACACATGGCACTCGTTTAAAGCATATTTTGTGTTCATCATCTGTATTGTTTCGAGTGACACGTGGCACATATTATTTATGTGACACGTCAGTGTTTTGACCGTAAATAACCGAAGTTCTGCAGATACGAATGCCCAAAGTGCCATGTCACTTTGGGTCTTTACCACTCTTCATGTGGCTCTCGTCTAGATCATGACACGTAACTCCAACAGTTTTTCCATCGAAAACAAACATAATTTTTTCGACTCGCGGAGCCATGAAGAACCGGAGTTGCGAAATCCCGAATTAGTTAATGATAATATTATACTAATTTCAGGTTAACATTCCATATTTTTTTCCTACTATGAGTATTGCAATAGATGGATACCAAAAAAATAACAAATATTCCCATCACTTGTAACTTGATATATTGTTGGATTCTGACTTTCCATCTTGGAAATTTCCCTTCCTACCTTGTAAGTTTTATCTCTTTAATCTATTTATGGAATTCATTTTTAATTATCTTTGTAAACTTCCAAGTGAATTTCATCCCAATTAAGTAATATCCATTTCCTTCTATTAGATAGACCATATGGCTTGTCTATTTGTATATGTGTTGAGATAAATAAAGTTAAATGTGGCGCCAAAAAAAACTGATATAATTTTCTTTGAAAATGTGTCTAGTGTCAAAGTTTCTTTGATCTCCTTTTGTGACCTTTGTGTTTGCTAGTTTTTTCTATATATCAACACACACCTAATATGATTGTTTATTTTCATGAGTTTTCAAATCATTGAAGTTAATTTAAACGGTGTTAGAACAAGGTGTCGAGACAAAGGAAGATGCCATTTTCCTGAAAGTTTTTTCCGTGAATAACAAGCCCAATTTGCAGAGGTTGATCTGAAGTTGCACTCCAGGAAGAGGAGCTTTCAAATGACAGTTCAATATAGTATAACCTGAAATATTTGTAACATGTTTATCCTGTTCATTTTTTTTGGCAACGATAATTTTTTTTTGAAGTTTTTTGTTTCTGCGGATATTCTTGCAAATGTATTTACAAGTGTCATTGATCTTTGGAATTGGAAATTAATTGTGGGTTAGAATTTTCACTTGTTGCCAAATCATCATTTTCTAGTCCAATATTTTATCCACATACTCATTTTTTATTGTGTTTGTCTCATTAAAAGGAATGTGAGGAAATGAAAATACAAACTATAACTTATTTTTGGTTGTAACTATGTATAGTTGATTTATAGGCCTTATTGATGTTTGGACTTTGTATATAACAATGGGTTAGCATAATTTTGCATTCTTACTGTGATAATGCCTTAAAAAAAAAAATAAGAAACATTTTTTCCCAATTCAATATCCACACAAAAACATTTCTTGATCCCATAATATTCACCTCTGTCAATTCGATAATAGGGAGGTTGATTTGGTAGATCGAACTATCGGTCAATTCAGGAAAATGAGGTGCATCTGGGGTACCTGTGAGAAAAGATAATGCTTTGTTGAAGATTTTTTTTTATTGCAACCTGTGAGAGTAATTGTGTTTTTGATACATTGTTTAATGAGTTGAAACATTATTTTAAGTATTAAAATTCTTGTAGTATATTATTCATTGAATGGTTTGTTGTTTCCCTCCATTTTTACCTTTATTATGTCACTTGTTTTTTATTGGTGCAACAGTAGCCAAGGACAACCCTCATCCATATCATATTTCCAATCTCACCATGCTCTTGTCTTGGTGAACCAACCCTCTAAGTGATCAACAAATTGAAAAGAATGAGCAGTCCAAACTTGTGGTGGCCTAGCTCTTCCCTTTAGCAATTAGGTGCATAATTTAGGACCAACAGTAACTAGGAAGTCCTTTAGACAACTTTATAGGAAATTCAATCAAATACTAGAGAAAGTGAGTCATAATTATAGTTTCTAGGATGTGTTTGCATAAGAGAAGCATCGAAAATTTGAAGAGAAATCAATGGAGGGCTGTTGAAATAAAGTTATTTTACTGTCAACTTGAGCGTAAGTATAACAATGATGAACTTGAATTTTAATTTTGTGTGGTTGATAGCATATTTCCATTTGAATTTAGCTAGAATATATGTTTTTCAAAATATTTCCAAAGAAAATTTTTGGTAATTTCATTAATCAAGTAAAACTGGTTAAATGAACTACATATTACATTTTCTCCAAAGAGCCTGCACTAAAAGGCAAGGCAGGTCCTGTATATTCCTTAAGATCATAGAAAAACTGTTAAGATCATGAATTTATTATCGAGTCATAATCCAAAAACCAAGCCCATTAGAACCTTGAACTACAACACCAAAGCACATGATCAAAAGTTTGGCAAACACAACACAGGAAAAAATCAGCAAATATTGGGCTTTGTATCCCATCTATAACCAAATTCCCAAATGGGCACCAAGAAATTCATCGATTGATATATTACTATGAACCAATATCACTATGAAATTTTGCTTTTGATATTACTATGAACCAAATCACATTGACCTGACAATGTTCTAACTTTACTAGTTCTGGAAAACACTGTCAGCATTTAACTTAATGGAGTTTGAACAATGAAAAATTTGCAATATTATTGAAAATTCTTGATCGTTTTATTCATAGGAGCAAGTCATTTTGACACCTCACATGATGGAACTGATTTATTCATAATTGGGTACTTTGTATGAGGTCTTTCCTCATGATTCTCATTCATGGACTCAACAGTATTATGCATCTTCAGTTCACTTTGTCATGGTAGTGCAAAACGTTATTCATATCTTGATTGGGTAACATGGATAGAGACATATCAGACTGTTTTGTTTCTTGTCAATGCATGATATGGAATCTTTTTTTTTGGTTCAGCTGATATGAAGTATGGAATTATCATCATTTAAGGAAAAATTTATTTGGACATAGAAGTCACGTAGCATGTAGACAGTCTTTTCCTTTCTCTGCAGGTATATTTCATACGGCAATTCTGTCAACCCAAGAATCACATCTTGTAATACATGTTGTCTAACTGTACAATGTAAAATAGTGTTTTTGAGCATTCAGATGACATCATTGACGCAATGACTATATATGTAAGGGTATTTTGCACAACATTGTAGACAATCAACTATGTCATCATTTATGAATGCAGAGGCAGAAGCAGGAGAATTGCAATTGGAACATATAGGCTTGAAGAGGGTCAAGTAGGTATTTGTTGCAACCAGAACACCCTCAACCTGAACACATGAGAATAATAGTTAATATATTCAACAATATAATATATATGTGTACAACAAAAAAGATGTACAAAATTGTTGAAGGCATTTTTTGTGTGCAAGTTATTGGTGGAGGTGTATATGTATATGTACAACAGTCGTGGAGCTAGTTAGTTTCTTGAGATCCTGTACTATGTATGTTCACAATTTTGTTACAAATTTTTCTTGGGTTGTCTGAAACGTCCTTTCTTTAACATTTCTTTTCTTTGTTATATTTTTTAACGACATAATTGAAAATTGTCCTTTATGCAATTGTTGTTCCATTTAGGAAAATAAATTTTCATAGTTGTCGAACAATTGTAGCTACACCATGGAATAGTTTAATAGTTGTGTAAGATGTCTGAGATATATGAGCATGTGAAAGAAAAGGACAAAAAAAATGGGTATGGAAAATAGTACCATTTCCTTGTCGTTGTATGTGTTTCCATATTTTATATGGAGAATATGTTGCTAGCCTACGTTTCTTGCAAATGTGACAACTGTACCAATGGTTCCAATTGGGTAAATGTCATTGTTCTCTACAAATTGGCTCACTGTTGTGTACGGTTCAAAATTATATTCCAAGCAAACCGAATGAACTTTTTCTACAACACTTTTTTCATTGAGCAATATAATCCGATCACAATCACCATGGTCATATACTGTTTTCATTAATATATTGAAATTTTTAATGGATATCCCATTACCTGGAAAGATCTTCTCTACATGTTTCTAGACAAGTTGTGTAGGTATAGTCAATGTAATTGTCATCATGGCTTCATTATCTGTCATGTCTGCACGCATAATGCATCTACTTTTGTTTTCTTTCTCTAAGTAGGTGTTATACACAACCATTATGTCTCCAATGAGCATTTGTCCAATTTGCCGATTGTTCAAGCCTTCAATTGATAGTATATTGGGTGGTATAAGTTTATACCTAGTGGCATTTTTTTGAACAAGAAAATTAATGTGAATGACAATCTATATATATTTTCTTTTCTTGCATCAATGTCGTGTAGATGAACAATTTGGATAAAATATGGAGGTTAGAGTTTTGTGACCATACCTTTTAGTCTCTGGACCTTGCACTATGTTGGACGTTTCACTTGTACTCATCAATACTTTCACTTGTACTCATCGATACTTCTTGTGAACTAAAAATCATGTGTTTTAGATGACATCAACATATTTACCATGGCATAGATGAATAAATAATTGAGGATATTTGTTTCCTAAACATAGCAAAAGAATAATGTATGAATCTTTACCTTTGGCCTTGTCATTGTGATGGTGTTTGTTATGATTGACTAATCATGCTCATGTCACTTGTCCAACTTTTTCTGATGCAAACATGTGTACATTGAACATGACAACAACTAAATATGCATATGCATTGTATATTGTTCATAATTGATATGGATGTACATTAATCACATGCATTGTGTTTGATTTACTATTACTATTGGTATACCTTTTGGAAGATTGTACTTTAGCTTCCTCTACTATGGCACATAAGACATCATCCTCTTGTTCAATTAGTCTTTTTTTTTTTTAATGTAGCAATGCGGAGAAAACAATGGACATGAAGCTAAGTTTCTATGTAGGAACACATGTAAACATATTAAATACAATTTTATTTATTTCAATGTAGCAGCACATAAAATACAATTGACATGAAGATAACTTAATATGTAGGAAGATATGTAGTATCTACATATAAAAAAAAATGAGCTACAAATCAGTAGAATAATTATACACAGAATAAATGAAATACAAAGCAATGGAGTATGGAATAAGGGTAGAAGAATGCAGTTCATATGTCTTCTTCTACATCTCTGGTTAAGAGTTCTTCGTATTGTCTAGTTAGTTTGTTTTCTTAAATGAAGGAAAGTACAAAATACAATGAACACGGTTGTAAATTGGTATGTAAGGAAAACAAAGGAATATGTACATATAGTAAATTAGAACCAAAGGAATAGAGTAACAGATAGTTTTATAAGAATGTACCTAAATTGTTTTTCTTGATCCATGTTTGTGGTTGTATAGAATCTTTTCTATCCAAAATCTATTACAAACTAGAAAAAATTAAGAAGTTGGATGATCCTAGTTGAATAATTTGGTTTTGTGCAACAAATTATCTAGATATGCTTTGAGACATGGAAATATGATTTTGTAATATGCTTGATGTATATTTCATAATTCAAGTACAATACAAATTGTATCGTGATCAGGCCAGTATGTGTGCAATATAAAGAGGTTGTATTGTGAAATGGGCACATTTGACCATACATGGTCAATAAGTGCATTTTGTACATGGTTTATCTTATCCAAAAGAAAGAGGAGAATGTAATTGCACATGTTGTTTTCTGATTCTTTTGTTCTGGCACTATTTTGTAGCATGTCAACATTGAAGTCTCCTAGAATGATAATGCTTTCGTTCAGATGTAAATGTTGTAATGCATTTGAAACAACATTTAGTATGTTGGGAAATGTTGCATGCAGAGCGGCATAGAGATTCAATATTGCAATTTTTCATTCATGGAAGATTACTCTTGCTAGAACCATATCAAAAAAAAATTCTTCGAAATGCATATGCTCCAAAATTGTTACATGTTTTTTTACTAATATCATCACTCCATGTGTAATGTATCTTGATATTCAATTGTGATTTGGAAATTTCTTAATTTCCATGCATAATGTCATGTATGTTTCTTGCAAGAACAAAATATCAGATTGCATTATGTCATAGTCATTGAGTATATCATTCATATGTGCATGTGGGTTGCACGTGTTAAGTGAGAGAATTGATACAAATGAGTTTGTTTGTATGGATTGGTAATCATGTTGTAGATGCCATTTTGCACTAGTCTAAAGGCGTTGCATCTCAATATCAACTTTATGTTTGACTTTGAAGTTATATTTTGTAAGAGTTCTTAGGAAATACAATGAGTCTATGCTTATGACACAAGACAAATCTGTGTATACAAGTCCATGTATTCGTATTCCAGCAAGGTCGAGCACAACACTATAAAGTGTTATCCCTTGTAATCTGTGGAATGTATGTGCACATGTAGGTTTATTTGGAAACAATTTTTGAATCTCTACTTGACTTGTCTTTTCCTATGTTGATATTGGGTTTGATATTTGTATTATAGGCATCCAATCACGTGAAGTGTTTGAATTATATAGATAAGCTAACTTGTTATCTTATCGATGGCCAATATGCGCGTCATGGAACTTAATCCAGAGGACATCAAATTTTTATGTTTTGGTATAAGCTTTGAGTACTCCATTTGCACCATTCACCAAGCCATCATGTGAATCATAGTTGCAGAAATATATTTCAACTAGCATGTCTAATTTCAGGAAAAATTGTAAATGAAAAGTGGTTGTATGTTGATGGCATGGTAGATTGCCATGGTTGTCTTTTTCAAGGTCAATTGAATTGATGATGATATCATTTCTAGGCATGAGCGATAGAATGTACCTATTATGCATTACAACATACTTATTATTGTAGAATAGGTAAGGGAAGGTTGGGTCTGTTGGTGCAAGTCGTATGCACCTTGAATTGATATATGTTAATTCATCACATGTTTGACTGTTTGTTTGCATTCTATTTATAATTGGACTAAATGTTTCATTTTTTTGGCACATTGTAGTATGTAATTCAATGCATTTTATGTTGTCTTTCCAAAATTCATGTATCATTTTTTTCATATTGACCGTAGCTTGTTCAAATATCAGAGAATATTGAATGGGCTGTGGGTGGTAAAGATTTCCACAAAATATCATGTCAATGTCCTCAAAGTATTTCGTGTGAACATTTTTTATGTTTCTCAGTCTATTGTCAATGGAATATAAGAAGCAAATTCCAATCAAATATGCCTCATCTATGAAGACAAGTTGTAGTTCATCATAAAGCTTAGACAATGTATCTAACATTTCCTTGTTGTGTGGAAGATAATGTGACTTGTTAAAAGGAATTAACAATGCGGAGTTTATTGTTGTTCCACTTGCATTATATACAACTTTTCTTGTACATGCAACTATTAGTCCCTTTGGTTTCATAGGGGCAATCGAATTGTTTGAATTATAGATTTGTCTAAGAATTCATAATAGTTCTTTCGCTGTGAATGTCCTTCTTGCTCCTGCCCCACCTGCAAGGAACAATTGCACATGAGTGTGCATGTTTAAGCATTTTTTCATTGCAATGTCCTTTAGGATTGGTTGTTGTTCTCGATTCAATAGTAATCTAACTTTTTAGTATTCATCATTTTCGATAAAGAAAGTATGTTTTGTGACTTTAAACCCAATATTGATACATTTTTCAATGGTGTTTTCTCAAGGACAAGGAAAATCTTCTTGCAATTCATAGGACTCACAAAGAGTTCTAGTTGTTTTATGGTTTGTTAATGTCTCATCAACATTGTCAATGATTTCTAGTTCATCAAGTAAACATTCTAAATCACCCCATGTTGGGTTTACATTGTATGTAAATCTAGCCTCATTGGTTTCTACTGTAGTCTCATAAGCAATATATGAAGCTTCCCATGTAGGTAAGTTATGTTTTAATTTGTTTTCATTTTGATCAAATGAAATGTACAAAAATAGTTTTTATCTACAAAGGTTTTCATAGTCGATGTGTTTGTTGTATTTGATAAAGTGTATTAAATTTGGTTTTTTTCTTTTTCATATGGGTGTACCATGTTTTTTGTAATTTGATATGAATTTTGCAAGACAGATATGCTTAATAGGAGGTGGACATTGGAGGTAGTAATCAATAATAGAGCGACATACCATGTCCTCTAAATTATCAGGCTCTTGTTCTAGCAAAGATGGTGGTTTAAGCATGAATGTGCATGTGTCATGTGGAGATGTGTTTATGAAGACACGTTTCCTTGAACTATAGTTCAGAGGTAGGGAAAGTGCAATGTGGACTACTTGTTGAGAAGACATTTGTTGAAGATTAAGTAATTTATCTCCAAGTGTACATATCAATTGCATAGCATAAATTTGATTTTTTTTATGTTCTCAACGTATTCTTCTTAATGCACTTGTCATAGATTTTTCATCCTTTGTCATTTAAGAGGTACAATATGATGTCACATCATATGCATTGAGGACATATTGTGCATCTGTATTTTCATTCAGCATAATTGGCATGTCCTTGGAGAAACCGTTGTTCCAAATATGTGAAAGTTTTCGTTTAAGGAAAATTGTTGGTTGTTTAAGTGTAGATTGTATCACTTGGATGCACTCATCTTCTGTTGGATTTAGTTCTGCCAAGAAGTCTTTGAAGCTCATTAAGTCATTGAAGTCTCGTTGTTCTAGAAATGAGAACAAAGATATTTATTTCTCAATGAGAACATTATCCTCTAAACTAATTGGTTCTATGATTCTTGTTGTTCTCATTGGCAACACAGGGAAGTTGTATCTACAATGTGAATTCTTTCGTTTTTATAGCTTCTTGTATGGTAATGTCTATGAACTTTGGCAAGCTATGGATCCAAATGGTCTGTGTTGCATGTTACGTATTTTTCTAGAAACTGCTAGATTTGTGAGTTGTTGTCATTTCCATATACCGGTGCACCCTCTATCCATAATGGTGCGTGGTCATGCTCACTCCCTCTATTTTGGAACTCAATCACAAGATAATAGTTTGATATTTTTCTGAAGAACTTTCCATCATGACATATCAATTGCCTCAAATCATTTACTTTATGTCTATAGTAATGAGTACATGTCATTGGGTCTTTTCTTATGAGGTAGTCAATGTCATCATTTTCCAATGTATCCGTTCATTTTTTCCTTTTCCTATTCCTATATAATACAGACATCATAGTCACCAATGGACCCCAGTGATACTCTTAACTTGTAAATTTGATGAAAAAAGTTGGGGGTCCCAATTTTCGGATCATCACAAATATAGTTTTATTATTTTGTTTCAAGTAGTGAGGAGAGATGCAAATGTTTTTTAAATCTATGTATCCAATATTAGATTTTAGGATTTTTTCTAGGTTTTCTTTGTACTTTACATCTCTGACCAATAACTTTCTTCCTCATAGCTGGCCTTTTATTATTCGCACCAACATGAAACAGAGCACTTTCTCAATTATTATGCACATTATTTTGAAAAACAAATTTTTTATGTGACAAGAGAAGTCACAGCTTGAATGCAATAGTTCCCATCGATCTATTTTTTGGTCACTAAATTATTCCATGATGTCACTGGCACATGGATCTCCATAGAACAATGTTGGGAAGTTCATTTCCTCAGCAAATTTGTCCTTGAATATTCCAAGTGGGAATTTCCCTTCAGTAGATGCAATTTCGAAAATCTTGTCTTGCAAATCATGAATGTGGTGTGAGTCAGTGAATCCATGTATCAATGTTTTAGTATGTCTTTCATTCTTTGATTCATCGCTTGTATAAAATTCACTAGTAGTGTCAAAAGTTTATGAAGATTTGTCATTTCCTTGTTCAAGAACATGGTTCCAGTTATCATTTATACAAATGTTTTGTGCTTTGTACAGGGTCTTGGAACATAATTATTTTAATTCTTTCATGACAATGTGCACACACACTCTACCTGTCTGGTATGCATTCTTGTACTGCAAAGTTTTTTTGAGAGCTACAGTAGTTGTCACCATTTCACTCATGCATTGTGGCATCCCTTTTTGCACCACATCTAGTTGGACATGCACATTAATAATTGATCATGTTAATTCCATTTGGGGTCGTTTATAGCCGTAGGGACTGATTTGTGCAAATGAAATTCATAGAGACACAAGTATATCTTCAACTTCTGCAAGTGTACTTACATTTGGTAGTGGTTTTTTACATCTTATTTGGTCAGGTGTTGCAAATTGAGAAAATTTTCCATTTTCAAGTGATCGTTTGCATGGAAGACAAATTTTTCTAGTGGAAAATGTTCTATCATTTAGTGTTAAGATGATGTAGTCTTTTTGCAAGTCAAGGGTGAAAGACTTAGTGTTTTTTGCAAAATTCAATTATTCACAAACCACACATGAAATGGAAGGAGTGTCTTTAATTTGTTTCATATAGGTCTACTTTGCATCTCCCTTTCCTAGACAAGGATGCATAGAAAGTGTTTGTTGATTTTCAATGCTAGCATTGCACAATGTTGGCTGTAGTTTATGATATGTAAGTTTTTCCTCTCGGTCAGTATCACGACCATTGTGGGATATGTAATTGCACCTATTTCTCTCATGTATCTATTTTTTCAACATGTGGTAGGTTAACTTATGGTTTCCACTCGAAACTATTTTCACTTATTGAAAAGCCATGTTGAAGGTGGAATCAACATTTGGTACGAGCATTGCCTCCTCACCATATCGATGTTTCAAATGGAGATGTTCTTTGTCATTGGACATGCGATGTTTGTCTTCAATAGGAAGTGTGTAAATGTGCTCATGTTGTGTATGCACAAAAAATTTTAGGTTGTTATATGTGCGTTTCTGTTTCTTGGTCAAGCTCCCTTTCACCTAATGATGATCGGTCATACAATTCATAGGTCTAGAAGGAAGTGCACCAATGTATTTATTTCTTTCACGTATGACCTTTTTCAAGTTGTGATAATTCATTCTACGTTTTTTGTTTAAGCTCTCTATGACCTGATGACAATTGGGATGAGTTTCATCATGATTAGACAATATGCGATGCTTTTGTAGATTCAATGTGGTTTGGTTAGGATGGATAGTGGATCTTGAACTGGAATTATTTCTTATAAAAGGTTGATAATGGATGTATGTTTTATAAGTTTTCGATGATATGATGTCAATTGGTCGATCATAGTTTGAATCAATATAGTAGAAATGGACAATACTGTCTAAAAGGGTTGAATAGACCTGGATATTTACTCTGAATATGATAGATTTCCATTGTAAACAAAATGTACCACCTTCTATATTTCCTTTCTCGTATGGAATTTCCATGTTTACAAGGTATTGTTGCCAACATCCAATTGTCGACATAATTTCTATGATATATGGTAGAAGGTGTCGATGCAAGGAGTTAAATGCCTGTTGACTGCCACCTATAATTGTATTTCAAAAGGATTTCACAGTTTAAAGGTGTAGTGAGTTCCCGTCAAACTCCGTTGCTATCAAATAGAAAATTACATTGAACAGACTATCTCCACAAGTTGATGTAATAGTTGTTGCTATGTGCAATCCATGAGAGTGTATATGATGCATAATTCATTTCCAATGCGATTGAAGGTCTTTGCAAATGAGGGACAAGTAAATATCAGATCCTCCAAGATTTCATATGGATATGTTTTTATAGATTAGTGGTTCGTAATGACCACTTAGAGGATTGGCATCATGGAACAAGATGCAATATGGATCTCTAGATGCAGTTTTGTTGAATAGTAGATATCTTCTTTTTCTTGTTAATGAACAAATTTCAATTGATATATTCAACCACTTGGCCAACCACCATATACAAAATGTATCTCCTTAAAGTCCTCTCTCATGTGGAGGTAGATTTTCAGATGAATACAACCGCATCTTTGAAAGATACGTACTGGCATCATGTATTCCATGCAATTGTCAAAGAAAATCATATGCCAATTCATATTGATATGAATCTAATGCCGCAACGTTGCCATTTTCTAAACAAGCCAATAGATTACTTATCAATCCATTATGAAGCTTGGTCGAGGAATAATGGAAGTTCAATAGAACTTGAAATGCATCGAAGAGGAAATATTCTGCAGTATATGAGAATGCATCTAATATGAAAAGGACATTGTTATGCAATACCTAGTTGATGTTATCATGTACAATGGAGTCTGTATTTATTTGATAACACTCAACATCTATTACTTGCTCCATCTTTTAATATTTGATTTTCAATATGTTTCTTAGCTATGTTAAGATAATATGCAAATAGCAAAAAAAGATAACTATAAGTTCAAAACTGCATACCAATTCTTCTATGTATCCTTCAACATTTTTCATTTCAAATTTAGTGCTCCATGGTTTCTATAGGATATGACAAACAAACAAAGCTATAGTTAGTCCTCAACCATATAGAAAAGTTAATGCAAATAAAATGATAGTATAAACTTGCTCAGTACAAAGAATGATTATTTAAGACATATAATTTTTAAACTTATTTTAGTTGTGCATCTTATAAGTCTTTTGGTAGTCATTGTCTATAGATTTACAATCACATTCATCATTTAATTTCATCCCCACTCTTCACAAATTAACACTAAACAGATATGAAACGACTTGTTGATGTCTCCCACTTAGAACACTAACATAGATGGTATGTGGGATAAACAAAAGGGGGAGAATTAGACGTTCATGGACTTTTACCATAGGAATGGAACCAACACATATCACAACTTATCAAGGTTTCAATTATATTACAAGATGAAGAAGATATTCTAAGATGTTTCAATTATCTTACAAGATGAAGAAGATATTCTAATATTGGGCACTAGGGCACTCATCCTGGGAATATCAATGAACTGTCCATTTAGGTTACAAAGAATCATTTTTACAAGATGAGGTCCATATGTGGAAACGATGATGGAAGATGCTTTGGAAGACCCAAAGTTGAGAAGAAAACTAATAGTTATATGTGGTTTTCCTCAGAGAATAAAATATTTCCCTGTCATAATCTGCAAAAAAGGGATGGCAAGGTCCTCGTAGATGCTTGCTCCACAATGAAAACTTTGAATTTATCTGACAAATCCCTGTGCAATTCCATTTTCCAAAGAGCTATGGTATGATGTTTGGGACATAAAAGTGGGCCTATGTGATTGGAAGGGTACATCCTAGAAAATGCATTAAACGTATGGTTTCACGAACATAAATATGAGGAGAACATCCCATTTCCTTTTTTGTATGTCAGTATGGCTATGACAGAGGTGGGTTTTGAATGCAGCATTGACATGTCTATGCATTTTTTGAGGCCATTGGAGATAACTGAATGTGTAGACAGTAAGGAGATTAACATTTGGGTGCCTCTTATTTCTGAAATGAATCTGAGACATTGATCACTTTTTGTAACATCCCTCTCTGGCGCACTTAGAAAACTTATTCTTTGAGGACACTTGCTCGCAAGTGATCTGGATTTTTATGATGATTAAACATTTATCCTTGATGATAATGCATTATGATAGATGACATGATGTTTTACTTATTTGATATAAACAGGTGCTATTGACTCAGTTTTATTGAGTGTGCAAGGTTTCTAACCTGGAGGATGCAGAGGCATCGAAGGAACCCCTTGGACTCCGGATTGAGTCAGGAAGTGTGCTATTTGAGTTGATTTAGTTACCATGATATTTTATTGATTTGATGATCTGTTGTTGACATGTTCTGACATGATGGTTGATGATGCAGGCTGACGATAGCTTTCCGACCAAACTCACATATGGAGCAAAGGGGCCACACACGATTTCCGGAGAGGTTGAGGGAGAGGTGTGGACAACAGCCCTGCCACAGCCTACTAGCACTCCTGCCGTGGATCGAACTGTAGGTTAACGATTACCTAGTTCGAGAGGATCCATGATGCCGTGAGGGTTGACTGTGACAGTCGCTCACGATGATTCTAAGGGCCACGCAATAAGGCGGGGGCCTTATTCCTTAGAGCCCTTAGTCTCCCACAAGTTCACCTGGCAGAGTGTTGACTCCAGGGGTTATAGATGTCTACCAATTAGTCAAGTCGGCGAGTGGAACCCTTGGAGCACGTGGTGCATCCTGAAGGACACGTCGCGCAAAAGAAACACAAGTTGGCAAGTGGCACCCTTGGAGCACGTGGTGCATCCTGAAGGGTACGTCGCGCTACATAAACAAACAAGGTGAGTGGCACCCTCGGAGCACATAGTGCGTCCTGAAGGACACGCCACATTGACGGTGATGATGAGACAAACCTAGATGACCCTAAGACCTTAACGCCTTAAGAAATTCTCAAAACGACTCCCCTAATTAATTGTCGCCCAGTTCAAATCTAAACCTAAATTTAAAACATCTCTAAGATAAAATTTGGATAAGCCGTAAGAAAAGATCCTACAAAAATAAACATAAGGGCGTAAACTAAAACCCTCCTAAGTGTTAATTAAAGTCTTCTTAAAATTAAAGGGGTAAAGTGAAGAGAGGGAATAAATTAATTAAAATACATGGTTTTAATTGTAAAAAGGAATAAAAATTTAAAAACGTGTGAGAGTATAAAAGTAATGAATTTAAAAAATATAATGAAAGGATTAATTAGCGCATCTATCTTTTTGCTTTAAAAAAAAAGGGGGGGGGGAATGAATAAATAATAGAAATAGGGAAACTTGTAAAAAAGGAAACATAATAAAGGAAAGTAGGGGACATAGGGTAAAAAGCAAAAAGGAATCAACAATTAAGGACTTTCTAAAACGAACTAAACTTAACAACTCCATTTTAGTGAAAGTTATTAAAAGCTTGTAAGGGGATCTAGGAACACCTAGGAGTAATTTTAGGAGCAAATCTAGGTGGGTGAGGGAAATGAGTCTTTTAATATTTAAAAAAAAATTAATTTTGGAGAAACTTGGGGGATGAGTGACACTTGTACGACATAGATTTTTTAGGGGATTTTCATTAAAACTTAATTAAATAGTGATTTAGGGAAAGTACGTGGGTCTCAAATTATATAAAGGAAGGGGAAGATGAGGAAAAGGGGGATGAACGCTTAGCGTAATGTTATGTTGCCGGATTGAGATTTGACTGATTGCTTGAGAGGAGTTGAGATTTTCTCATCTCGGAGTGGAGTGGTAGCTCAGCCTTGCGAGCCGGGCTGAGAAGCTAGACTTATCTTATGAATCTTGTGTGGCCCCTTTGCGGCTCAGGGGCCTAAGGGGGAAGCAGAGTACCCCTAGCAATTGGCTGGGAGGTACCGGTGAGGTTTCGGCGGTTGGCGGACAGGAGCGGCACGGAGAGCGCGGACATCCATCGAGGCACGGGCATCAATCGAGGTGGTCGATAAGGAAAAAGGTACGCTCGTTATATTGATAGAGTAGGATGCTCGGATTGGTATTTCACCTTTAAATTTTTGCTGTATAAATTTCAGTCAATGATAAGCACTAATACAGTTTCAATGCCTGGTAGAAATTACATGGTCACATTCTTGATTTTTGTTACTGCATTAAATTTTCACCCTGTCATTTACATAGAAAGTGTGTGGTAATGGTGTTTCTAAAATTTATGATTAGCCTGTTATGACATATACTGGCAACTGCAATTTGGTTTAAATGACATCTCAATTCTTATACTCGCATGCTGTTGTTGTTCTTGGCATTTTATTTGCATTTTGTTGCTATGATTTTGCTACCCCTTTTAAGTTTTACTATTTATTTTATATTTATCCTTGGGGTGTGTACTCCGTCGGGCCGGGTGTCTCTTCTTTTATTTTTACTTGGAAGGGTGTAAGTTTAATTTAGTTGGTTATGGCCATTCGAACTCGGGCCTGTGTAATGTCTTTTCTTTTTACTTATGGAATGACTTCCTGGAATGTGTGCAACCCAACCTTAGTACAAGAATTGAAGTTTCTCCTCTGCGCACAGGTGGGCACCTTTTGGGGTTTCGATTTGTACAGGTGTTTGATTTTTTTTTTTCTTCTCACATGATTAGTTGGGGAAATTTCGATCTGCCATTTTCGAGCTAGCCATATTGACCCTGGAAATCTCTTTGCAAGTTTTAAACCTGGGATTTTCATTTCTGGAAATTATGTTGTGGTTGTGATTTCATTTCTTGGGCGAATCACTTGGTTGAGGCTGTATGGCCACCTTCTTCTACAGAAGTACTCGAACCTTAAATTTCGCTTGGCTTTTGAAGTGGAAACTCACATCTCTTCGCCTCTGATTTTAATTTGAAAATAATTTCAAATTTCTTGACCGGGTGGGGGTTGCGTCTCTGCATTTAGCTGTAGAAATTTTTCTGCATTTCATTGGGTTATCCAGGCATTTTTACTATTGAAGCGTTGCGTTGATGAATCCTATGCAACAGTCTCAACGCCTCTGCCACTGCCGACTGCGCCCTCCCTCTGTGTCCTTTATTCCTGCGCCCCTATACTCCAACACTCAGCGTACCTCTTTCTGCCTTACCCTAAAAACTTATCTTCCCTCGCAGTAATTCTCCCTGCTCTTGGCAGTGACCTCATTATTGTCACGACAGTAAATGATTTGACGAAGTGATAGCGTGAGAACGACAAATTTTATGGGCAGATTTGTTAAATTTAGGCGACTTTATCCTTGGTTCAGACCTTTTATTCTGGCTAGTCTTAGGTGGGTCAAAATGCACTGGAACTATTACAGTTTAGATTCCTTTTACATGAGGCATAAGAGTATCATAAAATATTCTTGTAGACCTCCTTAAATCGTAATGAATGGTTATATTTCCTGATTACGTGATTGTTGCCATGCACGGTTAAGCTTTTTACGTTCATTATGTTTAAATAATAAAAGGTTTGTTTAATAATATTTGTGGCTGAAGGAATGCTAATACTGATTTTGTTTTCAGTTACAAATCATCTAAGTAGTGGAAAAAGGATTTACCTTTATTATTATTAATACTAATTTTGTTTTCAGTTACAATTTACCTAAGTAGTGGAAAAGGAATTACTTTTATTATTATTTTATTAAGAGACAAAGAGGAAAGCTATGAAATAGTATGTTTAGTTGGGAAGGAATGCCTTTTGGTTAATATTAAGTTTTGATGCCCTTTTCTTTACGTTCAATATGTTTAAATAATAAAAGGTCTTTTTAATAATATTCGTGGCTGAAGGAATGCTAATACTGATTTTGCTTTCAGTTACAAATTATCTAAGTAGTGGAAAAAGGAGCTACTTTTATTATTATTTTATTAAGAGACAAATAGGGAAGTTATGAAATCGTATGTTTAGTTGGAAAGGAATGTCTTTTGGTCAATATTAAATTTTGAAATGAAGGGAGGTAATTACTAATTAAAGGTTGAAATGAATGTTTTTTTTAATATTCCTTTTAGAGAAGAAGGGAATGTATATAAAAGTGGCGACTTAGCTGAAAAAAAGGTTTCCTAGTTTGTGAGGTCCATTCACTTAAAGAAGGGATTTATTCTTTTCATTTATTAAAGAAGGGATTTGTGTTATGTATTCATTTAAAGAAGGAAACTGTTTATGCATTGATCATTGTTGTCCGGTATAAGGGTAATTCCATTTAATATATTGTCTTGAATTATGTAAGAGCAATGTGCTTGTAATAAATAAAAATGTAATAGATAAAAGGTACTGTTAGGGTTACATAACATATAAGTGTAATGTTGATTGCTATCTAATTTGCAAGTTATGGTAACATGATGCTATGATCTTGTCCACTGTATTGTAATTTATTATTATGGTGATGTGTAAGGAGAAATGTCATTGCAATATATCATTGAATGTGTAAGGGTAATGTTATGCCCATATAAAATAAAATGAAAGTTTAGTGTTAGCTATCATACAACATATAATAGCATGGTGGTCTTATCATAAACTATTGAATCTTTAGTTAGTGATGATTTGTAAAATCTGAGGTTCCTTGAACTAAGTACCATAGAGTATTATGATTTAGTAAATGAGGTTTCTTGTTCATTTTTATAATGTTGAACTTGGGTTTCGTTGTCGGAGCCCTTTAGTCACGTGCCTTCCGTAAGGGGCATAATTGTTCTTCTTATTTATGTTGTACTTGATTGTAATCAGTTAGTTGCTTGGTCTGTTGTGTCGGGTGGGATGTAGACACCTCCATGCTCCTCAGAGCAGTCACCAGCCCTGAGACCTTAAATGGTTAAAATCGATGGGAACCTGGGCTTGAGTGTTGATTATGTGTCTTGGAGGTCCTAACCTTGCAGGGTAGGACGGGCGGGTGATCGGTTTTACTCTTGTCGCTAAATGTTTACGTTGTGCACCTTATGCCTAGGGTCGTATATTGTTTGTAGTTACTCGTCGTGTGCCTTCAGTCTTCTTGTGATGAACATCGTGGTTGCGTCTTGTTGGTTGTCAAGGGGCGACGTAGAGTCAAGTGTGTTGTTACTTCTACACGTGCACACATACCTTAAACAAAAAAAAAAAAAAATTGCACATGTTATTAGAGTGGTTGTCATAACGAGGAGAACGTTACATATGGTATCAGAGCTGGTTCGACCCGTGACATGGGATTCTCTACGGCTTTCGTTGACATGATTATATTTGATTATTCTGTTGCTGATCGAATTGATTGTGTTTGTGCAGGTTATCATGGTTAGAGGATGCCACAGAGGCAGACGTTGGGGTGCTAGGGGAGGAGGTGTGACGCCTCTAGTAGCATCCACGCCTGAGGGGTCTAACCCCCAGGGAGGCGAGCAGGTTCTTGGACAGGAGCAGATCGCAGTTGTTGATGTCGTGGGGATGATGAGATCTTTTTAGCGCATGTCTGAGGCGCTGATCAACCGATTGGATAGAGATGAGGATAGGGCGCTAGCACCTACTGAGGTTCTGCCACGGGCACCGGCCGTTACAGGTAGCATTCACCATGAACTCGAGAAGGTAAAATTTCCTGAGTTCTTTGGTGCCCCGGACGGCACAGATGCCAAGACATGGTTGGAGAATATGGCGATGTGCTTCGCACTTCGCGATTATACCTCCAACATGAAGGTCCACATGGCGGTATTTCAACTAAAGGGGAGCGCTCTTCTATGGTGGAAGACACTCTTGCCGCAGCTAAACATGGCCATTGAAGACGTGTCATGGGAACTGTTCGAGGAATGGTTCCGAGAAAGGTATCTTTCTAAGGAATTCATTGAGCGTCAGCTCAATGAGTTCAACGCCTTACAACAGGGAGGTCGTACGGTGCCCAAGTACGAGGCACGTTTTATGGAGCTGCTCCGGTATGCTCTGCACCTTAACACAGAGAAGCTCAAGGTCAACAGGTTCGTGTTTGGCCTTAACGGTAGCCTGTGTGCCAAGGTTAGGATATTGATGCCTCAAAACTTGCACGACGTTGTCCAAAAGGCCCTCATAGCAGAGGAGGAGCTTATCAGCGGGAGTCAGACCAGGACTCCAGTGAGACCAGCAGGGCAGGGTTCATCTAGAACATCGTAGCACCAAACACCAGTGAGACATACGCCATGATATCATGGCTTCCAGAGGGGATCCACTCTCACTACACCTCGTCGATCGCCACCTCAGTAGCGGACACCTTATCGAGGACCACAGCACCAGCAGCCGCGTCGCCCGCAGCAGCAACAGTTTAGGCCTGTTCAGCAGAACAGACCTGGTTTCCATGTCGGTTGGCCATCCTCTTCTACTTCGGGCACCAGGACTACTAGGTCGAAGATGGGGTGTTGGACGTGTGGGGAGCCACACTACCAGCGCGACTGTCCAGTGGAGAGGGCCAGAGTGTCTGGATCAGCTAGACCTGCTACCATGGGAGACATGGGCAAAGCCCATCGGATTCATGCAGTGGTGAATAACCGCCAGGCAGAGCACCAGTCGACGGTGCTAGAGATGACAAGTATTGTCACTGACCAGACCCTTAGTATTTTGATAGACCCAGGAGCTACTGAGAGTTTCATTTCGGGTGCAGCGCTAAAAAGGATTAAGGTAAAGGAATTCAAACAGGATGAGTTTAGATTCGTGGAGATGGCTTCAGGAGCCAAACAAAAGGTTGGAGGAAAGCTTACGGGTTGTGCCCTTAACCTGGGAGAGTTTGTCACTAGGGTCAACTTGTATGTCACGATCTTAGGATCTTATGACGTCATGATCGGTATGGATTGGTTGGAATCCCATGAGGTGATACTCAACTATAAGACAAAACGGTTGAGCTTGGTCGATGATGAAGGACAGAGACGTGTGATAGTAGGATAGAACCAGGGAGTATCCCTAAGGTTTGTCTCTTCCTTACAGTTATAGAAGAGTATGCGCAAGGGGTGCAATCTTTATGCGATCCTTGCGCTAAACGAAAAGGGAGTAGCAGAAGGTCTAGAACACCTTCCGGTGGTGAAGGAGTTTGCAGACGTGTTTCCAGAGGAGTTACCTAGGATGCCACCGAAAAGAGAATTGGAGTTTACCATAGACCTGAAACCAGGGAATGAACCGATAGCGATAACGCCTTATCGGATGTCGACCCTAGAGTTGCAAGAGATGAAAATGCAACTGAAGGAGTTGTTAGACCTGGGATTGATACGCCCTAGTCTGTCACCATGGGGTGCACTAGTTATTTTCATTCGGAAGAAGGATGGATCGTGGAGGCTTTGCATTGACTACCGTCAACTGAATAAAGCTACGATCAAGAATCAGTATCCCTTACCAAGAATTGATGATCTATTCGATCAAATGAAGGGTGCGACGGTGTTCTCCAAGATCAATTTGCGATCAGGGTATCACCAGTTACGGATCAAGGAGGATGACATCCCTAAGACCACCTTTAAGAAAAGATTTGGACATTACGAGTTTACTGTTTTACCATTTGGACTGACAAACGCCCCAAGGGTATTTATGAGTTTGATGAACGGGGTGTTCCGCGAGTACTTGGACAAGTTCATCCAAGTATTCATTGACAATATTTTGATCTACTCTCAAACGACGGAGGAGCATGACGAGAACTTGCTCTTGGTAATACAATGTTTGCGAGAGCACAAACTGTATGGGAAGTTGTGCAAATGCTCTTTTTATCAATCAAGGATTCACTACTTAGGGCATGTCATCTTCGGCGAAGGCATCGCCATGGATCCAACAAAGTTTGAGGCTATTATGGAATGGCCTTCACCAACGAATGTCACAAAAGTGCATAGTTTTATGGGTTTAGCCGAATACTATCGATGGTTTATCGAGGGTTTTTCAAAGATAGCAAATCCGATTACGGAATTGCAGAAGAAAAATAAGAAGTTTGTTTGGACCAAGAAATGCGCGGAAGCATTTCGAAGCCTTAAAGAGTTGTTGAAAACAACGTTGATGCTAAAAGTCTCTGACATGGATGCAAACTTCTTGGTATGCCCTGACGCATCCAAGGAAGGTTTAGGCAGAGTCTTGATGCAAGACAGACGAGTGATTGCTTACATTTCGAGGAAATTGAGAAGACATGAGGAGAACTACGCGACACATGATTTGGAGTTATTAGCCATCGTATATGCCTTAAAGGTATGGAGACACTACCTCGTTGGACAAAAATTTGAATTAAGGACTGATCATTGTGGACTACAACACATTTTTACGCAAAACAACCTGAATGCGTGACAACGACGTTGGTTGGAATTGCATAGCGAGTACGACTTCGAGATTACTTACATAAAGGGGACAGTGAACCGAGTAGTTGATGCTTTGAGTCAGAGACCACGCATCTTTTCGGTGTTGCCTCTTCAGACGAACCTACGTGAGAAGATTCTCACTTTACAGCGTGACGATGACTGGTACAAAGAAGTTGAGGATTTTATCGGACAAAACACAATGATGGTACCATGATATGAGGGATATTCATTTGATCGCGATGGTTTATTGAGGTTTAGAGGTCAGATTTGCGTACCGCCAAACGACGAGTTGAGGATGTTGATCCTGAGTGAGGCTCATAGAGCAGTTTAAATGGCTCACCCGGGAGTTACGAAGATGAGGGAAGACCTTAAGCCCTTGTTCTTCTGGAAAGGAATGAAGGATGACATAATCAACTTTGTGGTTATATGTCTAGAGTGTCAGTAGGTAAAGGTTGAACATAGACACCCGACAGGATTACTTCAACCACATGCCATTCCGGAATCGAAATGGGAAGTCATTTCGATGGATTTTATTGTTGGATTGCCACTAACGGCAAGGAGACACGACTCGATTTTTGTAGTAGTAGACACTCTGACAAAGAGTGCTCACTTTATTCCTGTGCATACGACGTATTAGGCACCAGACATAGCGAGAGTTTTCATCAGTGAGATTGTGAGGCTGCATGACATGCCTAAAAATACTATATCCGATCGAGGATTAGTGTTTACTGGACGATTTTGGACGAGTTTCCAAGAGGCCTTGGGAACCCAACTTAACTTTAGTACTGCGTATCACCCAGAGACGGACAGACAGACAGAACATATGAACCAAACCTTGGAAGACATGTTGCGCATGTACGTGATGGACCAACAAAAATGTTGGGAGGAATTCTTGCCTCTAGTAGAGTTT
>JASDQU010101567.1:354805-368621 GCA_032191745.1 Picea mariana | reverse complement strand
TAATGATTTTGATTGGCCAGGTCAGTGGAGTCTGTAGGAAATAGAGGCTTTTCTCTCTTTAATAGCATAGTAATGATTTTGATTGGCCAGGTCAGTGGAGTCTGTAGGAAATAGAGGCTTTTCCACTTTTGTGTGCGATATTTTACAGTTTTAATTTTGAATATTTTTTAAATCCATTCTTATCTCTGTATTAAAGATCTCTTTGTTTGCCTATCACAAATTGTTTAAATGTTTCAGAATAAAATGTTAACAAATATTATACATGATTTTCTTTCCCCAGAAGTAAGTATCGAGCTGCTCTAAGACTGAACGGCAGAAGGGTGGTGATTTAATTAGTAGGGAAAATAATAAAAGTTTATGATAATTTAATGGTTAATTGGTAGGAAGAATAATTATTACTTCTTTTAATGTAAATTTATTCATTGTTATTTAAGAAAATCAAAACCACTTAAAATAAATGATAAAGAATTGATTGATTTTTGTAAAAAAAATTATTACCCCTCAATTATCCTTATCTTAATATCTTAATTTTTTAAATGATTGTTTTTAAAAAAAATTACTATCTTAAATTTTTCAATAAAATAAATTCATTCTACTTAGATTTGAAAAGTATTTATCATCTATTAATAAAATGATTCCATTTTAAGGATGGATTGAGAAAGAATGGATGCCCCTGCGAGGGAGCCCAAGTGGACGTGCCACCGATGGACCATTAGGATTGCATGTTTTATTTATAATAACAAGAAATTATACATTATAAACATCATGTTACAATCTTATTAAATAAGATATATAGATATTAAAAATAAAATATAGGTTATGAACACCATGTTACTCTTAAATAAGATATATAAAATATTAACAACAAAAGCGATATTCTTATAAGAGAGCATYACCAAAATGTTGTACAAGTACATTGATTGCTTGAAAACACAAGAAGGGTGTATCCTCTAGAGCATACTTGGCCTGAAGAACCCTTATACACTGATGCAACTACAAATTTATAGGTCTAGGGTGATCTGATGTTAAGAGAGTTAGTCATGTTCTTAGTCTTTGAAAACATGGTTGATAACATGGTTGATGACATGACCTTAACATGGTGGAAATCCCACTCTTAACTTGACTCATTGCACTCTACTAGTTCCACTTCTAAGTGTATTAAAACATGTGATGCCTTTTACTATGCCCTTAGAATGTGTGTTTACCCCATGATTTGGTGTGTCAATGGCGGAAACTACATGTCAAACTTTAGGTCAAATGTTTCAACATTCTATTGAAATTTTCACCAAACTTTAAATTCAGTTCCACATTACTATTGTAGAAAATGTACTCATCCTTAAATTCATTTTTGGGTTATTAGCTATTTTTCAACATGAAGTTGCCATAAATGAGAGTCTTACTGTTAAGCCCTAAATAGTGGCTCATTACCCCTTAATTGGGACATATTACATTAGAATTGTTAATTTATTTATGTCATCTTTAGTCCATTAGTTGTAATTGTACCTCCTAGTTCCCTATATATACCAAGGAGACATTTTCATTTGGAATCATCTTGTATTTGGACATAAATGTGGGGTATAAGGAGGTTGCCCCCTCGAAGAGGCTTATTACCTAAAATTATCTCTTTTTCAAGGCCTTGCGTACTTATTCTGAGGTTTTTCTATGCTATATTGATATTTGGTTCTTAACATATGGTATCAGAGGTCAAGGTCTTGGGGTTTTGCTGCTACTGAGACACCTTGGGATTTTCACTATAACTTATTTTCTATGACATTTCAGAAGGAAAGGCTTGGAAGATATTTAGTAGATGGACCAAGGTACATTGGGTTAAAATTTTAGCTCCTAATGCATTTTACTTTCGAAGATAGAGCCTGTGTAAGATAGGGTTATGGAATCATCATGAATTGAGTCATTGCGAAATTTTTGCTATAAAATGTTTTTTGTAACATTTTAGACCCTGAAATATGGAGGCTATTCACATAAATTAGTAAGTTATTTGTTGTAAAAAATCCATCTTCTGGGTCATCTTACATTTGTAGATACACCCTGTGGAAGATAGGGTATCTCACTAGTTCTATTGACTAGTCTCAAGTAGGTGTTCCGAGTAAAAAAATCATAACTTCTTCCTAGAGTATCCAAATTGAGTGAGACATATTGCATTGGATAGTGGACAGTCCATAGTATATCTGGTATGATTTTCAGAATTTTATATCAATTATTTTGTGAGGGGCATGCTATACAAGTGATATCTCCTCGAAAGGCCAAAAATCAGCAAGTTGTGGGGAAGTTACCATAAATTCCACTTGGCACATCAAATTTTGATCACACCTGTGGCATTCTAGAGAAGAAATATTATAGAACTACAAAAAAGAAAATTCCATACCCAGAAGGACCGAAATTTTGGATATACAATAAAAGGAAGATTGTCTAGAATAACTAACTCAAAATAAAGGTTTAAAGTGATACTTGGCCAACATGCCACCAAAAAAGGGAACTTTTACACCGAACAAGCCTCCAGACAATCCTACTTGGACTCTTCATGAAGATGAAGAAATGCATAGGGACAAAAATGATTTACAAAAGAAGACAGTAACAAAAGGTGAACTACAAGAGATGAGGGATTCAATAAATACTAAGATGGATGGTTTAAAAGGGGATATCATGGAAGGATTGAAAATTTTTCTAATAGAGAGGACACCTGAAAGTGAAAATGTATCCCATGAAATTCATGATGAGGACACAAGGGAGATGAATCAATAATGGAGAAATTATTTCATCTACATAATGTGCCACACACACAAAAGGTACATATTGTTTTTTTATATTTAGAACCCAATCAATTTGTGTGGTATCGATGGCTTTGTTCTCACAAATCACTCGTCACTTGGACAATTTTCATGGAAGAAATGATAGCACACTATGAGGATACAAGGATCAATACCTTCTTTAGCAAATTGATAAATCTCAAGCAAAAGGGTTTAGTTACATAACACATTGAGAACTTCCAAATATTGAATATAAAGGTAACAAATATACCAAATGAGCACTTGATTGATGTATTCATAGGAACTTTAAGGGATAACATTCAACACAGGGTTCGTCTTTGGGAACCCAAATCATTGGACAATGCATTTAGGGTGGCAAGAAATGTTGAAAGTAAAAATATGGCTATGGCTACTAGAAGGACCACTCCTAACATCTATCGAAAGAATAATGTTCCTTCTTCTAAACACCTCAACCTACCAGGTTGACACCTCAACAATTGGAGGAAAGAAAAGAAAAACGTTTATGCTTTAATTGTGACAACAAGTACAGTAAGGGACATAAGTGTGGTGAGAAAACATTATTCTACATAGATTGTGAAGAGGAAGAAGAACAAGAACAAGAACATGAACCATCTCAAGATGAAAATGTAGATGTGATTCCTTCTGAAGAGTTGACTCCCACGATATCATGTAATGCATTGGCTGGAATTAGCACTCCTCAAACCCTCAAGATCGAAGGATATATCAAAAAGAAAAAGGTAATAGTCCTAATCAATTCTCGTAGTACTCATAATTTCATTCACTATAAATTAGCCAAAGCTCTCAATTGCTTTGCATATCCAGCACCAGAGTTTTAAGTAATGATTGCAGATGGAGGAACTATCAATTGCTCAAGAAAATGCAATAAGATCAATATTACTATGGGGGAATATGTAATGAATAGTCCAATAATTGCTATACCCATGGGTGGTGTTGATGTTGTACTAGGAATCCAATGGTTACAATCATTAGGAACAATGGCTTTTAATTTTCAAGAAATTTTAATGAAATTTTCATTGGAAGGAAAATAAATTGAGTTAAGAGGCATCACAGGGAAACTCAGTAAGGTGATAAGCTCCAATGGCATGAAAAAATTATTGAAAAAAGGGTATCAAGGTGTAATAGCACAACTATGCTCACTAGATTTTCAAAAATCTAGGCCATCTATTCCCCTAGATCTGCAAGGGATCATTGATAAGCATTCTAAAGTATTTGAAGATATTCCCAAAGGTCTTCCACCCACTTGAAATCATGATCATGATATTCACCTAATTCTTGGGAGTGTTCCTTCTAACATCAGGCCATACAGATACCCTTATGCCCAGAATATTTAAATTGAGCACACGGTTGAAGAAATGTTAGAGTTTGGCATTATTAGACCTAGTCAAAGTTCTTACTTTGCACCGGTGGTAATGGTATTGAAGAAATATGGCTCATGGTGTATGTGTCCAGTTTATAGAGAGCTCAACAAGATCACTATTAAATATAAGTTTCTCATTCCCTTCATTGATGAATGGTTAGATGAACTACATGGAGCAATCTATTTCACAAAGTTGCATCTTCGTTCAGGGTATCATCAGATTAGAATGAAGGAAGAAGATATCCCAAAAACAACATTATGAAATCATGAAGTCCATTATGAATTTTTGGTCATGCATTTTGGCCTTACAAATGCACCTTCCACATTCCAAGGGTTGATGAATTCCATTTTCAAGCCCTTCCTTCGAAAATTTGTGTTAGTATTTTTTGATGATATACTAATCTATAGAAAATCTTGGGAGGATCATGTGTGACATGTTGGAAAGGCTCTACAACTACTAAAAGAGAAACAACTATATGCCAAACCATCCAAATGTTTCTTTGGGGTGAATGAGGTAGAGTATTTGGGTCATATTGTATCTCATGAAGGTGTCAGGGTAGACCCTAACAAGATTAAGGTCATGATGGACTGGTCGATTCCCAAAACATTCAAGAAACTTAGAGGATTTTTGGGTTTGACAGGTTACTACCGCAAGTTTGTTCAATACTATGGAAGAATAGAAGCACCTTTAATGACACAAACTAAGAAAGATGCATTTTCATGGACTCCAAAGGAAACTAAAGATTTTGAGCAACATAAAGAGGTGATGTGAAAAGCTCCTCCCTTGACCACTCCAAACTTCACAAAAATATTTATTGTGGAATGTGATGCCTCGGGAAGTGGAATTGGTGTTGTCCTATTGTAAGAAGGAAGGCCCCTAGCTTTTGAAAGTCAACCACTCAAGGTAAAGGACTTACACAAACCCATTTATGAGAAGGAAATGATGGAAATAGTACATGCATTGATTAAATGGCGTCCTTACCTAATAGGTAAGCACTTCAAGGTCAAAGAAAATCATGATAGTCTTAAACACTTCTTGGAAAAAAGACTGTCTTCAGAAGAACAACAAAAATGGGTAACCAAGATATTGGGTTATGATTTTGAAATCGTCTATAAAAAAGGGAAGAAAAATATTGTGGCAGATGCACTCTCAAGAAAGGATGAAGATGTTGAGGCCATTCCCTATGCTATCTTGATCATCTAACCCGATTGTATAATAGAGGCAAGAGATGAATGGAATAATGACGAAAAAATGTGGACTCTCATTCAAAGGTTGCAACAGGATTCCAGTGCATCAGATACATTTACATGGAAAAATGATTCACTATGGTACAAAGATTGCTTATATTTATGTAAGAACTCTCAACTAAAACAAAAGATACTATTGGAATTGGAATTGCACACCTCTCTAGTAGGAGGGCACTCGAGATTTTTTAAAACCTACCATAGGGTCAAGAAGGAATTTTTTTGGGATGGCCTTAAAACTGATGTTCAAAGGTTTGTCATAGAATGTTTGGGTTGCCAACAAAATAATGTCGAAACAATTAAGACCCGAGGTCTTTTACAACCATTAGCCATCCCAAGTCAGTGCTGGGAGGAGGTTTCCATCGATTTCATAACAGGGTTACCAAAGTCTGAAGGAAATAATGTCATCATGGTGATTGTTGATAGACTCACCAAATACGCACATTTTTGTGCACTCTCTCATCCCTTCAAAGCCAGTACAGTTGTCATCGCAATCATGGAGACAGTTCAAAAGCTACATGGCAGGCCAAAGATTATTGTAAATGATAGACATCCCATATTCACTGGACATTTTGGACACAATTATTTTCTTGTTTGGGTGCTCAATTGGCTCATAGCTCATTCTATCATCCTAAATTTGATGGACAAATCGATATAGTGAACAAATTTCTAAAAGGCTACCTTCATTGCTTTGTGTTTGATAATCAAACACAATGGGTCAAATGGTTACCCTTGGCAGAATGGTGGTATAACACTTCCTTTCATACTGCAACAAAAATGACACCATTTATGGCAATCTACGAATACCACCTTCCTTCTATCACTTCTTCTCTAAAAGAAAAATCAAAGGTTCAAGCAATGGAAGATCACATTGAGAATCAACAACAAGTTATACAAATCTTAAAGGACAACCTGACCATGGCACATAATTGCATGAAACAACAAGCATATCAACATCATAGTGAAAGAAGTTTTGAAGTAGGAGATTGGGTGTTTTTAAGACTACAACCATACAAACAGATGTCCCCTCAAGCAAGCTAAGAAGGATAATAAATTATCACCAAAGTACTATAGCCCTTATAAGCTATTGCAAAATATTGGTACTATGGCATAGAAATTGGAGTTGCCTGCATCTTCATGGGTACACCCAGTTTTCCATTTTTCATGCTTAAAGAAGGTTATAGGTGACAAGATCCCAGTTCGAACTATATTCCCATAACTTTATGAGGAAGGAAAAATCATATTGGAGCTTGAAGCCATCACCGGCACAAGAATTTTCTAGTTGTGGAATAGATCCATTTCAAAGTATCTCGTTAAACGGAGGAAACTACCGGCTAAAGATTCCACTTGGGAAGATGAGTCTTTTATACAAAAGAATCCAGAGTTACTCAATCATTATGGACAACACTTGTCTCAAGTAGAGGGGCATATTAAGCCATAAATAGTGGCTCATTACCCCTTAATTAGGGCATATTACATTAGTAATGTTATTTTATTTATGTTGGCTTTATTCCATTAGTTGTAATTGTACCTCCTAGTCTCCTATATATACCAAGAAGACATTTTCATTTGGAATCATCTTGTATTTGGACATTTATGTGGGGTATAAGGAGGTTTCCCCCTCGAAGAGGATTTTTACCTGAAATTATCTCTTTTTCAAGGCGTTCAATACTTATTCTGAGATTTTTCTATGCTATATTGATATTTGGTTCTTAACATATGGTATGAGAGCTCAAGATCTTGAGGTTTCACTTCTACATCTAAGACACCTTGTAATTTTCTCTATAACTTATTTTATACAACGTTTCAGAAGGAACGACTTGGAGGCTATTTAGTAGATGGATCAAGGTAAGTTGGGTTAAAATTTCAGCTCCTGAGGCCTTATACTTTCAGAGATACAACATGTGTAAGATAGTGTTCTGGAATCATCCTAAATTGAGTCATTGTGGAATTTTTGCTATAAAATGTTTTTTGTAAGGTTTCAGACCCTGAAATATGAAGGCTATTCACAAAAAGTGGTAAGGTATCTATGGTAAAAATTGAATCTTCTAGGTCATCTTAAATTTGYAGATACACCCTGTGGAAGATAGGGTATCTGACTAGTCCTATTGACTAGCCTCAAGTAGGTGTTCCGGGTAAAAAAATAATAACTTCTACCTAGAGTATCCAAATTTAATGAGACTAGTTGCATTGGATAATGGACAGTTCATAGTATTTTTGGTACGATTTTCATAATTTTAAATCAATTATTTTGTGTGGGGCACGCTATATAGCTGAGATCTCCTAGAAAGGCCAAAAGTAAGAAATTTGTGGGAAAGTTACTATAAATTCAACTCGGCACATGCAATTTTGATCATACCTATGGAATTGCAGAAAAGAAATATAAGAGAACTACAAAAAATAAAATTTCATACCCAAAAGGGCCGAAATTTTGGAGATACAATAAAAGGAAGATTGTCTAGCAGAACCACCTCAAAATCAAGGTTTAAAGTGATACTTTGCCAACATCCCACCAAAAAATGGAACCTCTACACCAAATAAGCCTCCACATAGTCTTACTTGGACTCCTGATGAAGGTGAAGAAATGCGTAGGGACGTAAATGATTTACAAAAGAATACAATAACAAAAGATGAACTACAAGAGATGAGGGATTCAACAGAAGATAAGTTGGAAGTAATAAATACTAAGATGAATGATTTAAAAGGGGAGATCATGGAAGGATTGAAAAATTTCCTAATAGAGAGGACAACTGAAAGTGAAAGTATATCCCATGAAATTCATGATGAGGACACAAGGAAAATGAATCAAGAATGGAGAAACTCTAACTTTGGGTTGAAGACCAACCACTTTCCTAAGATCGATATGAGGAAGTTTGATGGCAAGGACCCAATCACATGGATACTTCATATGGAGCAATTATTTGATCTACATAATGTGCCACATACACAAAAGCTACGGATTTCTTCTTTATATCTCGAACCTAATCAATTTCTGTGGTATCAAAGGCTTTTTTCTCGCAAATCACTCGTCACTTGGACAATTTTGACGGAAGAAATGATATCACACTATGAGGATACAAGGAGCATTACCTTCTTTAGCCAATTGATAAATATCAACAAAAAGGGTTTAGTTACAGATCACATTGAGAACTTCCAAAGACTGAATATAAAGGTAACAAATATTCCAAATGAGCACTTGATTGATGTATTCATAGGAACTTTAAGGGATAAAATTCAACATGAGGTTCGTCTTTGGGAACCCAAATCATTGGAGAATTCATTTAGGGTGGCAAGAAATGTTGAATGTAAAAATATGGCTATGGCTACTAGAAGCACCACTCCTAACATATATCAAGAGAATAATGTTCCTTCTTCTAAAACACCTCAACAATTGGAGGAAAGAAAAGAAAAAGGTTTATGCTTTAATTGTTACAACAAGTATAGTAAGGGACATAAGTGTGGTGAGAAGAAATTATTCTACATAGACTGTGAAGAGGAAGAAGAACAAGAACAAGAACATGAACCATCTCAAGATGAAAATGTAGATGCAATTTCTTCTTAAGAGTTGACTCCCACGATATCGTGTAATGCATTGGCTTGAATTAGTACTCCTCAAACCCTCAAGATCGAAGGATATATCAAAAAGAAAAATTTAATAGTCCTAATTGATTCTGGTAGTACTCATAATTTCATTCACTATAAATTAGCCAAAGCTCTCAATTGCTTTGTATATCCAGCACCACAGTTTCAAGTAATGATTGTAGATGGAGGAACTATCAATTTATCAGGGAAATGCAATAAGATCAATCTTACTATGGGGGAATATGTAATGAATATTCCAATGATTTCTATACCCATGGGTGGTGTTGATGTCATACTAGGAATCCAATCGTTACAATCATTAGGAATAATGTCTTTTAATTTTCAAGAAAATTTCAAGAAATTTTCATTGCAAGGAAAAGAAATTGAGTTAAGAGGTATCATAGGGAAACTCAGTAAGGTGATAAGCTCCAATGGCATGACAAAATTATTGAAAAAGGGGCATCAAGGTGTAATTCCACTACTATACTCACTAGATGTTCAAAAATATAAGCCATCTGTTCCCCTAGATCTCCAAGGGATCATTGATAGGAATTCCAAAGTATTTGAAGATATTCTCAAAGGTCTTCCACCCACTCAAAATCATGATCATGATATTCTCCTACTTCCTGGCAGTTTTCCTCCTAACATAAGGCCATACAAATACCCTTATGCCTAGAAGAGTGAAATTGAGCGCATGGTTGAAGAAATGTTAGAGGTTGGCATTATTAGACCTAACCAAAGTTCTTACTTTGCACCGGTGCTAATGGTATTCGAGAAAGATGTCTCATGGCGTATGTGTCAAGATTATAGAGAGATCAACAAAATTACTATCAAAGATAATTTTTCCATTCCTGTCATTGATGAATTGTTAGATGAACTACATGGATCAATCTATTTCACAAATTTGGATCTTCGTTTAGGGTATCATCATATTAGAATGAAGGAAGAAGATATCCCAAAAACAACATTCCGAACTCATGAAGGCCATTATGAATTTTTGGTCATGCCTTTTGGCCTTATAAATGCACCTTCCACATTCCAAGGGTTGATGAATTCCATTTTCAAGCCCTTCCTTCTAAAATTTGTGTTAGTATTTTTTGATGATATACTAATCTATAGCAAGTCTTGGGAGGATCATGTGCGACATGTTGACAAGGTGCTACAACTACTAAAGAAGAACCAACTATATGCCAAACCATACAAATGTTTCTTTGGGGTGAATGAGGTAGAGTATTTGGGTCATATTGTATCTCATGAAGGTGTCAAGGTAGACCCTAACAAGATTAAGACCATAATGGACTAGCCGATTCCCAAAACATTGAAGAATATTAGAAGATTTTTGGGTTTGACAGGTTACTAATGCAAATTTGTTTGGCACTATGGAAGAATAGAAACACCTTTAATGACACTAACTAAGAAGGATGCATTTTCATGGACTCCAGAGGAAACTAAATATTTTGAACAACTTAAAGAGGTGATGTGAAAAGATCCTGTCTTGAGCACTCCAGACTTCACAAAAACCTTTATTGTGGAATGTGATGCCTCGGAAAATGGAATTGGTGTTGTCCTAATACAAGAAGTAAGGCCCATGGATTTTGAAAGTCGACCACTCAAGGGAAAGGACTTACACAAACCAATTTATGAGAAGGAAATGATGGAATTACTACATGCATTGAAGAAATGGTGTCCTTACCTAATAGGTAGTCACTTCAAGGTCAAAACAAATCATGATAGAATTAAATACTTCTTGGAACAAAGACTATCTTAAGAAGAAAAACAAAAATGGGTGACCAAGATATTGGGTTATGATTTTGAAACCATCTATAAAAAAGGGAAGAAAAATGTGGCAGATGTACTCTCAAGAAAGGATGAAGATGTTGAGGCCTTTCTCTGTTCTATCTTGATCATCCAACCCAATTAGATAATAGAATAAAGGGATCAATGGAAGAATGATGAAAAAGCGTGGACTCTCATTCAAAGGTTGCAGCAGGATTCCAGTGCATCTTATACATTTACATGGAAAAATGATTCACTATGGTACAAAGATCGCTTATATTTATGTAAGAAATCCCAACTCAAAAAAAAGTACTATTGGAATTGCACACCTCTCTAGTAGGAGGGAACTCAGTATTTTTAAAAACCTACCATAGGGTCAAGAAGGAAATTTTTTGGGATGGCCTTAAAACTGATGTTCAAAGGTTTGTCGTAGAATCTTTGGTTTGCCAACAAAATAAGGTGGAAACAATTAAGACCCCGGGTCTTTTACAACCATTATCCATCCCAAGTCAGCGTTGGGAGGAAGTTTCCATGGATTTCATAACAGGGTTACCAAAGTCTGAAGGAAAGAATGTCATCATGGTGATTGTTGATAGACTCACCAAATACGCACACTTTTGTGCACTTTCTCATCCCTTCAAATCCAATATAGTTGCCACCATATTCATGGAGACAGTTCAAAAGCTACATGGGAGGCCAAAGATTATTGTAAGTGACAGTGATCCCATCTTTACTAGACATTTTTTGACATAATTATTTAATTGTTTGGGTACTCAATTGGATCATAGCTCATCCTATCATCCTCAATATAATGGACAAACCGAGATAGTGAACAAATGTCTGGAAGGCTGCCTTCATTGATTTGTCTCTAATAAATAGACACAATGGTTCAAATGGTTACCCTTGGTAGAATGGTGGTATAACACTTCCTTTCATACTGCAACAAAAATGACACCATTTATGGCACTCTACGGATACCACCCTCCTTCCATCACTTCTTTTCTAAAAGAAAATTCTAAGGTTCAAGCGGTGGAAGATCACATCGAGCATCAACAACAAGTTATCCAAATCTTAAAGGACAACCTGACCATGGCACAAAATCGCATGAAACAACAAGCAGATCAACATCGTAGTGAAAGATGTTTTGAATTAGGGGATTGAGTGTTTTTAAGACTACAACCATACAAACAGATGTCCCTCAAGCAATCCAAGAAGGATAATAAATTATAACCAAACTACTATGGCCCTTATAAGGTGTTGCAAAATATTAGTACTATGGCATATAAATTGGAGTTGCCTACATCTTCACAAGTACACCCAATTTTCCATGTTTCATTCTTAAACAAGGTTATAGGTGACAAGATCCCAGTTCAAACTATATTGCTAGAACCTGACAAGGACAAAAACATCATATTGGAGCCTAAAGCCATTACTGACACAAGAATTCACCAACTGAGGAATAGATCCATTTCAGAGTATCTCATTAAATGGAGGAAACTAGCGGCTGAAGATTTCACTTGAGAAGATGAGTCTTTTATACAAAAGCATCCAGAGTTACGCAAGCATTGCGAACAACACTTTTCTCAAGGGGAGGGGCATGTTAATGCATAAATAGTGGCTCATTACCCCTTAATTGGGGCATATTACATTAGTAATGTTATTTTATTTATGTCGTCTTTAGTCCATTAGTTGTAATTGTACATCCTAGTCTCCTATATATACCAAGGAGACATTTTCATTTGGAATCATCTTGCATTTGGATGTTTATGTGGGGTATAAGGAGGTCTCCGCCTCAAAGAGTCTTATTACCTGAAATTCTCTCTTTTTCAAGGCATTCAGTACTTATTCTGAGGTTTTTCTATAGTATAATGATATTTGTTTCTTAACATATGGTTTTTCTATGCTATATTGATATTTGGTTCTTAACATATGGTATCTCAATTTTTCATTGTTGTTAAGTCGTTACATTTGGTGGTGTTGTTGTTTAAATGAGAAGCACAAGGATAGCAATAGCATACACTTAGTTTTAGTTTTGGTACAATGTTCATGTCATTGCCATTCATAATTTCTATGAACAATCCCTAACCCTACACTTACCCATAGTTTCTCCTTTGCAACTTCCATGCTATTCATACCATCAAAACAATGCCAACACCAACAATGACACCAACAACATTCACTATTTTTCAATCAATAACTTGACAAACAGAGTACATATGTCCATGTATATTGATATGGATGTCCATAGAGTTTTTCGGTGGAGGAAGGGAATTGGTTGTTACTTAATGTATAGTAATGAAATGCAACTACCCAAATCGAAAAACATACCCGACCATGATACCTCACAACCTCAAAGGCAGAGGCAAGGACAGGTGCTTCTACAATCACAAAACTTGTATGATGGGGAACATGGTAATAGTATGGGAAACCACAAGGAAGTCATAGTGTAGTTCAAAATAAGCTTTACACAATCCAAAACAACTTACATAATCACACCATCTCCTCCAAGGAGAGGGGAGGAAGAGAGAGAGAACTACCCCATAGTTATAGTTATTCAAGGTATTTTGATGAGGATTCTAACAACCAATTATTCCATAGACTCTGCAAAAGAGGGGAAGTAGAAAATGCATTCAAAATAATCCATGTGATGGTGGAAAAAAAGACACATTCCTGACGTCACCTCCTACACAAGACTTATTTTTGGCCTCTGCAAAACAAATAAAATAGAATAATCCTGTAGGGTTTTCGAAATTATTGCCCTGTCTGGCTTGGTACCTAACATTGTAGCATGCAATGTATTAATCAATGGATTATGCAAGAAAGACAAGATGGACAATGCAATGCATATTTTGGATGACATGGATGCAAGTGGATGCCCTCCTAATGTTGTTACATATGATACTTTGTTGAGAAGTCTTTGCAAACAAGCCAAAATGGATTGGGATTTGGAGCTTTTGAATCAACAATTACTAAATGGTTGTCTTCTTGATGTCATTACTTATAATATATTGACTGAAGAAACTTGCAAGGAGAGTGGTGTAGATAGGGA
>JASDQU010101567.1:338302-350774 GCA_032191745.1 Picea mariana | reverse complement strand
GCCCTCCTAATGTTGTTACATATGATACTTTGTTGAGAAGTCTTTGCAAACAAGCCAAAATGGATTGGGATTTGGAGCTTTTGAATCAACAATTACTAAATGGTTGTCTTCTTGATGTCATTACTTATAATATATTGACTGAAGAAACTTGCAAGGAGAGTGGTGTAGATAGGGATATGGATCACTTGGAAAAGATGGTGGGTGAAGGTTGTATTCCTGATGTGGTAACATACAATGTTCTCATCAATGGGATCTGCAAGGTGTTGATATTATGGTAGGTGCGGGAGGTATTTACCTCCACATGTAAACCTGACGAGAATATAATATTTTGGGAAGCAAGAAGAAACCCTAAATAATTGGTTAATAACCCTAGAAGACAAGTTGTCTCAAGAGAATGAATTGTATTAGGCTATTAGCCTCCAAGAGAAAAAGTCGGCTAAAGGAAATGTTATATACTAAAGAATTACTACCTAGAATGAGAACTCAGCCCAGGCAGTCTGCCAGAATTAGTATAAATACAGGAGGCCAATATTCTCAGGACTGCAGAAGCAGCCCTTGTGCGCACTACATTTGGCCAGTTTGTGCGCAAGTTTGGAGGAGATTTGTTGTTGCAGCTATTGGAGCTAGCATATTTTGGTTTTGTCTTGGACTCTCTCTTGGTTATGGTTTGGACTCTCTCTTGGTTATGTTTTTAACTCATATAACCCCTTAATCTTATTATGCTCCTCCTCCATCTCCAACACCTTTCCAAACTGATCAGTAGTGGGACCATTACAATACCTCTTCCCATTCCTCTACAGATTATTAGGTGCTTAAGTAACAAGCCCCCACACATATCCAACATGCCCCACTTGTCAAATCCTTTTCTCAATTATATACCTCCTTGAACCCTTTGGTACTAATGTGTCTTGCCACCCCTTCACCACCTACTTGCACTACCCAAACTCTCTATGTTCTACCTCATTGGTGCAACCAACAACAAACAACCACCCACTTGGGTACACCCCTTGCCTAAGCTGAGTATTTTATACAGAAGCATCCAGAGTTACTCAAGCATTGCGTACAACACTCATCTCAAGGGGAGGGGCATGTTAAGCCCTAAATAGTGGCTCATTACCCCTTAATTGGGGCATATTACATTATTAATGTTATTTTATTTATGTCGGATTTAGTCCATTAGTTGTAATTGTACCTCATATTCTCCTATATATACCATGGAGACATTTTCATTTGGAATCATCTTTCATTTGGACATTTATGTTCGGTATAAGGAGGTCGCCCCCTAGAAGAGGCTTATTACCTTAAATTATCTCTTTTTCAAGGAATTATGTACTTATTCTGAGGTTTTTCTATCCTATATTGATATTTGGTTCTTAACATATGGTTTCCCATTCACGTCATTCATGAACTGTTAGATGAACTACATGGAGAAATCTATCTCACAAAGTGGGATCTTCGTTCAAGGTATCATCAGATTAGAATGAAGGAAGAATATATCCCAAAAACAACATTCCAAACTCATGAAGGCCATTATGAATTTTTGGTCATACCTTTTGGCCTTACAAATGCACCTTCAACATTCCAAGGGTCGATGAATTTCATTTTCAAGCCCTTCCTTCAAAAATTTGTGTTAATATTTTTTGATGATATAATAATCTATAGCAAGTCTTGGGAGCATCATGTGCGACATGTTGAGAAGGTGCTACAACTACTAAAGAAGCAACAACTATATGCCAAACCATCCAAATATTTCTTTGGGGTGAATGAGGTAGAGTATTTGGGTCATATTATATCTTATGAAGGTGTCAAGGTAGACCCTAACAAGATTAAGGCCATCATGGACTGGCCGATTCCCAAAACATTGAAGAATCTTAGAGGATTTTTTTGTTTGACAAGTTACTACCACAAGTTTTTTAGGCACTATGGAAGAATAGAATCACCTTTAATGACACTAGCTAAGAAGGATGCATTTTAATGGACTCCAAAGATAGCTAAAGATTTTGAGAAACTTAAAGATATGATGTGCAAAGATCATGTCTTGAGCACTCCAAACTTCACAAAAACCTTTATTGTGGAATGCGAAGCCTCGGTAAATGGAATTGGTGTTGTCCTAATGCAAGAAGGAAGGCCCCTGGCTTTTGAAAGTCGACCACTCAAGGGAAAGGACTTACACAAACCCATTTATGATAAGGCAATGATACCAATACTACATACAATGAAGAAATGACATTCTTACCTAATATGTAGGCACTTCAAGGTCAAAACAGATCATGATAGTCTTAAATACTTCTTGGAACAAAGACTATCTTCAGAAGAACAACAAAAATGGGTGATCAAGATATTGGGTTATGTTATAACAAGATTTGCCTCACCATTTCTGTCTTGCACAGAGGGCCTTTTTCCATTTCCCTATGCAGACATGTCATCCCTTTTTGATGAATCCGGAGCCAAAAATATACATTTTTCCACATATATGCTCGCTATCTTCTATACAAGATGTGTATACACTGGGTGCTCCACTATAGCCCACGTACATCAGGATTTGTGCCAGAAAATACAAAAATGAAGTCAGGCTTCCATGTCACCACAAGAGATCTGTTCTCCTTGTCCTTCCATATACTAGAAAAATTTTGACTCGGCCCTTCGGTTGCATTATGAAATCTATAAAAAAACAATTATGAGCTATGGAAAAGAAGAGAAAGCATTCAACTTTAAGAGAAAAATTACTCTAGATAAATTACTTCGTTTTGAGTCTACATCCCTTTGTCCCTGAAGTCTAAACACATTGTTCATCCCCCAAGCTCTTTCTCTATTGTTGAGAGAACCTCATTATCTCTCCTATGAGCTTGCCTTTGGTGGAGAATTGAAGTGGTGGAGGCCCAGTTGGAAGGAACTTGGTTTCTTGATTTCGAATCGTGCTGACACGGAAGTCTGTAATGTTGTCACTTATGTTGATCAATTATTAATAGAAATACTCATTTCCCRTCCTATTGGTTTCTTGAAAATATATTATTATTATCCATGGGCATGTTTGTAATGTTTATTAATGGATTATGTTATATAATGTGCTAACCCCTTTATACTATCACCATGTACTTGCTATGCTCATCTTTTGAGAAATTATTGCAGGTATAAAGCTTTGGATTGAAGTGCTCAAYGGTGGAACATCATCAAACGTTGGATCGAGGTAGGCCCCATCCTTATCTTGCACATTAGTTTATATAACATACGATGGAATTGATTTGATTTATGCAGTCATACCTGTCTGTTGTGGTTTACCCTTGGCCATAGAGAGTTTTTCCCTCGTAACAGGTTATGATTTTGAAATCGTCTATTAAAAAGAGAAGAAAAATGTTGTGTTAGATGCACTATCAAGAAAGGATGAAGATGTTGAGGCCTTTCTCTGTGCTATATTGATCATCCAACCCAATTGGATAATAGAAGAAAGGGATGAATGGAAGAATGACAACAAAGTGTGGACTCTCATTTAAAGGTTGCAGTAGGATTCTAGTGAATCAGATACATTTGCATGGAAAAATGATTATGGTACATAGATCACTTATATTTATGTAAGAACTCCCAATTCAAACAAAAGGTACTATTGGAATTTCACACCTCTCCAGTAGGAGCACACTCAGTATTTTTGAAAACCAACTAGAGGGTCAAGAATGATTCTTTTTGGGATGACCTTAAAACTGATGTTCAAAGGTTTTTCATAGAATGTTTGGTTTTCCAACCAAATAAGGTGGAAAAAATTAAGACACCAGGTATTTTACAACCATTAGCCATCCCAAGTCAGTGATGGGAGGAGGTTTTCATGAATTTCATAAGAAGGTTACCAAAGTCTAAAGGAAAGAATGTCATCATGGTGATTGTTGATATACTCACCAAATATGCACACTTTTGTGCACTCTCTCATCCCTTCAAATCTGGTACAGTTTCCACCGCATTCATGGAGACAGTTCAAAAGCTACATGGCAACCCAAAGATTATTGTAAGTGACAGAAATCCCATCTTCACTCAACATTTTTGGATAGAATTATTTTCTTGTTTGGGTACTCAATTGGCTGATAGCTCATCCTATCATCCTCAATCTGATGGACAAACTAAGATAGTGAATAAATGTCTGGAAGGATACCTTCGTTTCTTTGTCTCTGATAAACAAACACAATGGTTCAAATGGTTACCCTTGGCAGAATGGTGGTATAACACTTCCTTTCATACTGCAACAAAAATGACACCATTTATGGCACTCTTCAGATTCCACCCTCCTTCCATCACTTCTCTCTAAGAGAAAAATCTAAGGTTCAAGCAGTGGAAGATCACATCGAGCATCAACAACAAGTTATCCGAATCTTAAAGAACAACCTGACCATGGCACACAATCGCATGAAACAACAAGAAGATTAACATCGCAGTGAAATAAGTTTTGAAGTAGGGGATTGGGTGTTTTTAAGACTACAACCATACAAACAGATGTCCCTCAAGTAAGCCATGAAGGATGATAAATTATCACCAAATTACTATGGCCCTTATAAGGTGTTGCAAAAGATTGGTACTATGACATATAAATTGGAGTTTTCTGCATCTTCACGGGTACACCCAGTTTTCCATGTTTCATGCTTAAAGAAGGTTATAGGCGACAAGATCCCAGCTCAAATGATATTTCTAGAACTTGATGAGGAAGGAAAAATCATATTGGAGCCTGAAGCCATTACTGACATAAGAATTCGCCAGCTGAGGAATAGATCCATTTCAAAGTATCTCGTTAAATGGAGGAAACTATCTGCTAAAGATTCCACTTGGGAAGATGATTCTTTTATGCATAAGCATCTAGAGTTACTCAAGCGTTGCAKACAACACTTGTCTCAAGGGGAGGGGCATGTTAAGCCCTAAATAGTGGCTCATTACCCCTTTATTGGGGCATATTACAATAGTAATGTTATTTTATTTATGTTGGATTTAGTCCATTAGTTGTAATTGTAGATCCTAGTCTCCTATATATACCATGGAGACATTTTCATTTGGAATCATCTTGTATTTAGACATTTATGTGGGGTATAAGGAGGTTGCCCCCTCGAAGAGGCTTATTACCTAAAATTCTCTTTTTCAAGGTGTTCAATACTTATTCTAAGGTTTTTATATGCTATATTGATATTTGGTTCTTAACATATTGTATCAGAGCTCTTTCACACCAAGAAAGAGAAATAAGAGTTGATCAGGGAGTCCAAACCATAACCAAGAGAGATTTGAAGCTAACACCAAAATCTACTAGTTGCAACAATAACTCTCCTCCAAAATTGTGCACGAACCAGCCAACTGTAGTGTGCAGAAGTGTTGCTTCTGTAGTCCTAAGAATACTGGCCAGAATGAAGATTGCCCTTCTGTATTTATACTAATTCTGGCAGATTGCCTAGGCCGACTTCTCATTCTAGGTACTAATTATTTAGTATATAACATTTCCTTTAGCTGACTTCTTCTCTTCGAGGTTAATAACCTAATACAAGTCATTCACTTGAGCTGACTTGTATTCTAGGGTTATTAACCAATTAATTAGGGTTTCTTCTTGCTTCCCGAAATATTCTATTCTCATCAGGTTTACATGTGGAGGTAAATACCTCTCGCATCTACCATAATATCAACACCTTGCAGATCCCATTGATGAGAACATTGTATGTTCCCACATCAAGAATACATCCTTCACCCACCATCTTGTCCAAGAGCTCCATTGCCCTATCTATAACACTCTCCTTGCAAGTTGCTTCAATCAATATATGATAAGTAATGACATCAGGAAGACAACCATTTAGTAATTGTTGATTCAAAAGCTCCAAAGCCCGGTCCATTTTGGCTTATTTGCAAAGACTTCTCAACAAAGTATTATATGTAACAACATTAGGAGGGAATCCACTTGTGTTCATCTCATCCAAAATCTGCATTATATTGTCTAGCTTGTCTTTCTTTCACACTCCATTGATTAAGACATTTCACCCTACAATGTTAGGTACCAAGCCAGACAAGACAATAATTTGAAAACCCTACAAGATTTTTCTATTCTATCTATTTTGCAGAGGCCATGAATAAGTCTTGTGCAGGAGGTGACGTCAGGAATGTGGCTTTTTTTCTGCCATCTCTTGGAGAAGTTTGAATGCATTTTCTACTTCCCCTCTTTTGCAGAGTCCATGGAATAAGCGGTTGTTAGAAGCCTCATCAAAATACCTCAAATAACTATAACTATGGGGTAGCGCTCTCTCTTTTACTCCCCCTCTCCTTGGAGGAGATGGTGTGATTGTGTAAGTTGTTTTGGATTGGGTAAAGATTCTTGTGAAGTACACTACGAATTCCTTGCGGTCTCCCATACTATCACCATGTTCCCCATCATACAAGTTTTGTGATTTAGAAGAACCTATCCTTGCCTCTACCTTTGAGATTGTGAGGTATCATGGTCGGGTATGGTTTTCGATTTGGGAAGTTGCATTTCATTACTATACGTTAAGAAACAACCAATTCCCTTCCTCCACCGACAATCTCTATGGACATCCATATCAATATACATGGGCATCTGTACTCTATTTCTCAAGTTATTGATTGCAAAATAGTGAATGATGTTGGTGTCAGTGTTGGCGTTGGCATTGTTTTGATGGTATGAATAGGATGGAATTTGCAAAGGAGAAACTATGGGTAAGTGTAGGGTTAGGTATTGTTGCATAGAAATTATGAATGGAAATGACATGAACATTGTACCAAAACTAAAACTAAGTGTATTTTGTTGTTATCCTTGTGGTTCTCATTTGAACAACAACACCACTAAATTTAATGACTTAACAACATATGGTTCTTAACACCTACACTCAATAAGTATATTATAAATGTGATAATCATAGAACAAAAATTAACTCATACAACCCCTTAATCTGATTATGCTCCTCCTCCATCTGCAACACCTTTCCCAATTGATCAGTAGTGGCACCATTACAAGAACTCTTCTCATTCCTCTACACATTATTAGGTTCTTAAGTAACAAGCCCCCACTTATAACTAACATGCCCCACTTTTCAAATCCTCTCCTCAATTTTATACCTCCCTGAACCCTTTGGTACTAATTTGTCATTCCACCCCTTTGCCACCTTCTTCCACTACCCAAAATCTCTATGTTCTACCTCATTGGTGCGACCAACAACAAACAACCACCCACTTGGGTACACCCCTTGCCTAAGAGATTGTCCCTTAAATTGTCAATATCTCTCCTTTAATGCTTCCCTTACCCAACCCAAAGCTCTTATTTTGTCATGCCTCCACTCTATGACTCTGATCATTTTCCAAATCCATCTATGTATACCCTCATAGGAATACCCAAATAGGTTGTAATGCTACTAGGTTATCCAATGTTCACCCCACACCCATGATGTGCATCCCTATATCTTTGTTCTTATCACTTATTACCAAGGAATAAAATATGGTTTGCATAGAACAACAACACTATGAGAATAATCACATCTTTTGGAAATCATTTCCACCTATGACTAACCATTGTAGTATGCAAACTTTTGAAGAAAGTACCATTGAAGTTTGTATGGTAAGAAAAAATGAGGTTGATTGAGATGTATCTTAGTGGCCACCCATCTATTCCACTGGCTCAAAGAACAATTTTCCATTTTGGCAATTATTTTACAGTTTTTCGAGTCCCAAACTTCTAGGGTCATTTTGAGGCCCTAAACGATGTTTTTTTGGACTTTTGGGAGGCTATGGATATTCAACGACATGACTTGAGCCCCTACGAAAGTTTCACTTCTCGGATAGACCTTTCTAACGAGGTATCGAATGGCCCAAATGAATATCATGTGCAAAATTTATGCCCTCGGGAAGTCGACATGTCAACTACTCCCATCGAGGACACAAATCTTTTGGCCTTTCATCTTTCTGTATTAGGGTTTTGGATTTTCATTATGTTTAAAAGGACTTTAGAGATTCATTGTAGTCATCATCTTCTTGCAAATGAGCGTAGCCATCGCATCTCTTCTCACATATAAGATGCCACCATTCTAGCGAGTTCATTCACTCTGTATTTTACACTTATGTACATTTCGCTCATTAATAGAAATTGTGTATTGCTGTATCTCTATGTTTATTGTTATATCTTTGTTATATATTTTGTATATTATTGTATATTTGTTACATCTCTTTGTATTTCCTTATTATATTTTTTCCTTCATTTCATTCTCAAAATAATATGGATCATAGGTCCACACTCATGTATCTGTAATAGCTTCTCAAACACATTTAGAAAATACTTTTTGTCAAAATGGTCTACTTCCACGGGAAAGTATCATCGATTTGGTTCCAACATGGGTATATATTAACAATATTCATTCATCAATAGGAAGGAGCACTCTCCTTACAATTCCACCTCTTCTTGCAGTACACTACTCAACATGGAAATATGTTTTGTCCAATCCTTTTCCTTTCCCTAGATCTTTTTTAGAAACTAGGAGGACAACATGGATTATCTTGACCTCAAATTGGAGGAATTGATAAGGAATAGGGGCACTCCAACTCATCCCATCCCTCCAAGAAGGTGCACTCAATATTGAAAACAAATTCCTCAAGGAATTATTTAAGAGTTAGTTAAAATAGTTGGATTCTTTCAACCTTCAAGTTGCATGCATATTGATTTATTAGTTTTGTTTGAAAATTAATTTAAATTGGACCCATTGTAAAAATGTAAGAAATCCTTGGTGCAAGTGAATAAAAAAAGAAATATATTCTAAGGGTTTCTTCATTTTCTATTTTATGTCTCATTGTTTCAGAGTTTTCGATCTCTATTGTTTGTTTCCCAAATGTAAGATACTTTGTCCTTTATCAATATGATTATGTTTGATAGCTCCAACAACTAGTTTATCATTTTTTCCTTGAGTTTCTCTTGATATCACCACCGTGTAAGAAGTGGCTACCTTTCTCTTAGTCCTTATTGCAGCAGTGGATAGAGACACATATATGGTTCAACCTATAAAAGAAATCCTAATTTATTTCATGCCTTGTTATACTATACACATATATTTCTTTACATGAGCGATTTTCTTTTTTTCCATTTAACATATACTCCAAGTGATCCTAAGGCTCACTCACAAGAGGGGAGAATAAAGTCATCTCGTCTCTAGGAAACTACTTTTGGATATAGAAACAATGTTGAGCAACCTCAAACAAGCATTCTTATCCATAACCATCAACCACATTGGAGGAGATATGTTGGACCCTAATGATTATGTGTCTACCATAATTTACACCTCAAAAAAGCAATCTATGCCGAATATTTAGATTTTCCAAATGGTTTAAATAAATGTTAACATCTAGCAGTTCAGCTCCATTTATAATGTTAATATGTTGGACCCTAATGATTATGTGTCTATCATAATTTACACCTCACAAAAGCAATCTATGTCAAACATTTAGATTTTCCAAATGGTTTAAATAAATGTTAACATCTAGCAGTTCAACTCCATTTATAATGTTAAACATGACATTCCAATGGTAATAGAGTTTCTTTTAGATATTTTTTAACTTTAAAAAAAATTAATAATTTTTTAGATTTATATATAATTAAAAATCAAAATCACTAAGTATCCAATAACGTCAATATAAAAAAAATAAAATTGCTGATTAAGTGAGGAACGCTCCTCTGCTGGAAATGATTGTTCCTGTTGCGTATATCTCTGATTGAGTTTCTTTGACTTGGATTCGGTTGCAGTTTTTAATTTTCTCGTTTCTTTTAGGAATGAGAATCCTATTGTCGGAGAAGTTTTGTTATTTTTTAGAATATAGATTGTGAAGGATGGTTTTAAGAATCAGACTATTCATGCTTATATTGCAATGTCGATGAAAAAAAATTATTTCAATATAATTTGAGTTAATTTTCCAAAAAAAAAATGAATACATCATTTTATTTTAATTTTATAATTTTTGATTTGCATAATGATGGTTTGGATTTCCATCTGCCAAGTCAATCATGCCATTACAAGTTTACAAGTTTGGTTCTAGACAATACTAACCGTTTCCTTTTAATTGTGACCTCTCAATATCTTTTTATGTTAATACCTGTCTTTTTTTTTATGTTAATACCGGTCCTTCAAAAACGCTTATTTCCTTTGGAGTGGTTCAGATGTAGTGTTATTTATATCAATATTTTTTTTAATTAGAAACAAATATTTCCTTCTGCGATGGTTGAAATGGGTGGTCATCCCAAAAGGAAAAACCTTTTTTAATAATATTGTAGAGTTTTATAATAAAGTAAATTATAAAATAATATGGGTATGCCTATGAGAAATGGGAGCTACATTTGTGTGATTTTTTCTTAGTTATCGATCTAATCTCATCTTTTTTTTCTTTTCTTATGAGATAATATTACATGTTAGGTTTTATAATGATTTCAAAGTATAATTACATATCAATGTTGGGTGAATTCTACTAAATTATTTTTGTTCATAAATTCTTATTTTTATTTTATTTTAACATATACTTCTTAAATTTTATTTTAGTTGTTGGGAATTTGTATCACAATGTCTTAATAGGTAGATTTGACATTCAAATTGAACTAGTTTGGACAAGGTGAAATGGTCATAACAAAATTAAAAAACGACTATGCAATGATATGGTAATTGGAGAAAAAAACATTCAATCTAGAAAGACGGATGAATCTCTAACTTTCCTTAAAAAATTAATAGACCTCACTTTGGGGAAAAGGATCACCTAGCACCAAGATGACGAGAAATAAAAGGATAGAAATACATATAAAGAATGAGGTTATAATAGGATGCATTATTTGAACATCAAACATCGATGTTTCATCACACATCTCCTGGATTCAGTTGGTCGAGCAATCGACCTACATTTGGGTACAGTCGGTCGGGCATCGACCAAAACACGACATCACTTTGTCGAGTAGTAGATGTGCTCGTCGATTGGACAATCGACCAGAAATCAAAGATAGTTGAGCAGTGGATTGACCAACCCAACAATCAACTACAAGTTGGACACATAGGCGGTCAAGTTTAACATCCTTGTAGATCGGACTCAACAACGTGGATTTGGGGGAGTCAACTCTAATAACTCACGATCACCAGTGGAGATGATCTTCTAGATTCTATAAAAGTTGGTTAGATATTTAGTTTATAAATAGAAGACCCCACGGGCCATTATCATCAATCAGTAGAATACATATATCATGCAAATCAATGTTTAAAATATGCACTGTGATGTTTTGATCATAGTTTTCTTTGCTTAAGTGTTTTAATAGTGTCTTTAGACACCACCTTTGTCTTCTATTTTTGTTTTCCTCTTTGATTATTTGCAGTACCATATTTTCTATTGCATGTCATGTTCCACTCTATTCCCCAACATGGTATAAGAACTGATGGCTTAAATATCGACATGTTATCTGCACACCTTTTTGAGTCAGATGTGTTCTACGATTGACTCTAGGTCAATGTTTTTTCATTGGAAATCATTGAAACATAATAGATTCTATTCAGATATGGAATATTTTCTAATATTGATTCGATTATTTTGAATGGATCGAAATACACAATATGGGAAAGAGGTATGGAAACCCTACTAATGAGCAACGTACTGTGGCAGTGTATGAAGATTGTTATTCTAGATCCATGAGACAATCGGGCGAAGTTCACTATTGATGGAAAGAAGGATGAGGATGTGGAGGTCATCAGGACCTATATATTGTGGGAGATTCGATTCCACCTTGTTGGAATCAACTTCCCTCATCAAGTCTAGAAGAAGATGAATTCGTTATTCAACTGAGTTGACGAGAGCCACATCATGCAGTGGGAGAAAGAGTTTATCTCTCTTGATTCTCATTATTTTGACAAAATAGAGGACTAGAGGAAAGTGAAAAGAAATATCAAAATAAGGATAGACAATTGCTCAAGCTCGTCCTGATGAACTTACAAACGCCATTTGGTGTGTTCATGTCAACTTTCTACTCCAATTGGAAAGAATGAAAGTATGATGGTAAGGATTATAGTTTTTCATATTTATGTGGCCTTTTGATTATTGATCAACACATAATGATTGAATAAGGAAATATTGGTGGTAAAAAACAATCCCATTTTCTCAAGGTAAATAGCAAGATGGATCACAGGGATAGAGTACGATTTTGAGGGCTCTACACAGAAACCTGGATACCATGACCAAAAAATTAAGGGACAGATAAATTCATCAAAGCGAACTCGAAAGAGGAAAACATGTCAGTACTATGGAAATACAAGACATGTGGAAAAGATCTTTTTTAAAAAGAGAGACGATCTTAGGGAGAAGGTTAAATGCTTGGAAGGAAACATGTCTGTTGAACGGCGACCCACTAATAATTTCAACTTCAAAGTTGGAAATTTTCAAGACTTGTTGTCTCATTCTGTGTAGTATGAATGGGTAGTCGACTATGAGTGCACTCATCAAATGGCTA
>JASDQU010101567.1:306414-320001 GCA_032191745.1 Picea mariana | reverse complement strand
ACCATCTACGGTGGTTTCCATAAGTAGCAATTTCCACTTAGCATTTTTATTGACCCCTCATCACGCGCGCAACATATTCAACCACATATTCAATCAAGATATTATGGTGCATATTCAATCAAGAGATTATGGTGATCTCAACTATGTTCAACGTGGAAGCCTGCATTGATTTCTTATAGCCAAGGCAGCGGCCTTCCAACAAACTAAATCTTTAAAAAATGGCACTTTCACATAGAAAGTAATTGGCACTCTTCAATCACTCGATGGACTTCAATTAATGATGGCTTCTTCCACGAATAAGGGACAACTTCAATGCCTTTTTCAAAATGCAGAGATTGTCTCCCTTGTCAGAGAAAGGATGCCTAGAGCCACCACGCCTCTGCTGCGATCCATTGAAGCTCCTGGTATATACACCACCCGTAAAGAATTTAGGCAGCAGTCTCTTATGCACTGCGAATCCAACCTCAGCAGATTGTCTTTCAACTAACTCGTAGCAAGCTACTTCTTGCGTGAGCTCTTTTTACTGTAACAGATCGGTCAGGAAATAATACTGGCGGCTAGGCAATGCAAATTTGCACTCTGATGCAACTCCTCTTACACGCTGCATCAGTTGTCTTCACCAGTGACAGAATCTCCTCCATGCAACGCCTTGAACGGGTTTGCTTCCCACCATAAAATGGCTCATTTGTGCAGATCCTCCAGCCGGCTCTCTATCTCACACTCACGCATAACAACTATGTGGCTTCACATCTCAGAGACAACATGTCTGTAGCAACTCCTTCAACCTCAGCTTAAACAAAATAGAGACTTATCTCTTAGCTACACGGAACACACATAAATCTTTTTCATTTTCACAACAATTTAACAGAGACTCTATGGCCCTCTCTCCTCATCTCTGATACCAAATTAGAAATCATGAGAGCATAGATGCACAGGAATAACACATAATAATTGAATGTATTGCACACACACATACGTATATATATAGTTGGATACAGATTCAACTGATTCCATATTTGGAGGGAGTGGTTGAGAAGATATCTCAACAGCCTCCTACAAATCTTCAACCAACCCCAAATTAATCATTAATTCTAATAGTTCTCCCTTCAGACTTAAAATGTTATCCATATAGTAAAATTGTTTGTATTAAAATATGGTGACAATCTTTTCCGCCACTCTATAAAGACTTGACTTCAACACATTTAGTTACATAGTCTATACAAACTAGTATGTATTTCCATCGTTTCTGTGATGCTTGTAAACTGCCAATAAACTTGTCATTCAATGGAGGGACATGTCAGTAAGGATTACCACTTTGAATGCATCGTGGTTCTTGTATCACCGAAATATATTATTATAGATCAGCATCCGATCATTCTTCCACACTTTCAGAAATGAAGCGAGACTGATTTAATGGACAAGATATCTTAGCACATCTATCCTTTCTCTTATAACATAGACGCAACCTTATTTGGATTATTGCATCTTGGTTCATCATTAGATCACTTCTACCACAACATTATATACATCGACATAGTTTAGTAAGATTCGTTCACAATTCTCCAGCTAGAACTACTTGGATTCATCATGTCAAATAATCTATATGTGAACATCCGAATGAAAAATACAGATCAAAAAATAAAGGATCCCATATTGGATCAGTGATTCATTCATTTTTGAAGAAAGACTCTATTGTATAGGAACATAATTAGTTTCTCTTCTTCATGGTGAACCACAAATTCATCATTGAGTGCATGGTCTATAGAGAAAATGCACATCTCCCTACTAAATCGAGATTGAGTGGATAGGGAAAATAATGAAAAAATGAGAAGCAAGGAATATAATACAAAGAAGACAAAATTGGAAAGAAGAATGAGCAGAGAAAAACTCATTAAAGGAAAAGAGCTGAGGTAAATAAGCTTCAGCAAATCAAGAAAATCAAGAAACAATTATACAGGCAACCATGAAAGGCAGTGTACAATCACATATTGTTGTGGTTACATATATAATTAACACTCCCTCTTAAAATCAAGAGTTACAAACATCAACACTGATAATGCCCAAGTGTTTTCTTTGAAAATCAAAAACGAATTTTCCTAGTGGCTTCGTAAAAATGTCTACTAGTTGATCTCTTGAGCCACAAAATTGTAGTGTGATGTCACCATTATTGACTAACTCGTGTATGAAATAAAAGAGAGTGTCAATATCCTTTATTTTCTTGTGAAACACATGGTTTTTGGATAAATAATTTGTTGAAGTGCTGTCACAGAAGACATGAGTTGACTCATTTTTTGTATGTGACATATCATTCAAAATTCTTCTTAGCCACACAACTTGACGAGACGTTGAGGTTGTAGTGACATATTCTTCCTCTATAGAAGATATTGAGATAATTGGATGCTTATTTGATTCCCAAGAAATCAGGTTCTTGCAATAATGTACCCCAATTTTTCCAAACCCAAATTTTCCAAAAAAAAAAAAATTGTGAAGGGACATTAAAGTTCCTTGACTCTTCAACATTTGTATGTGACACAAAGATAATCCATTATAAATATATTTATTCCTTTATTCTATGCATAACATAGTTATTATCATAAACTGTCTTAAATTTTATCCATAACCTTAACACTAGCCATAACAATATGCATTGTTTACCCTACATAATTTCATGTGCATACCTTAACACTGTCACTATCCATATCAATATATATATGCATATAGTTTACCATATAAACTATCATATAGATTCCATACACTAATACTATCCACATCTATATATATATATTGTTTACCATATGATCTATCACATGGATACTATACATTAACACTATCCATAATTCATTGTTTAACATATAACACTAAAATTATCCACAACTTATTGTTTAACATATAAAATTTTATATGGATACTATCACAACATAAGACTTTGGTATAATGTAACAACCATAAACCATAACGATAAAGTTAGTAACCCTACCTGACTAGTGACATGGCTCAACATTGAATAGGTTCGAAACCGTTTAATGGAGGATGTTAGCTCGTTCCTGCAGGCATTTACCTTAGGAATCCACACCCAATGTGGGCTCTCCATCTCCATGGATTCACATGGAAGAGGGATGATGTGTACCTACTATGTTTACTCCTCTACGAGGCCTTCGAGGCAACCTTCATTCATTATCTGGCCCCTTTGGTCCTGTAACAAGTTTTGTCTCTGCATTTGTAAGATGACCTCTGCACATTAGGGAGGTTCAACTTTTTGGTCCTGTAACAACTTTTGTCTTTTGCATTTGCAACACAACCTGTGCGTGTTAGGGAGGTTCGTCTCTTTGGTCCTGTAACAAGTTTTCTCTCTACATTTGAAAAGCAACTTGTGTGCCTTTGTGAGGTTCGGCTCCTTGGTTCTGTAATAGTTTTGTCTCTGTGTTTGAAAACCACGACCAGTGTGCTATGGAGAAAAAAAAATACATACTCGACATTCTCGGTATACCAAGGTGAGTAACGATTCCATTATTTAAGACCTCTTTGTTAATATATTTCGTGATGTTCTCTATGTTTGAGGATTTACATGTATTAACGTTGTGCCTCCGTATGCAATTTTCCTCCCAAAGTTCCTCTGTGTTTAAGGTTTTGGGATTGGAGGTTTATTGTGTTCCCCCTAGGTTGACTATTTTTCTTCTACCCTTACTCCTTACAGTTCTTTCATGGCCCAAAACATTTTAAAGGTTGAACCTTGGTCTATCTCATTTAACCGTTGTAACCCTACTAGTCCTATGATCTCGAACTTGTCCTAACAATCCCGAGACTTGCTACACTGACTGCTATTACCCCGACTTGCCTATTGTCAAAAATTTGTAGGTAATTTTTGTAATTGCACTCTGTATTTTCATGGAAATATTAAACCTCTAAGAGGAGTCTGAAATTTACCCACTGTAAAATTATAAATAGTATTATAAAATCCTCTACGGGAATTCGTAATTACTCTATGTGTAAAATATATTAACATTGTGTAAATCATAATCTATGCTTTGTGTATGCAAAATAATGTTATCTTCCCTCTGTGGGGATTCGTAAGTATACTCTGTGTAATTATGTTAACACTTTGTAGAAATCGTAAGTTATGCTCTACGTAAATATACAAAGTAGTATTAATTATGCTCTTAGATTTTAAATATTTTAAATATTTAAATGTGAATATACATAGGGATTCAGAGAAATATAAATGTGTGCCTCCTTGTTGATTAATCTAAGCACAATCGATTTTACTTTCACTTTCTCTATTTTCTAAGTGAAGTTTTATGAATACATACATGAATTTAATGATGGGGCCCTTTTTCTATTTTGTGATGGTACCCATCAGTCAATTTTGGGTCCACTACTCCTCCTCTTGGATTGTGGACAGATTGTCGCACAAGCACAAGTGGCGATCTGGTTCTTCGTCAAACTTAAGCTAAGTATTTCCATGATTTGTTCTTAATACTTAATTTCCATAGAATAGAAATTCTAGTATCGTTTTTTAAACCCTCATCTTTGTCCTTTTGCAGGTTTATATAATCGAGGAAAGAAGATGAAAGAAAACTCTCTCTCGAAAGTTATTCGAGTTCTGATCTATGCACACATTACTTCGGTTACATACAGATTTTAAACATACTTCTTAGACTCTGTTTACAATACAAGTAGTAGTGGAGTCTTTGGCCTGTGATACTCCAACTATAATATTTTAAACAGTGATCGATTGAATACAAGGGTTGACTTTGTAAGATACTTTGAGTTCATCATTATGTTTTTGTAGTAAATAAGAATGTATTTTTTCTATCTATTCTATGTGGTGTTGTACAAATTTAAATAGTAATTCAACATATCTATATAATTCAAAGGTCAATAGGAATATAACAATAGTTCTATCATTCATTTATGCATGAACACACACACACACATATGTGTGTGTGTGTTCGTGTGTGTGTATACAATTATTTATATACATATAACCATATTTAATGACCAATAGAAACACACAATAGTTCTATCATTTCTTTATGCATGAACACACACACACACATATATATATATACAGTTATTTATATATGTATAACCATAATTAATGATTAATAGAAACATACAATAATTCTGTTATTTCTATATGGATGAACACATATATATTTACCATCATCACATTTCAATTAAAACAATATAGTATTCTTGAACTAGAATAAACCATGACACTCCTAAAAAATAATAATCAAACATAATATTGACAAGGAATGAAAGTCAATATACATATCTCAAACCTGATGCTGGAATCCAAATGGAACAACCACATTCCGCCAAACCATAGAACGGAACAACCAAATCCACTTGCCATGTTCACACCCTAGCTTGACCATGAGCCCATAAGGGAAAACATAATGGTCCTCCTTCCTATAGTCAACATCCATAGATCATAAATTCCATTGCCTCACACTCACAGTGATCATAACAAAAAAAACATCTTGTTTCTCCAACATACTAAGCAACGCCCTACCTCCTCGACATGTTGTTTTTATATGCATCTAGTGCCTAGGTCTTTCCTTCCCTCTTTGAGAAACTTGTAGAGTTACAAATCCCTAATTTTTAGGGGCTTCTAGTGGTCAAATTCCACATTTTCCACTTGTAAAAATCAGCCTTGAGGAAACTCAAACTTGTTCCCCACTCATGGAGTCATGGTCAACTATTTTTAACCTAGTTGTTCCATTTGTCTTCGAACATTTAATTTATAAAAAGTTTGTATTTCATATGTGTTAAAATAAAAGAGGTTAGTTGCGCAAGTCAAATTTTTGCCCAATAGTCATCAAATAATTAATGACAATAATAAAAATTCCAAATTTAGATTTTCCATAAAAGGAAAATAATTTCCAAATCCAAATTTTCCAAAAATGGAAATTTATTCCAAAGTTTACTTAGAATTTAATATTCTAAAATTTTGGGGATATTACATCCTCTCCCCCTTAAGTAGAACACTATTCTCAGTGTTCATTCCTCTATCGAAATAGGTTTGGATAATATTTCTGCAAATCTTCCTCCAATCCCTAGTGGCCTCATCAAGGCTAAAGTGATTCCATTTCACTTTTACCTCGGTGATGGCTTTGTTTCGTAGCACTGTTTCTTTCCTGTCCAGAATCCGTATAGGTTCTTCTTTGAACTCGCCTTCTGGTTCCACCTGCACCATGTTCCAATCAATGATGTGAGTAGAATCATGAATATACTTTTTTAATAAGGAAACATGAAAAACATTATGAACTTTTAAGTTTGCAGGAAGTGCTAGTTGATACACCATAGGTCCAATTCAAGTTAAAATATTGAAGGGGCCACAAAACCTGGGTGCCAACTTTGAACAATTTCATAGCTTTAGAGAGCTCTTCCTTTCTTTGACTTTCAGATATACATGGTCTCCAATTTGAAATTCCTGATGTCTCCTTTTTAAATCCGTGTAGATTTTTTGTCGGTATTGGGCCTCCTTTAAATTATGTTGTACCCTTTTTACTATTTTCTCCATTTCCTCAAGAATTTATGGTCCCATCATAAGTGTTTCAACTAGATGTTCACATCTACTCGGAGTTGTGAATTTCCTTCCATATAATGCTTCGAAGGGACTTATCTTGGCTGATGTGTGATAGCCATTATTGTAAGAAAATTCAACTAAGTGTAGGTAATCCTCCCACTTAGTTGGTTTCATTTTCACATACATTCGTAATATGTCTTCCAGAATCTCGTTCGTTCGTTCGGTTTTCCCATTCGTTTGTGGATGGTAGCTTGTGCTGAAATTCAGGTTAGTATCAAATCCTACAAACAATTCCTTCCAAAACAAAGTTAAATCCAGACTGCATGGAACAAGCCAGAACTGATCAGATCATGGATACACAGATCAAGTACACCCAAAAACAAAGGATACCACTATATCGAGTTGTCAAAGCAGGCCAACTCCTTCACCAAGGCAAATGGCTCACTAAGGACCAAGTTCAACAGAAGTTTCCTCATCTCATGGAGGAACTCAACGCAATGGGGACCATTGCTTCCTAAGGGGGGAGGAATGATCCAGGTGGATATTGGTGGCCACCTACCTATTCCACTTGGACCCCGACCATTGCTTCTTTTAGTTTTTCAGTTTCCGCACAGTTTACTATTTTTAGCAGTTTTTTGGGTCCTGAACTTCCAGAGTCGTTTTGAGGCCTTAAACGACATTCTTTTGGGAAAAAGGAGAGCATCATTTGTCATAAATTATGTTTCTCACCCAAAATTTGTAGTCCTCAGATATATCTTTCTAACGAGGTATAGAATGCCTCAAACGGAGATCGTATGCCAAAGTTACGTCCCTGGGAAGTTGATGTACCAACTTACCCAAACGGGGCCCATAGTCTTGGCGTTTCATCTCCTAGGGTTAGGTCTTTGAATGTTTAGGGTTTTCCATTGTTTATCAATAATAATAGGCCTTCAAGCCTCATTGTAACATAGTTCAGAGGCCAGTAGCTGCCACATCTCTTCTCAGAGATAAGCTACCAGCGCCCTAGCTAGTTTATTTCCATTCTGTCTGTAAGCATATTTCAGTCATTTGTTATTAATGAAATGAAGTCTTATTTCCGCTGCATCCTTGTGTTTATGTGTGTTTTTGTATTTCATTGTGTTCCTACATAAATCTGGATCATGGAGTCATGGTCAACTATTTTTAAACTCGTTGTTCCATTTGTCCTCCAACATTTAATTTATAAAAAAAATTGTCTTTCACATGTGTCACAATCAAAGAAGTTAGTTGGGCAAGTCAAATCTTTTCCAAACATTCATAAATAATTAATTACAATAATCAAATTCCAAATTCGGATCTGCCATAAATGGCAAATAATTTCCAAATCTGAATTTGCCAAAAACAGAAATTTGTTCTCAAGTACACTTAGACTTTAATATTCAATTATTTTTGGGGATATTACATCCTCTCCCCCTTAAGTACAACACTGTCCTCAATGTTCATTCCTCTCTCGAAATAGGGTTGAATAATATTTCTACAAATCTTCCTCCATTTCCCAAATGGCCTCCTCGGGACTAAAGTGCTTCCATTGATTTCTTACCTGGGTGATGGCTCTATTCCGTAGTACTGTTTTTTTACTTTCCAGAATGCACAGAGTTTCCTCTTGGAACTCGCCTTCTAGTTCCACCTCCACCATGTTCCAATCAATGATGTGAGTAGAATCATGAATATACTTTTTCAATAAAGAAAAATGAAAAACATTATGAAATTTTAAATTTTCAGGAAGTGCAAGTTGATACGCCACGGGTCCAATTCAAGCTAATATCTTGAAGGGAACACAAAACCTGTCACCAACTTTGAACAATTTCCTAGATTTAGAGAGATTCTCCTTGCTTTGACTTTCAAATATACATTGTCCCAAATTTGAAATTCCTGGTGTCTCCTTTTTAAATATGTGTAGCTTTTATGTTTGTCTTGTGCCTCTTTTAAATTATGTTGTACCCTTTTTACCATTTTCTCCATTTCCTAGATCATTTTCGGTCCCATCATAAGTCCGTTAACTAGATTATCCCAGTTAATCAGAGTTGTGCATTTCCTTCTGTATAATTTTTCGAAGGGAAGCCGATGTCTGATAGCCATTGTTGTAAGAAAATTAAACTAAGTGTAGGTAATCTTCCCACTTAGTTGGTTTCGTTCTTACGTACATTCGTAACATGTCTTCCACAATCTCATTCGTTCGTTTGATTTTCTCATTTGTTTGTGGATGGTAGATTGTGCTTAAATTCAGGTTTGTATCCAACCCCACAAACAATTCCTTCCAAAACGTTGACGTAAATTTGACATCTCTATCCGAAATCACCATTTTAGGAATTCCATGCAATCTAAATATTTCCTTCATAAATATTTTAGCGATATTAACTACTTTATAATTAGATTTCACATGTATAAAATGTGCAGATTTGCTATGTTTATCAATCACTACCATAATCAAGTTATTTTTCTTTTGATTCTTAGGCAAACCTGTTATGAAGTCCAGCAAGATAATCTCCCACTTCCATTCTGGTATAGGTAGAGGTTGTAGCAGGTCAATTAGATGTTGATGTTCATCCTTTACCTGTTGACAATCTAAGCATTTAAATAAGTGATCAACTATTTCACCAATAAAACAATTTCCTTAAGGATGTTATCATTTTCTGGTATCCTGGATTACCAAAATATGGATTTTTGCGCAATTCATCCAGAATTCTTGACTTTAATTTAACAAAATTAGGTATGTACAGTCTATTTTTTAACCTTAGCAGTCCATTTTTATCCAAACTCAGATCTCTTTGGTCCAATTTTTCTATATTTTTGTGTAGTTATGTTGTTGTTTTAATGTATTTTTCGTCATTACAGCTTGCAGGTTTTATTGTTTGTTCGATATCATTTTCTTCTTTGCTAACACTTATCTCAAAAAGTCTATTAGTACTTTGACTTAGGGAATCTGCAACTTTTTTTTCTTTACCTTTGATGTGTCTTACTTCGAAATCAAATTCACTCAAGAAGGCAAGCCACCTCACTTTCCTTGGGTTGAGATCTGGTTCACTGAATAAGAATTTCATAACACTGTTGTTGGTTAGCAGCAGAAAGTTTCTCCCCATTAAATAGTGTCACCACATTTTTAGTGCATGAATTACAGTAGCTAAATCCAAATCATGTGTGACATATTTTCGTTCATGTTCTTTAAGTTTACATGATTCGTAACAGATGACGTTCCCCTCTTGAGTTAGGACACCTCCCAAGCCTTCTTTGCTTGCATCCACACAAACTTTAAAGTCTTTGTCAGGGTCTGCTATCCTTAAAATAGGTGTTGTAGTTAACAGTCAATTTAGCTTATTAAATTTGTCCTCACACTTTTGTGACCAAGTAAACCTTGTTCCCTTTTTCTGTAGAGATGTAATTGGATACACGATATTAGAAAATCCTTCGATAAATTTGTGATAGTAACCGGTAATTCCCATAAATAATCTGATGTCTGCTACATCCTTATGGATAGGCCATTCCATAATGGATTTTATCTTATTTGGATCAACTACAATACCCTCTTCAGATATCACGTATCCAAGGTACTATATTCTTCTTTGGTAGAAGTCGCATTTGTCATACTTTGCATACAACTTGTGTTTCCTTAAGGTCTGCAATACTATTTTTAAATGTTCGTCATGTTCTTCTTTCGTGTTTGAGTAAGCTAAAATATCATTGATAGATACCAATACAAATTTATCCAAATATTGACTGAATATACTATTCATCAAACACATAAAGGTTGTTGGTACATTAGTAAGACCAAACAGAATCACGACAAAATCATAGTGTCTGTATCGTGTTCTAAATGTTGTTTTACTTATATCTTCATCCTTTATTTTGACTTGGTGATAACCAGACCATAAATCTAACTTAGAGAAATTCTTTTCTCCTCCCACTTGGTCAAACAGGTCGTTAATTCTGGGTAGAGGATACTTATTTTTAATCGTCATCTTGTTTAAATTTTGATAATCAATGCATAACATTAAATTCCCATCTTTTTTTTTAACGAAAAGATTCGGTGCTCCCCAAGGAGAGACACCCGGTCTGATATATTGTTTATCCAATAGTCCTTGCAGTTGAATTTTCAGCTCTGTTAATCCAGGTAAACTCATTCTATAAGGTGCCTTAGATATCGGGGCAGATCCATGTAGTATATCGATAGAGAAATCTATCTCTCTTCTTAGAGGTATTTCTGGTATTTCTTCCATAAATACTTCTCTAAACCCATGTAGGACTGCAAAGTCTTCTAGACTGGGTTTATTTTCCTTTTCTAACAGATTAGTTACTTGAATAACATAAACTTGGTAACTCTTATTCATACATTTCTTAAAATGCATGGTTGATATCTGCCTAACTGAAACTGGTTTTCTTATCCCTTGTATTGTCCTAACTGTGTTTTTTTCATCTCTGTAAGTGATTTTTCATAAAGGTTCAAAATTACTTTATGTTTATCTAACTAGTCCATTCCAATGATTATATTGTAAGATCCCAAAGGTAAAACATTCAAATTTAACTTTGTACTTTGGCCATCTATATTGAGTTTAGATTCAGAAATGAAATATGTTACTTTTATCTTAGTCCCTGTTGCTAACTGTACTAACAATGACTTAGCATGCTTTACTTTCTTGATCTTGTTTAATTCAACTAAACTAGGAGTAACATAACTCAGACTAGCTCTTGGGTTAATTAAAATAGAAATGTGATTATCATGAATTTTACCTTCAACCTCCATGATAGTGTATTGATGATCAACTTGTATGCCATCTACAACTACATTAATTGTTTGCACACTTCTACCCATATACCCTATTGTAGAGGCTTCTTGCAGGTTATGGACTGTAGTTCTTTCTCAAGTGAGGTTCTCCACACTCCCAGTACTTTAATGGTTCTCTGGGGCTATTCCCAAATTTCTTGACTCCCATATTAGCTGGTCTATCTCCCCCTTGAGCATTCTGGTTGTTTGAATGATAATATTTCTTTTGGAAGTTCTTTTCAATATTTTGGAAAGGGGAAGGTTGGAAGCCTTTCTTCTGATGATTCATTTTGACCTGTTTCTTGTCCTTCCATGCCTTGGGAATTTCAGACTTCTATTTATACTGATCATAGCACATTCGGGCCTTTATAAATACTTCGCTTAAATTTTTGGGATTGTCAAATTCAATTCTTTCCTTGTATGACTATGGTATACAACTTAAGAATCGTTGTATCTTTACTTTTTCATCCTTTATGTATGGCACAAATCTCAATAATTCGAGAGATTTATTTATCAGATCGTCCATGGTCATTTTCCCGAGTCTTAGCTCATAAAATTCCTTAGTCTTTCTTTCAAAATATCTTTATGATAAATATTGTTTCTTAAAATATTTCTTGAAATTTGACCATTCCATCTGTTTCTCTTTTGATCCCTTGGCCAATTTCATCTCTTTCCACCATATACTTGCTTTTCCCTTCAAGTTATAAATGGCCATTCTGAATTTTAGGTTACTAAAATGATCCAGGTGGATATCGGTGGCCACTCACCTTTTCCAAATGGCTTAAAATGACTTTCTGGCAATTTTGGCAATTTACTATTTTTAGCAGGTTTTAACTTTCGGGGCCATTTTGAGGGTCCAAATGAAGGTTTTTCAAGATTTAGGTTCTCAATGATAGTCTAAGGCATAATTGAGCCCCCAAAATGAATATCCTTGATGATACCTTTCCAACGAGCTATCACACGACTAAAATGGAGATTGTATGCAAAAGTTACGACCCTGAGAAATTGATGTACTCAATTACCCAAACGGGGCCCACATGACTTTTGGCACTTCATCTCCTAGGGTTAGGTTTTTGGATGTCTAGGAATTTTGACATTCCTGTCTATTGTAAAAAGGCCTTCCGAGCCTCATTGTAACCATCTTCTTGCGAAAGCGAGCAGTCGTCACATCTCTTCTCAGAGATAAGCTGCCACCATTCTAGCGAGTCTTTCACTCTGTATTTTTACAATCTCTGTACATTTCTCTGATTAATAGAAATTGTGTATTACTGTAAATTTGTGTTTATGGTTGCATCTCTGATACATTCCTGTTATATTATTGAATATCTGCAATATCTCTATGCATTTCTTTATTATATCTCCCCTCTCATTTCGTGCCGAAAATAATCCGGATCAGTGATATCAGAGCAAGCTGCTCTTGATCATTTTTCAATGCATGTCCCCGACGAGGTCCGAGTATAGAAAGTTGTGTCTCAATCTTGTCTCTCTCAAGGAAAATCACTCTCGCACACCCAAGAAACCCTCAATGGCGGAAGAAAATAAAAACGATGGAGCAGACGATCCTATCAGTCTGTTGCTTAAGCAAGCTCTCACGGAGGGACGAAATGATGGAGAATTTTTCCCACATCCTTCAATGCCTTCCAATAGCATCAGGTGCATCTTCATCAAGTGACCACTTTGGAGGAACCTTGCCTTTCAAGGTATAGGTTAATTTTGATATTCCCATATTTGAAGGTCAAATAGATGCAGATGCCCTAGATAAATGGTTAAATCTGCTAGAAGGTTATTTCTCTGTTCATAATTTTTCAAACAAGGAAAAGATCACCTGCACACTCCTTAAGGCTCTCCCCCGTGTCAAACATTGGTGGGAAACTTATTGGGAGCAGATTTCCATAGAGGATTCTAGAATATATGGGGCCGAGCCCACTTGGGAATTTTTTGTGGATGCAGTAAAGGAAAAATACTACCCTGTTGGCAACTATGAGGACTAGTACATGTGATGGACCACACTACGGCAAGAGAAGGGCCAATCAGTTCCAGAGTTCACCAATAGCTTCCATACCTTGCGCACCAAGCTGGGTACCAAAGACTCTGAACGACATTTGGTTCTTTAATACCGTGGGGCTCTACACAGATACATCCAAACTGAAATGGATTTTCTGGACATCTCATCACTTGGTGCTGCCTATCGATATGTTGTTAAAATTGAGGAGAAATTTAAGCACCAGAACAAACGGGAGTTTGGGTCTACAAATCCACAACAACCAATGTATGA
>JASDQU010101567.1:281758-305767 GCA_032191745.1 Picea mariana | reverse complement strand
ACAGGATAACAGAGGTAGTTCCAACTACTGCCCCACCTAAACAGTGCCACATGGTAGTATCTCATACTACAAAATTCATCTTCTCCACAATCTATTCAAAAAGGAAACAAAAGGATACTGCAACCACTACAGCCTCGACCCAAGCACTTTCTATCCACCAGAAGCGGGTCGACAAGGTTGCAGCAAAGCACAAAGACTCATTTTTCACACAGTCATCTCATGTAGCTAGACTGGTTAAAAAGGTCCAACCCTTCCAGCCACAAGTTCGTGATGACCTTCAACAAACCAAGCAACGCGACGGTTCCAACAAGGCAAGCAACTCACCAAGATGCAGATTCAACAAATGCTTTTCCCTCTCCCTCGGGAACTCAAAGAAATGGAGACCATTGCTTCCTAAGGAGGGAGGATTGATCCAGGTGGATATCGGTGGCCACCCACCTTTTCCAAATGGCTCAAAACGACTTTTTGGCAATTTTGGCAATTTAATATTTTTAGCAGGTTTTAACTTCTGGGGCCATTTTGAGGGTCCAAATGAAGGTTTTTCAAGATTGAGGTTCTCATTGATATACAAAGGAATTATTGAGCCCCTAAAATGAATCTCCTCGATGATACCTTTCCAACGAGCTATCACACACCTAAAATGGAGATCGTATGCAAACATTACGACCACGGGAAGTTGATGTACTCACTTACCCAAATGGGGCCCACATGACTTTTGACGATTCATCTCCTAGAGTTAGGTTTTTGGATGTTTAGGAATTTTGGCATTCCCATCTATTGTAAAAATGCCTTTCGAGCCTCATTGTAACCATCTTCTTATGAATGCGAGTAGCCGTCACATCTCTTCTCAGAGATAAGCTACCACCATTCTAACGAGTCTTTCACTCTGTATTTTTACAGTCTCTGTACATTTCTCTGATTAATAGAAAACGTGTATTAATGTGTATTTGTTTTTATGGTTGCATATATGATACATTCCTATTATATTATTGAATATCTGCAATATCTCTGTGCATTTCTTTAGTATATCTCCGCTCTCATTTCGTGCAAAAAATAATCCGGATCAATGATATCAGAGCAGGCTGCTCTTGATCATTTTTCAATGCATGTCCCCAACGAGGTCCGAGTATAGCAAGTTGTGTCTCAAGATTGTCTCTATCAAGGGCAATCACTCTCACACACCCAAGAAACCCTCAATGGCAGAAGAAAATAAAAATGATGGAGCAGACGATCCTATCAGTCTGTTGCTTGAGCAAGCTCTCACGTGACAGAGGGACGAAATGATGGAGAATTTTTCCCACATCCTTCAATGCCTGCCAATAGCATCAGGTGCATCTTCATCAAGTGACCACTTTGGAGGAACCTCACCTTTCAAGGTACAGGTTAATTTTGATATTCCCGTATTTGAAGGTCAAATAGATGCAGATGCCCTAGATACATGGTTAAATCTGCTAGAAGGTTATTTCTCTGTTCATAATTTTTCAGACAAGGAAAAGATCACCTTCACACTCCTTAAGGCTCTCCCCCATGTCAAACATTGGTGGGAAACATACTGGGAGCAGAGTTCCACAGAGGATTATGGAATATATGGGGCCGAGCCCACTTGGGAATTTTTTGTGGATGCGGTAAAGGAACAATACTACCCTGTTGGCAACTATGAGGACCAGTACATGAGATGGACCAAACTACGGCAAGAGAAGGACCAATCAGTTCCAGAGTTCACCAATAGCTTCCATACCTTGCGCACCAAGCTGGGTATCAAAGACTCTGAATGACATTTGGTTCTGAAATACCATGGGGCTCTACACAGATACATCCAAACTGAAATGGATTTTCTAGACATCTCATCACTCGGTGTTTCCTATTGATATGTTGTTAAAATCGAGGAGAAATTTAAGCACCAGAACAAACGTGAGTTCGGGTCTACAAATCCACAACAACCAAAGTATGACAAAGACAACCCAAACAAATAGTCTCCCGAAAACTAGTCCAAGAAGGGTCACGGGAAGACAAAGAAGGACACCGAAAAATGGTATGATTTCCACAAAAGACCCTGGCATAACACCAATGAATGTCGCTCAAAACAGTCATTGGTGGCCGAGATCAAAGACAAGGAGCCAAACCCTGATTGAGAATCTGATTCTGAAAATAATGGGAAAAGACAGATCATGGACGTAGACCCCACTGCTATTGTCGCGACCGCAACAATTCAACCAGAAGAACCAATAGATCCTGAAGAGGGGGAGCACCTTTTTCATTCATAGATGTGGGCGAAGGGGACCCCGTTCAATTTTGTTGTTGATAATGGAAGCCAAAAGAACCTCATCTCAGCAGAGGTCGTCAAACAGTTGGGATTGTCGACAACACCACACACGCAGCCATACAACATCGGGTGGCTTCACCAAGGACGAGATCTTCGTGTTAGCCAGTAGTGTCGNGTCTCGACCCCGTAGTGTCATTATTACTCTGGGGGGTCATCTCTACAGGATACCAGAGGTAGTTCCAACTACTGCCCCACCTAAACAGTGCCACAAGGTAGTATCTCATACTACAAAATTCATCTTCTCCACAATCTGTTCAAAAAGGAAACAAAAGGATACTACAACCACTACAGCCTCGACCCAAGCACCTTCTATCCACCAGAAGCGGGTTGACAATGTTGTAGCAAAGCACAAAGACTCATTTTTCACACAGTCATCTCATGTAGCTAGACTGGTTAAAAAGGTTCAACCCTTCCAGCCACAAGTTCATGACGACCTTCAACAAACCAAGCAACGCGACGGTTCCAACAAGGCAAGCAACTCACCAAGATGCAGATTCAACAAATGCTTTTCCCTCTCCCCCAGGAACTCAACGCAATGGAGACCATTGCTTCCTAAGGAGGAAGGATTGATCCAGGTGGATATCGGTGGCCACCCACCTTTTCCAAATGGCTCAAAACGACTTTCTGGCAATTTTGGGAATTTACTATTTTTAGCAGGTTTTAACTTTCGGGGCCATTTTGAGGGTCCAAATGAAGGTTTTTCGAGACTAATATTCTCAATGATAGTCAAAGTCATGATTGATCCCCCAAAATGAATCTCCTCAACGATACCTTTCCAACAAGCTATCACACGCCTAAAACGGAGATCGTATGCAAAAGTTACGACCCCAGGAAGTTGATGTACTCACTTACCCAAACGGGGCCCACATGACTTTTGGCGCTTCATCTCCTAGGGTTAGGTTGTTGGATGTCTAGGAATTTTGGCATTCCGGTCTATTGTAAAAAGGCCTTCCAAGCCTAATTGTAACCATCTTCTTGTGAATGCGAGTAGCCGTCACATCTCTTCTCAGAGATAAGCTGCCACCATTATAACGAGTCTTTCACTCTGTATTTTTACAGTCTCTATACATTTCTCTGATTAATAGAAATCATGTATTACTGTATATTTGTGTTTATGGTTTCATCTCTGATACATTCCTGTTATATTATTGAATATCTGCAATATCTCTGTGCATTTCTTTATTATATCTCCGCTCTCATTTCATGCCAAAAATAATCTGGATCATAGAATAATTATAAATTTGGAAGAGTTTCTTTATATCTATAAGTCATGCTTCTATCTCTTCACCCGTCCTTGATTCTCCATCAAAAGTGGATGGTTTTATCTTCTTGAATTCACCTTCCAGGTGATCTACTTGTTTTCTTTTCCTTCAAGTGGCTATTTTGTTTCCTTCCACTTGTGTGTCTTTAGAAGAACTGTTCTTGTTTTCTATTTCATGACCATAATTTTTATAACATACTTTGTTGACTTCTTCCTCCTTGTCATTGTCTTTTGGTCTCTTCTTTGTTACTATGTTGTGCAAAAACATTTCATTTATTTCTTGCTAGTCTTCCTGTGCCTTTTTCAGATTTTGATTATTTGCTTTGAACACTTGTAATTCCATGATAAGGTTCCTCATTGTTTCTAGAACCTGGGTGGCTGAACTTCCTTCACTGTTATGTGCAGGTTCTTTAGGAAGTCCTTGATCGAGATTTTCTTCAAGTCTGATCTCGTCTTCTTTATGTGCTTCCATTATCACAACATACCAAAACTTTTCTATTTGTAACAGTAAACATATTTGTTAGTTTTTTTCTTTTAATAGAAAAAAAATAAACTAAACTAATTTGGCCTTGCCTTGAGGTCCAAGTGCCTTAACCTTTAGCTCTAATACCATATGTAATGTACCCCAAATCTCCCAAAAAAAAAAAAATTTGTTAAGGGACATTAAAAGTACCTTGACTCTTCAATATTTGTTCAAACATAACTTTATTATATGCAGAGTAGTTTTATCCTCGCTACTGGATTTGAAAACTTATGCTTATTTTGTACTTAGTACAATTGTGACCAGGGATATCATATCCCTTAGAATATCTACCTCTATATGTTAAATTATGCTGTACAAAATTCACAGTGCAAAATAACCTGAAGACTATTGACTATCCTATAGTCTACCCATAACCAATTAGTACTTATCCATTTGACATACATTCATATAGTTTACTAAGTGACTATCATATGGATTCCATAGTGCTGAAACTATCTATGTCAATAGGTACATATCAATATTTTATCAAATAACCTCTCATAATCTTAACTCTAACTATATCAACATACTTGTGCATATATTGTTTACCATAATATACAACACTATATAATATATGGATACTATATACTAAGCGCTATCCACAACATAATATTATTGTTTAAAAATTGTAACAATGAACATATCCACAATATTGCAGTTTGTTTAATATATATATAACCATGCACCTATCCATCGTATTGCATATTGTTTAATATACAAGATACTATCGCAACCATGCTTTAGCCTAACGATATAGTTATCATTTTACACCGAGGACTACTACGAGATGTACATATCATTCGTAAACTCCCCAATGATACTTGCCATTAATCCTAAAGTTTAACATGTTGGGAACCAAATGAAGTTTTCCCTTAGCTTAACATAGGGAACATAAATCATTACACGCACAGTTTGTAAGCCTAACTGGCTGGCACTACAACTCAACAATAAATTTGTTTGCAAATTGTTTAATGGAGGATGTCAGTCTAAAATTCACTCCCTGGCTAAACCATTTAATGGAGACCTGAACTGTACTTCTTGGAAATTGACACTTTGACTGCCACGTCCAATGTAAACCCGCCATCTCCAATTTTTCGCATGGAAAGTGTATTGGTGCGTATCCATCGCATTAATCCTCTAACGAGGCCTGAGGTAAGGCTCAATGTAATGTTTTTTCTCTGCACAAAAATGTTCTTTTCTCTGCAAGCTAACCTTGCCCCTTCTCTTCATGGTCAGTGATAATGGAAGCTCGACTCTGGTAAAAAACAATGGGAGAAGGAAACACATTTCTGGTTCCTCTTCTGCTCAAGGTAAATAAGACTCCACTGCCCTAGTACTTTGTAACTCAGGCATAACACTTCTTTTGGAAATGTAGTAGCATTTCACCTTCGTAAATGTTTCCTCCCGGGGCTATTCTGGGTTTTACATTTCTTGGGACTGGGGTTAGAGTACTCTCAGGTTGAATGATACTCTTCTAATATTCATGGCTTACGGTGCTCTTGTGGTCATAAATGTTTTACTACCTATCTGTTGGTATTCTTTTCACATTCTCCTATATCTACCATTATAACAATGTTAACCCTACCATTACCCATATCTATTTCATTTTTTCTCGGTGGAAGAAACCCGTAGATCTATACCCTGTGTGAGAATATATTAACACTGAAATTCATAAATTTTTTCTCAATTATTTATGTTAGCATTCCAATGTGTAATGGTTACTCTGCGTAAGCATAAATGTGTAAACTTATTTTTATTCCTTGTAGGGTTCTACTCTGTGTACATGTCAATGGTTAACCCTATGCTCATGAGTTACCATATGGGTTCCCTACAACAACATCAACAAGGAAAGAATTAACCTTTTGTTTGTAATTTTCACTCAGTAATTGTACACTGTTAAAACTATCGAGCAATTCTTAACTCTCTGTTTGCATAATTTATCTTTTGTGTTTTATATAGCGTAGGTATATGTATATCCAACAACATCAACCCTCTTTTCATGAAGTTGCATTCTATATTTCCTACAATGAATACGTATCGGCCACCATTAATCCTATGTTTTGTAGATTTCACTCTGTGTTTTATATATCAACTCGTAATTTAATTAGGGATTATACATAGAAAATGGTTAGACATTACTCGTACTATGTATATGTCCTTTGAATTTCAATTAATTGCCTCTGTGGAAAAGCATGATTACGCTGCAAAATATAAATATCAATCCTTTGGTAACTCGTAAGTCAATTCTCTGTGTATGTAATTGTGTTACTTACCCCTACGGGTATTAGTAAACGTGCCTGTGTGGTTATAAATAGTAGTTTTAAATCCTTTGTGGAAAGTAAGTTTATGCTCTAAGTAATTTACACTACACTTTGTAAATCGTAACCTACGATGTGTTTACAACAGTCTTATTTTACCCTTTGTGGGGATTCGCAAATGCGCTCTGTATATTTACTTTATCCTTGCATAATTCTTAAGTTGTGTATTTAATTTACCACTGTATAATTCATAACTTGTGTATTTATTTTATCATTGTATAATTCATAACTTATGCTATGTTACAAAAAATAATTATTCTCATTTACATTAATTAATGATGGGGCCTTGTTTCGTTTTGCAAGGGTACCCATCAGCTTATTTTGGGTCCACTCCTCCCCCTTTGGATCATGGAAGGATTGTCACACAAGCTCCAATAGCGATCTGGTTTTACGCCAAACTCAATATAAGTATTGTCTCGTCTGGTTTCATTATTTGTTTTCCATTAAATACTTAACATAGTTTACTAAACCTATTGTCTTCTCCTTTTTCAAGTTTATACAAATCGAGGTGAGCATATCAACGAAAGGACTCTCACTCGAAAAGGTATTTCAGTTCTGATCTTGGAGTTTAAGCAATTCTTCTTAGATTCTGTCTAAAAGTGGTAATGGATTCCTTGACCTATGGTACTCCACGGTAATAATTTGAGCCATAATCACGTGGACACACAAGTTGTTTGTAATTACTTTCAATTAATACACAGGTTATTTGAAACCATTTTGAACAAGATTCATTGAATATAACAACTATTGTACCATGCATTTGTAGACTATTGAATCATTGTTTTATGTGGTTTTAAACATAAATAATATGTAAGGATATATGATAATTGTTCTTCGTTCCACCTATTGTCTATGCTACTTGTATAGATTTGAAATAACAATTCAATGTATATCTATTTCAATGGTTAATAAGAACATAGTAGCATCTACTTTTCCTTTATGCATGAACACATATATATAATTATACACAACCATTTATATATATGCATAACCCTACTTAATGATTATTATGAACATACAATGGTTCTTTCATTTCTTTATGTATGATTATAATATATGTATATACAATTATCTATGTATGTATAACATATTTCATTATTAAATGAAACATTTAATAGTTCTGTTATTTATGCCAAGTAAGCACACATATATATGTATATACAATCATCACATAAACCATCTCATTCCTGACAAATAATAATCAACAAAATATTAGTGAGAATGCAAGTAAAGGTACATATCTGAAAAATTTGATGTTGGGACACAAATGGAACAACCATGTTCCACCCAACCATAGAACATAAACAACCAAGTTTACTCTCCCCATTCACCCCCTAGCATGACCATGAGTCCATAAGGGAAAACTGAAATGATCCTCCTTTGCTACAGTCACCTTCCACAGATCAAAAATTCCCTTGCCTCACACAAACAATGTTCATAACAACAAGTAGTTTCATTTCTCAAACATACTAAGAAATGTGTTGCCTCCTCCATATGTTGTATTTATATGCATCTTGTCCCTAGGTCTTTCCTTCCCTCCTTGGGAAATTCGCAGCTTTACAAATAACACAGCAGGGGTAAGTAACACAATTACATACACAAAGAATTGACTTGTGATTTACCAAATGATTGACATTTATATTTTGCAGCGTAATCACACTTTTCCATAGAGGCAATTAATTGAAATTCAAAGGAAATATCCATAGTACAAGTAATGTCTAACCATTTTCTATATATAATCTAGAATTAAATTACGAGTTGATATATAAAACATAGAGTGAAATCTACAAAACATAGGATTAATGGTGGTTGATACGTATTCACTGTAGGAAATATATAATGCAACTTCATGAACATAGGGTCGATGTTGTTGGATATACATATACCTACACTATATAAAACACAAAAGATAAATTATGCAAATAGAGAGTTAAAAATTGCCCGATACGTTTAACACTGTACAATTACTGAGTGAAAATTACAAACAAAAGGTTAATTCTTGCCTTGTTGATGTTGTTGTAGGGAACCCAGATGGTAACTCATGAGCATAGGGTTAACCATTGACATGTACAGAGAGAAGAACCCTACAAGGAATAAAAATAAATTTACACATTTATGCTTACGCAGAGTACCCATTACACATTGGAATGCTAACATAAATAATCGAGAACATATTTACGAATTTCAATGTTAATATATTCTCACACATGGTATAGATCTACGGGTTTCTTCCACAGAGAACAAATGAAATAGATATGGGTAATGGTAGGGTTAACATTTCTATAATGGTCAATATAGGAGAATGTGAAAAGAATACCAACAGATAACTAGTAAAATGTTTATGACCACAAGAGCACCATAATCCATGAATATTAGAAGAGTATCAGCCAACTTGAGAGTACTCTAACCCCAGTCCCAACAAATGTAAAACCTAGAATAGCCCTAGGAGGAAACATTTACAAAGGTGAAATGCTACTACATTGCCAAAAAAAGTGTTATGCCCGAGTTACAGAGTACTAGGGTAGTGGAGTCTTATTTACCTTGCGCAGAAGAGGAACCAGAAATGTGTTGCCTTCTCCCATTGTTTTTAACCAGATCCGAGCTTCCATTATCACCAACCATGCAGAGAAGGGGCAAGGTTAGCTTGTGGAGAAAAGAACATTTTTGTGCAAAGAAAAAACGTTACAATGAACCTTACCTTGGGCCTCGTTAGAGGAGTAATGTGACGATTACACGCCAGTACACTTGCCATGTGAAAAATTGGAGATGGCAGGTTTACATTGGACGCGGTGATCAAAGTGTCAATTTCCGAGAGGTACAGTTTAGGTCTCCATTAAATGGTTTAGCCAGGGAGTAAATGTCAGACTGACATCCTCCATTAAACAATTTGCAAACAAATTTATTGTTGAGTTGTAGTGCCAGCCAGTTAGGGTTACGAACTGTGCGTGTAATGATTTTTGTTCGCTACGTTAAGCTAAGGGAAAACTTCACTTGGTTCCCAACATGTTAAACTTTAGGATTAACGACAAGTATCATTAGGGATTTTACTAATGATATGTACATCTCATAGTAGTCCTCGGTGTAAAACGATAACTATATCATTAGGATAAATCATGGTTGCGATAGTATATTGTATATTAAACGATATGCATTACAATGGATAGGTGCATGGTTATATATATTAAATGATCTGCAATATTGTGGATAGGTTCATTGTTACGATTTTCAAACAATAATATTATGTTGTGGATAGCGCTTAGTATATAGTATCCATATATTATATAGTTTTGTATATTATGGTAAACAATATATGCACGAGCATGTTGATATAGTTAGAGTTAAGATTATGAGAGGTTATTTGATAAAATATTGATATGTACCTATTGACATAGATAGTTTCAGCACTATGGAATCCATATGATAGTCACTTAGTAAACTATATGTATGTATGTCAAATGGATAAGTACTAATTTGTTATGGGTAGACTATAGAATAATAGACTATGGGTAGACTATGGGTAGACATAATAGCATCTACTTTTCCTTTATGCATGAAAACATATATATAAGTATACACAACCATTTATATATATGCATAACCCTACTTAATGATTATTATGAACATACAACGGTTCTTTCATTTCTTTATGTATGATTATAATATATGTATATACAGTTATCTATGTATGTATAACATATTTCATGATTAAATGAAACATTTAATAGTTCTGTTACTTCTGTCAAGTAAGCAAACATGTATATGTATATACAATCATCACATAAACTATCTCATTCCCGACAAATAATAATCAACAAAATATTAACGAGAATGCAAGTAAAGGTACATATATGAAAAATATGATGTTGGGACACAAATGGAACAACCACGTTCCATCCAACCATAGAACATAAACAACCAATTTTACTTTCCCCGTTCACCCCCTAGCATGACCATGAGTCCATAAGGGAAAACTGAAATGATCCTCCTTTGCTACATCCGCCTTCCACATATCAGAAATTCCCTTGCCCCACACTAACAATGTTCATAACAACAAGTAGTTTCATTTCCCAAACATACTAAGCAACATGTTGCCTCCTCCATATGTTGTATTTATATGCATCTTGTGCCTAGGTCTTTCCTTCCCTCCTTGGATAATTTGCATCTTTACAAATCCTTGATTTTTAGGGATTGCTAGTGGTCAAATCCCTCATTTTCCACTTGTAAAAATCAACCCTGAGGAAACTCAAATCTATTCCCCACTCATGGAGTCATGGTCAACTATTTTTAACCTAGATGTTCCATTTGTATTCCAGCATTTAATTTATTAAAAATTTTGTATTTCACATGTGTCACAATCAAATAAGTTAGTTGGGCAAGTCAAATCTTTGCCCAACAGTCATAAAAAATAATTACAATAATCAAATTCCAAATTCGGATTTGCCATAAATGGAAAATAATTTGCAAATCTAAATTTACCAAAAACATAAATTTATTCCCAAGTACACTTAGACTTTAATATTCAATTATTTTTGGGGATATTAAATCTGACATAGATACTTTGCTAAATCAAGGAATCTCCACTAGGAGACTCACCCCACCGTCACAGTGAATGCATTACCAGTTGCTATGGCCACATTAAAACATTAATATTCCATTATTGTGGTTATGTAATTTTGTGAGAGCATTAATCCACTAACTTAATTGGTAGCATTTGTTTTTTTTTAAATAATTTTTAATTATAAAAATGAGCAAAAATAAACTGAGGGTAATAAAATCAAATTACAATGCCCTTAACCAATGACAAACTGAGTTAGTGAAATTATAAAAATGACAAATTGAGTAAGTGAAATTATAAAAATAAGTTTTTTTTTTTAATATTTAAAAAGAAAATAAAACAAGACACAAGGGAACATAGATTATGAGTGCAATTGCCTACAAAATAGGCCAAATAATGTCACAAAACACACATGTTAATAGGTGGGAAAAGGAGGTTGACCGCTATGCCAATGCTATGGTCCCTTGCCGGAGGCAATGACTAATAAGATAAATTAACGGAGTTGGATTTCTCGTGACTATTTTGATAATTAAGCTTTAATATTTTAAATCACATATTAATATGTTGTGAGATTTTTATTGAGTACTTATCATATAATAATAAGATAAATAAATTGGAAGGTAAGACATTTTTTTAAAATTATGGTAGCATGAAAAATTATCATGAATTACATAATTAAAAAAAAATACTTTATCAACTTTATTTAAAAAAATTAAAATTATTTCTTTATTTTAACTAGTGCAAAGAAGAAAACCAACATTTTTAAAACAATTACTGCATGGCAACGCAGTCCCTATAGAGTTGAATTGGGAATAAATGAAGAGGTATGGAGGCCCGAAGTAACTATGAGTCTTTGATCTTGAAAGAGAGAGGGAACCGTTGATCACCATATCATACCAGAAATTTGTCGATTCGACAATTCATGAGATTTGTCATGAGACAAGTTGATATAATATTTGATTCTGGTTTCCTTCGTTGGTTTTATCGAAAATGAAATTTCATATTCCTCAACATTTAATGTAAGGGGTTCTTAATAATAGGGGTTTTCAGCTTCCAATTTTGATCTAAAAGTGTCAAGATGGCAGGGTTCACGAGGTGGGTTTTAATGGCTTTAATGACTGTCCAATTATTTTGTGTTGGCATGGCGTGGAATAGTCAATTCAATGGTAGAGTCTTGTGTGATGTGTGAGTTTTTATAGTCCTTCCAAGATGTAACTTTAAGTGAAATTTATGATAATATAATATAGAGGGAATATCTTGTTAGTTGAGTCATAAATTTAATTTTAAGCAATATAGAAATGATTGACAAAACTGTTAAAATAGAGAAAGGCATGAAATACACTCATTTGATGTAGTAGAAAAAATGAAGATGTTCCCTTGACAGACGATGAAGAATGAAACAATTTACACATATGAGAGGTCTTGATTTTACTCATAGTAGGAACAGAGGAAAAAAATATAACTAAATGGAAAACATAGGGAAAACACATAACTCAAATCAAAAGAGACTTAGAATCTTTGTCTTCTCTTGTATTAATATTCGATAATTTATTTGTTTTACATTTAACCAAAAGAAGTCTAGAAAAGATGTAAGATCTATGTATTTATAAAAAAATTGTCTTAGCTAGAAGTAGTTAGACTTTCCACAATATCTGCTACAAATATCGAATTCAATCCAAATTGAAAAGAAAAGCACAGATTTTGCTGAGTTATGGATTGATGTATTGGTAGTTCATAATCTCCTTTATTGGGTCCCGGATGTGCTTTCTTTCGACTATTCATTGAACTGGGTACACATTTCTATCAATGTTATGAAAAATCTCAAAGGTTCAATGTTCTCGTTCAATTCGAAGGCAAATACCTTCTTTTGTACTAGTGTTAGCTTCTCCTGAATCTTCATTATCGTTTGGGCTGTAATTTGGTGTTGAAAACCAAGTTTTAGCAACAAGTCTTTTATATTGAGAAAATCAATCTAGTTCATATGTTGGATGATAGATTGTATACTTTCCTTATTCTTTATGGAGCTTTCTTTATTCTTTTCTATGTCAATTTTCTCGAGTGTCTCAGAGATATCATTACCTTTGAATTCAACAAATTTTGTCTCCACAACAGACATGGTATTTATACAAGCCTCCTTTTCCTCCCTACCAATCTTCTTGCTTTCTTGTAGGTTTGTCTCCCAAACTTTCAAGGCCATTTCAACTTTCACCTGTTCAGATTGTGAAAAAGGGGCGAGACCAGGAATATTGGATTTTTTCCTACATACAATGAATTCCTAAAATTTGGATCTGGCCATACATGCATCATTTTATTTCTCATAAATACTTTTCAGAGAATTATTTATTTTCTTATAGTATTACTAAATAGTATCCATTTTTTGATATAGATCCTAATTGATAGCTTCCAACTTTTCATTAATTTTATATGCTTATTTTTGGAATAAAGTATTATCTATGTTTGTCTTTTCCCGTTAATCTATTATGGTCTGCAACTGTTGTTATTGAACTATCTCACTGAGAAATTATGGAATTACTATTCTGGACAATCATCTCTAGTTTTCCCTATAGCTGCTTCATCTGTTGTTTATATGACAACATCATTTGATCTATGTCATAATTCATTTTGCTCATGATAACGTGTTCTGTGCTCTGAATTTCAATTTGCAACTTTTCAACCAAGAGAGACTTTTCTTGCAGTTGCTTTGACAGATTGCACACTGACCATTGGTTGGTAGTGGAAAATGCTCCTAGTGAATATGCAACCTCTTTGGAAAATTGAGGGTCATTTTTTTCATGTCCATCATATACTATTCTGTGTTTCTTGGTGGACACTCCTTCCTTCTGGTGATATTCTTTTCTAATGATATATTTTCTTTTCTTATTGAAAAATAAATTGGATGGGGGCATTTATTCAGGCAACATGGGAGTGAGTTCATCTAGATGGGTGACTTCGGAACTGAGAACATCAAAACTGGTTGATAAAGGAGTTATTGAGGGAATAGGGGAAATAAGTGCAATAGACTTTTCTACACTAGTATTACTGGGAGTAATAGTGGTAGTAACTGGTGATGAAGGGGGAGAAGCATGATCATCTTTCATGAAGGATTCAAGGGAAACTAATAACTCTTGATCATTTAGGCCTGACAATGATGCATTTATATGTTTAAATAATGTATATGTATTGTTCAATACTTGTTCAGTTTTGTCCTCAATGGAGCTATTTCATTGGGGTTCTTGTGGATCTAGTTTCATGCGGAGATGGAATGGGATTTGATTCTCCTTGAAAAATCGTAGGAAATTTGTTCCTTCTGTGGTTTTGAAAGCTCAGGAAACTAGCCTGTTGTTCAGGAGGAAGAGACTGAAATATGTTTTTGAATTCTTCATAGGATCTAGCTCCTCAGAAAACATTGTCATAAGGGGAGTCTTCATGTATATATATTTTCATGTTCAAATGGGCCAAATGATTCTCTACTATTCTATGAGGATCATGTTTTTTGAATTCAATGTCAACTAATTTGAAATCTTCTAAGGCCGCAACCTCGAATTTTGAATGACCAAAATCTAACGATGTAAACATGCCAACATGTATGGGAAAAGATGGCCATACCTTTTTCTGAGCCACTTTAAATTCTTTGGCGATTCCTCCTGCAATTGTTTGGTATGCCACTTCACTATAGACCATCCTATCATGCAATAATTTTGGAAGGGTATGGGGAGAAACCAAGTAGCCTAACACTCTAATGTAAGAGAAGGTCTATTCAATGTACCAATCTACAATTGTTACTAAGTTCCCTATAATGTGCTCTGAAATCTTGGGCAAAGGGTGACCATAGATAGCTACAAGAATGGGTACCACTACATTGTGATAGATCTCATAAAATAAATCTTTACCAAATTCTTCCCATAGTTTGGAGTGGTAGAAATGTATAGGCTCGGAACTAGCTGGGGTCCATCTCCAGTTCATCAGGGGAAATGGAGTCATGAAGAAAAGGGCATCCATGATGTAGGTGGACATGTAAAAAGGAGCATGTTGGCCTCTTTATTTAAAATATTTGTACTCGAAAACCTCCTTAGCTAGGTTATCCGACAACATTTTTCCCAGTTGAAACTATAACCTTCGACCACTTCATTGATTATATACACCAAATCAACTGTGAAATGTGCAGATTTTTTCCTTCCAAATAGACGATAGAGCATAATGGAAAGGTATAAAATGTGAGCATCTAAATATGTTGTGAAATATATACCATGAGCGTCAAATTTAAACTTGGATGGATTTCCCCAGTAGGTCTTGATTATGTCATGACTAGTTCTGCCATATTGAGTGCATTCTCTCCTTTCAAAATCCAGAATAAATGTTGCATCATATGTGTATTTGGGTGTGGAATATAGTTTATATATTACTTGTATGTCCTCTGGACGAAAGGAGCCAACAAAGGTGTTCAGGTAATTGATAATTCTTCTGGTTTGAATGTCAATGTGCTTTAGAGCCTAGCTTATCATGTCATTGGAGGGTACTATATTTGGTCAAGCAATAGTCTTGTGCAGTTCAGACTGAGCTAGCAACCTGAGCTTGGCTGAGAATGACTCATCTTCTTATTTTGTTGAATCGTCTGGGCAGAGAATAATATCATGTTCCAAGATATCGTAGGCATGTTTCCAAGACTTGATGGCATATGTAATTCGTGAAGTGGTGTCAAAGAGAATATATGTGTTTGGTTTGGAATCATATGTTGATGCATCTTGCTTCTTCCCTGGTTTGTGTGGCGGAATAATTCTTATAGAAATGAAATTAACCTTACTCTGGTAAGAGAATCCTGTAAGCTCTCAATTACTGAATGGAAAACTCTATTGCAAATGGTAGAATAACTTGAGATTCAAAATGTGTTTATTCATAAATTCTATCAATCTTCGTATTGATCTATTGACAAGGTGATTATAAAAAATCTATGGAATTTATTAAATGGCGATTACAAAAATATTTAACCTTAGCGAGTTATAAATGCCATTAATACTTTGGTGGTTTGACGTTCGTAGGTTTTGAATGTAAGACGAGACAAATCTGTGCAAGGTGGAATTGCGGGAGAAAATAATCATTAACTAATCACTTTTATATTTTAATTAGTCATGATTTAAAAATATTTTATCCTTAAATACTTTGAAACTTCAATATTCGGGGGTTTTGAATGAAGGATGATAGAAATCCTTCGAAGGAGGAATTCCTGTAGTAAACATTCGAACCGCTATAGGTATTTTAGGGCTTCAGAACCCTCGACGGTCTGGAAAGAATTCTTTGTTTTATTTTGTGAAGGGAAATCTCCAAGAGTGACGTGGTAGTGATGACATGATTTTTAGTGGTGTTTCAAGAAAGATGGATGAAACGTTTCGCCTGAAAATGTGTGAATAAGATGACACGAATGTTTAAAACAAGTTCTAGGTGCCATCCCAAGAAAAATTTTAATGACACGTGTTCTATAACTCATTTATAGACCCTTTTAAAGATTATCGCAAGGAACTATCTTCGGGACTCTGAAACTTTGTATATTTGGGCTTTTTGTTGTTTAGATGTCTTGAAACTCGTGAAGTGCGAAGTCCCGAATGACCATTGAAGGTTTTCTTTTAAAATTTGGGCAGGTTTATAATACAGAGAACATGAGAGTCATTTGATCAAATTTAATGGAATTAATCAACATATGATATTGTAGGCACCTTATTAATACATAAGGATCATGGATTTATTTAATTGAAAAGCAGTTGCCTAAGTGTTTTTGGTGAAATTTTATTTTTAAGAGGTAAAAACAAAATATTTTAAAATTTAAAAGTTTAAAATCCTAAAGTGTTCTAACAACTTCAATTATATTACAAGATGAAGAAGATATTCTAATATTGGGCACTCGGGGTGTCATCCTTAGACATATCAGTCAACTGTCCATTTAGGTTACAAAGAATAATTTTTACAAGATGAGGTTCATATGTGGAAATGGTGATGGAAGATTCTTTGGAAAACCCAAAGTCCAACATAAAAATAAAACCTATATGTGGGTTCAGATCAATGACACCTGCACATTCAGAGTTTCAAAATCACATAGGTTTTAAGAAGAAGAAACAACTTGCAAAGCCCGAAATAGATGAAGTGTCATAGATCTGAATGTGCGAAGTGCCACATCACTTTAGGCATGTACCACTCCAGGAGTTTTCTATCTAGAAAAGGTCTAAATCATCGAACACCAAAGAGTCGGAGTCAAGAACTCCCAAGATAATTAATGATAAGATACATTAATCTTGGGTTAATTGGAAGTAAACATGGTTAATGACTCCAGGCCCATACCAGTCCAGAATTTATACAAACTCTTCATAGAGAAATTCCTAAAGGGAGAAGTGCTAGAGGCATGTGACAATCATCTGCAAAGGAAACATGGCATCAACTAGTAAAGACACATGATATCATGTGATGCGAGGTGACCACATCATCCTGGGCCCGTACTTCTCTTAGAGCTATACAAGCTCCACATTCAAAAACCTTTGAAGCCCTAAGTACTGGAGAGATGTGGCATCAATCTGTCGTCGACACGTGTCATAAAACTATCACAAATACGTGGCATCCATCAATCAATGGACATGGAGCTCATATAGACCATGACATGTGGAACTTATTTAAAGCATATTTTGTGTTCGTCATCTGTATGGTTTCAAGTGACACGTGGCACATATTCTTTATGTGACACGCTAGAATTTTGACGTGTCCTATAACTCATTTGTAGACCCTTTTAAATATTATCGCATGGAATTGTCTTCTGTACTTTGGAACTTTGTAGATTCAGGGTTTTTGTTGTTCATATTCCTTGAAATTTCCGAAGCACAAAGTCTCGAAGTGATAGTTGAAGGTTTTTTTTTAAAATTCGGGCAGGTTTATAATGTGGAGAACACGAGATCCATTTGATCAAATTTAATGGAATTCATAAATAGATGATATTTTAAGCACCTTATTAATACATAACGATCATGGATTTATTTAATTGAAAAGAAATTCCCTAAGATTTTTTGGTGAAATTTTATTTTTAAAAGGTAAAAACAAAATATTTTAAAATTTAAAAGTTTAAAATCCTAAAATGTTCTAACAGATTCAATTATCTTACAATATGAAGAAGATATTCTAAGATTGGGAACTCGGGGTGTCATACTTAGACATATTAGTCAATTGTCCATTTTTAGAAGATGAGGTCTAGATGTGGAAATGGTGATGGAAGATGCTTTGGAAAACCCAAAGTACAGAATAAAACTAACATAGATTTTAAGAAAAAGCGACAAATTGCAAAGCCCCAAATAGTTGAAGTGTCCTAGATCTGAATGCATGAAGTGCCATGTCACTTCGGGCCTGTACCACTCTGGGAGTTTTCAATCCAGAATAGGTCGAAATCGTTGAATGCCAAAGTGTCGGAGTCAAGAATTCCCAATATACTTAATGATAAGACACATTAATCTTGGGTTAATTGAAAATAAACAAGGTTAATGACTCTATGCCCATACCAATCCAAGAGCTATATAGAATCTGCATACAGAAAATTTGGTAGGGCGAAGTGCTAGAGGAACGTGTAAGTCATCCGCGAAGGACATGTGGCCTCAATTAGTAAAGACATGTGACATCATGTGACGCAAGGATACCACATCAGTCTGAGCTCGTACTACTCTGGGAGTTATAAAAGCTCCACATTCAGAAACCTCTGAAGCCCTAAGTACCAGAGAGGTGTTCCATCAATTTTTCATCGACATGTTTCATCAAACTATCACAAATACGTGGTGTCCATCAGTCAGGGGATGTGGCACTCATATAGAACATGACACATGGCACTCGTTTAAAGCATATTTTGTGTTCGTCATATGTATTGTTTCAAGTGACACGTGGCACATATTATTTATGTGACACGTCATTGTTTTGACCGTAAATAACCGAAGTTCTTCATATATGAATGCCCAAAGTGCCATGTCACTTTTGGTATTTACCACTCTTCATGTGGCTCTCGTCTAGATCATGACACGTCACTCCAACAGTTTTTCCATCGAAAACAAACATAATTTTTTCGATTCGTGGAGCCCTAAAGAATCGGAGTTGCGAAATCCCAAATTAGTTAATGATAATATTATACTAATTTCAGGTTAACATTACGTATTTTTTTCCTACTATGAGTAGTGCAATAGATAGATACTAAAAAAATAACAAATATTCCCATCACTTGTAACTTGATATATTGTTGGAGTCTGACTTTGCATCTTGGAAATTTCCCTTCCTACGTTGTAGGTTTTATCTCTTTAATCTATTTATGGAATTCATTTTTAATTATCTTTGTAAAATTACAAGTGAATTTCATCCCAAGTAAGTAATATCCATTTCATTCTGTTAGATAGACCATATGGCTTGTCTATTTGTATATGTGTTGAGATAAATAAAGTTAAATGTGGTGCCAAAAAAAACTAATATAATTTTCTTTGAAAATGTGTCTAGTGTCAAAGTTTCTTTGATCTCCTTTTGTGACCTTTGTGTTTGCTAGTTTTTTCTATATATCAACACACACCTAATATGATTTTTTATTTTCATGATTTTTCAAATCATCAAAGTTAATTTAAACTGTGTTAGAACAAGGTGTCGAGACAAAGGAAGATGCCATTTTCCTGAAAGTTTTTTCCGTGAATAACAAGCCCACTTTGCATAGGTTGATCTGAAGTTGCACTCCAGGAAGAGGAGCTTTCAGATGACAATTCAATATAGTACAACCTGAAATATTTGTAACATGTCTATCCTGTTCATTTTTTTTGGCAACGATAATTTTTTTTTGAAGGTTTTTATTTCTGCGGATATTCTTGCAAATGTATTTACAAGTGTCATTGATCTTTGGAATTGGAAATTAATTGTGGGTTAGAATTTTCACTTGTTTCCAAATCATCATTTGCTAGTCCAATGTTTTATCCACATACTCATTTTTATTGTGTTTGTCTCATTAAAAAGAATGTGAGGAAATGCAAATACAAACTATAACTTATTTTTGGTTGTAACTATGTATAGTTGATTTATAGGCCTTATTGATGTTTGGCCTTTGTATATAACGATGGGTTACCATAATTTTTCATTCTTACTGTGATAATGCCTTAAAAAAAAAATAAGAAACATTTTTTCCCAATTCAATATCCACACAAAAGCATTTCTTGATCCCATAATATTCACCTCTGTCAATTCGATAATAGGGAGGTTGATTTGGTAGATCGAACTATCAGTCACTTCAGGCAAATGGGGTGCATCTTGGGTACCTGTGAGAAAATATAATGCTTTGTTGAATATTTTTTTTTATTGCAACCTATGAGAGTAATTGTGTTTTTGATACATTGTTTAATGCGTTGAAACATTATTTTAAGTATTAAACTTCTTGCAATAGATTATTCATTTAATGGTTTGTTGTTTCCCTCCAATTTTACCATTATTATGTCACTTGTTTATTATTGGTGCAACAGTAGCCAAGGACAACCCTCATCCATATCATATTTCCAATCTCACCATGCTCTTGTCTTGGTGAACCAACCCTCTAAGTGATCAACAAATTGAAAAGAATGAGCATTCCAAACTTGTGGTGGCCTAGCTCTTCCCTTTAGCAATTAGGTGCATAATTTAGGACCAACAGTAACTATGAAGTCCTTTAGACAACTCTACAGGAACTTCAATCAAATACTAGAGAAAGTGATTCATAATTATAGTTTCTAGGATGTGTTTGCATAAGAGAAGCATCGGAAATTTGAAGAGAAATCAATGGAGGGTTGTTGAAATAAAGTTATTTTACTGTCAACTTGAGCATAAGTATAAAAATGATGAACTTGAATTTTAATTTTGTGTGGTTGATAGCATATTTCCATTTGACTTTAGCTAGCATATATATTTTTCAAAATATTTCCAAAGAAAATTTTTGGTAATTTCATTAATCAAGTAAAACTGGTTAAATGAACTACATATTACATTTTCTCTAGAGAGCCTGCACTAAAAGGCAAGGCAGGTCCTGTATATTCTTTAAGATCATAGAAAAACCGTCAAGATTGTGAATTTATTATCTAGTCATAATCCAAAAACCAAGCCCATTAGAACCTTGAACTACAACACCAAAGCACATGATCAAAAGTTTGGCAAACACAACACAGGGAAAAATCAGCAAATATTGGGCTTTGTATCCCATCTATAACCAAATTCCCAAATGGGCACCAAGAAATTCATCGATTGCTATAATACTATGAACCAATATCACTATGAAATTTTGCTTCTAATATTACTATGAACCAAATCACATTGACCTGACAATGTTCTAACATTACTAGTTCTGGAAAACACTGTCAGCGTTTAACTTAATGGAGTTTGAACAATGAAAAATTTGCAATATTATTGAAAATTTTTTATGGTTCTATTCATAGGAGTAAGTCATTTTGACACCTCACATGATGGACCTGATTTATTCATAATTGGGTACTTTGTATGAGGTATTTCCTCATGCTTCTCATTCATGGACTCAATAGTATTATGCGTCTTCAGTTCACTTTGTCATGGTAGTGAAAAACATTATTCATATCTTGATTAGGTAACATGGATAGAGACAGATTAGACTGTTTTGTTTCTTGTCAATGCATGATATGGAATATTTTTTTTTGGTTCAGCCGATATGAAGTATGGAATTATCATCATTTAAGGAAAAATTTATATGGACACAGAAGTCACGTAGCATGTAGACAATATTTTCCTTTTTCTGCAGGTATATTTCATATGGAAATTCTGTCAACCCAGGAAGCACATCTTGTAATACATGTTGTCTAATTGTACAATGTAAAATGGTGTTGTTGAGCATTCAGATGACATCATTGATGTAATGACTATATATGTAAGGGTATTTTGCACATCATTGTAGACAATCAATTATGTCATCATTTATGAATGCAAAGGCAGAAGAAGGAGAATTGCAATTGGAACATATAGGCTTGAAGGGGTCAAGTAGGTATTTGCTGCAACCAAAACACCCTCAACCTGAACACATGAGAATAATAGTTAATATATTCAACAATATAATATATATGTGTACAACAAAAAAGATGTACAAAATTGTTGAAGGCATTTTTTGTGTGCAAATTATTGGTGGAGGTGTATATGCATATGTACAACAGTTGTGGAGCTAGTTAGTTTCTTGAGATCCTGTACTATGTATGTTCACAATTTTGTTACAAATTTTGCTTGGGTTGTCTGAAACGTCCTTTCTTTAACATCTCTTTTCTTTGTTATATTTTTTAACAACATAATTGAAAATTGTCCTTTATGCAATTGTTGTTCCATTTAGGAAAATAAATTTGCATAGTTGTTGAACAATTGTAGCTACACCATGGAACAGTTTAATAGTTGTGTAAGATGTCTGAGATATATGAGCATGTGAAAGCAAATGACAAAAAAAATGGGTACGGAAAATAGTACCATTTCCTTGTCGTTGTATGTGTTTCCATATTTTATATGGAGAATATGTTGCTAGCCAACGTTTCTTGCAAATGTGACAACTGTACCAATGGTTCCAATTGGGTAAATGTCATTGTTCTCTACAAATTGGCTCATTGTTGTGTCTAGTTCGAAATTATATTCCAAGAAAACTGCATGAACTTTTTCTACAACACTTTTTTCATTGAGCAATATAATCCAATCACAATCACCATGGTCATACACTGTTTTTGTTAATATATTGAAATTTTTAATGGATATCCCATTACCTAGAAAGATCTTCTCTACATGTTTCTGGACAAGTTGTGTAGGTATAGTCAATGTAACTATCATCATGGATTCATTATCTGTCATCTCTGCACGCATAATGCATCTAATTTTGTTTTCTTTCTCTAAGTAGGTGTTATACACGACCATTATGTCTCCAATGAACATTTGTCCAATTCGTCGGTTGTTCAAGCCTTCCTTTGATACTATATTGGGTGGTATAAGTTTAGACCTAGTGACATTTTTTTGAACAAGAAAAGTAATGTGAATGATAGTCTATATATATTTTCTTTTCTTGCATCAATGTCGTGTAAACATGCACAATTTGGATAAAATATAGAGGTTAGAGTTTTGTGACCATACATTTTAGTCTCTGGACCTTGCACTATGTTGGGCGTTTCACTTGTACTCATYGATACTTCTTGTGAACTAAAAAGCATGTGTTTTAGATGACATCAACATATTTACCATGGCATAGATGAATAAATAATTGAGGATATTTGTTTCCTAAACATAGCAAGAGCATAATGTATGAATCTTTACCTTTGGCCTTGTCATTGTGATGGTGTTTGCGATGATTGACTAATCATGCCCATGTCACTTGTCCAACTTTTTCTGATGCAAACATGTGTACATTGAACATGACAACAACTAAATATGCATATGCATTGTATATTGTTCATAATTGATATGGATGTACATTAATCACATGCATTGTGTTTGATTTACTATTACTATTGGTATAACTTTTGGAAGATTGTACTTTAGATTCGTCTACTATGGCACATAAGACATCATCCTCTTGTTCAATTAGTCTGTTTTTTTTTTTAATGTAGCAATGCGGAGAAAACAATGGACATGAAGCTAAGTTTCTATGTAGGAACACATGTAAACATATTAAATACAATTTTATTTATTTCAATGTAGCAACACAAAAAATACAATTGACATGAAGATAACTTAATATGTAGGAAGATATGTAGTATCTACATATAAAAAAAAATGAGCTATAAATCAGTAGAATAATTATACACAGAATAAATGAAATACAAAGTAATGGAGTATGGAATAAGGGTAGAAGAATGCACTTTCATATGTCTTCTTCTACATCTCTGGTTAAGAGTTCTTCGTATTGTCCAGTTATTCTGTTTTCTTAAATGAAGGAAAGTACAAAATACAATGAACATGAATGTAAGTTGGTATGTAAGGAAAACAAAGGAATATGTACATATAGTAAATTAGAACCAAAGGAATAGAGTA
>JASDQU010101567.1:268957-281699 GCA_032191745.1 Picea mariana | reverse complement strand
TGGAGTTATTAAAGACCTGGTTGTCACCTTGTTTCAACTACCCATGAAGAGTGTGGTCATGTATATTGTAGTAGCTGATGTCCCCCCCAAGTTTGGTATGCTATTATCAAGGTCTTGGATAAAAAGACTGGGGGGAACCTTGCATATGGACCTCACATATGCTACTATCCCAGTGTTTGGAGGAGAGCATAGAAGACTATACAGGGAAGCCCAACTGGCCTATATAATCAGCGATGAGGCCAACCCTACCAACCATCCCATCTTTGCCTTAGACACTGACTTAGGCTCTAGTTTACTACAACTCACCCATGCCCCCGAGCCTCCTCTCAAACTCAGAAAGCTGCCCACCAGTTCCCCCAAACTTCCTCCCTCCATCACCCCCATATGGAAACTATTTTTTGATGGAGCCTCTTTCAGGGAAGGCACTGGAGCTGGGGTAGTTTTTGTGTCACTTGCTCAGGAAATCATATCTCTATCATACAAATTAGAATTTGAAGCTACCAACAATGTGGCAGAGTATGAGGCTCTTGTTCTGGGATTAAGAGCTGCGAGGGAAATGGGAATTCAGGAAGTAGTGGTGTTCGGTGATGCAGAGTTGGTGGTCCAGTAGATCAGAAATGCTTATCAGGCTAAGCATCCTCAACTCAAAAGCTACATAAATGAGGTATGGGACCTAGTTGACAGTTTCTTCTCAGCATTTAACATTTCATTCATCCCAAGAGAGGAGAACACAATGGCAGATTCCTTGGCTACATCGGCTAGCAATTTCAAAGTACCTTTTCCACCCAAATTCAGATATGATGTAAAGGTAAAATACAGGCCCTCCATACCTGACAACATCAAACATTGGAAGGTGTTCCAGGATGATCTCGAGGTCAAGAGGTTCTTGGAGACTGTCGAGGAATTTTCAGAAATGCACATAGACCAAGACACTGTCTCAGAGGAAGAGCTAGATGGGCGTAATTTTCTGAATAAGATTGCAGGGTGTGACATTGTATAGCTGCCCAACAACCATATTCCCAGAAGACTGGTTCCTTTGGAAAGGATTTTTGATAGAAACGATGTGTCGGTAAAAGGAGAAGTCTCGGAGGAGGACACTGGTACTATTCAGTGCAACATTGGGACCGAGAGTGAGCCTAAGTATGTCAAATTGTCAAGAAGTCTAACAAAGGAGCAGAGGTCTGAATACATTGGACTTTTGAGAGAATTTATGGATGTTTTCACCTGGACATACAAAGACCTCAAAACGTATGACATTTCTGTCATCGAGCATAAAATTCCATTAAAGGAGGAGGCAAAGCCATTCAGGCAGAAGCTAAGACAGATCAATCCCATGATGCTGCCTATCATGGAGAGGGAAGTGAAGAAGCTGCTTCAAGCTCAGATCATTGTACCACTGAGATATTCAGAGTGGTTGGCCAACTTGGTGCTAGTAAGGAAAAAGAATGGAGAGATCCGACTCTGTGTAGACTTCAGAAACCTGAACAGGAGTTCACGGAAGGATAACTACCCCTTGCCAAAGATGGAACATATACTACAGAGGGTGACAGTAGCTTCCAGGGTGTTCATGATTGATGGTTTTTCTGGCTACAATCAGGTCTCTGTTCTGCCTGAGGATAGGGAAAAGACAACATTCACCACTCCATGGGGCACATTCATGTATGCCAAGATTCCATTTGGACTAATGAATGCAGGGGCGACATTCCAACGTTCCATGGACATAGCTTTCATTGGGGAAAGGGATAAATTTGTGGTCATTTACCTGGATGACATCATAGTGTTTTCAAAATCTGATAAAGAACATCGTCGCCATCTCAAGAAAGTTTTATTGAAATGTAGAAAGTTTGGCATTTCATTAAACCCCAAGAAATCTCTATTCGCCATGCAGGAGGGAAAGTTAATAGACCACATAGTATCAATAGAAGGAGTTAAGATTGACCCCAACAGAGTTGAGGCGATACAAGACTTATCAATCCCAAGGTCCAAGAAGGAGGTCCAATCTTTCCTCGGTAAAATTAATTTTCTGAGGAGGTTTGTGCCTAACTTTGCTAAGGAGGTAAAGCTGATAACATCCATGTTAAAGAAAGAGAATGAAGTAAGATGGACCCCCCAATCGCGACATTCCTTTGAACAAATCAAGAAGGCCTTGACTGAAGCTCCTATGCTTATCAGTCCCGACTACTCAAAAGATTTCCCTATCTTATCCTTTGCCTCACCTGACATAGTGGTTGTTGTTCTATTATAGACAAATGACAATGGGCTAGAGCACCCTATTGCTTATTTTATCCGAGCATTGAGGGATGCCGAATTCAGGTATGACCCTATGGAGAAGCAGGCTTATGCTCTAGTAAAACCTCTTAAAGATTTTAGAACCTACATCCTGTAGTCAAAGATCATCGCCTATGTCCCCTCGGCCACTGTTAAATACATTCTTATTCAACCTGACATAGATGGGAGAAGGAGTAAATGGATAGCCAAAATCCTAGAATTCAACCTGGAAATAAGGCCCACCAAATTGATCAAAGGACAAGGTTTAGCCAAGATGTTGGCTGAAGCAAACTGCCAAGATTTGGGGATAAGTTTCATCAACGAATGCTCAGGTATTCAGCAGGATCGACTGTATGACATAAACCATCAAAGGGAGCCCCCATTGGCTCGATGTCCTTGGTATAAGGATGTCATATACTTTCTGCAGGAGCTGGGACCTCCAGATGGCCTGCAAAGAAGCAAAGAAAGAGCTCTGAAGCTCAAAGCAGACAGATACTGCCTAATCGATCAAGTGTTATATTGGAAAGACCCCCTGGGGGTGCTATTGAAATGCATGACTCCACCAGAGGCTGAGATGATCGTGGCTGAATTTCACAACGGCCTGTGTGGAGGGCACCATTTCTAGAGAGCCACAGCCCACAAAATCCTCAAGGACGGATACTATTGGCCTACCGTGTTCACTGGTGTCTGCAAAAGGGTCATAGCCTGCATCAAATGTCAAAAATTTGCAGGAAAGAAATAGCTCAGGTCTCTGTCGTTAAAACCGGTGGTGGTTTTAGGGCCTTTCCAGTAGTGGGGCCTAGATTTCATTGGAGAAATTCACCCTGCCTCCAGTGGGAAGCACAGGTGGATCCTAACTACTACAGATTTATTTACCAAGTGGATTGAATCTATTCCCACTAGGAGTGCTTCCCATAAGGTAATCATTGGATTCTTGGAGGATCTCATCACAAGGTTCGGTTGCCCAAATAAGATTGTCACTGCTAATGAAACCGCTTTTGGTTTTGAACCACTAGCCAAGTTCTGTGAACAGTTCAAGATCAAATTGATTCACTCCACCCCGTATTATCCACAGGGCAACGGTCTAGTGGAATCCTCCAACAAAATCCTGATAAGGATCATCAAAAGGTTGTTGGAAGACAACAAAAGGGCTTGGAATTCAAAGTTTAAATTTGCCCTATGGGCTGATCGGGTGACTACAAAGAGATCTATAGGTCTCTCCCCTTTCCAGTTAGTCTACGGAGCCGAAGCCATCTTCCCTTATCAGCTGGCCATTCCCGTAGAAAAATTCTTCTAGGATTATCAAGAAGAGACCAATGATATGATCATAAGGATTCATCAGCTAGTAGAGGTCCAGCAGGCTAGGGAGCAAATAGTGGACAGGATTCAGGACCATCAGCAAAAGATCAAGCAAGTCTTCGATAGGAAGGCCAAGAAGGATCGGTTTCAGATAGGAGACCTAGTGTTGAAATGGGATGTTCCTAAATAAGATAAGGGCAGACACAACAAATTTGAAGCCCTGTAGATTGGGCCTTTCAGAATCTCCGAGACTTTCTCAAATAACACATATAAGTTGCGAGATTTGGAAGGTGAAGAAGTTTTCAGTAGCCTAGTAAATGGGCACTTTCTTAAAAAATATTTTGTCTGAGCCTCCAGTGGCTCCTATGTTTGTAAATATTGCCTTTTCTGTTCTTTGTTTTTGTTTCAACTTAGTAAGTGACTCCATAGCCCAACAGCGAGGCACTGAAACTGCAAAATGAGCCCTTAGAGCATCATAGGGACAACTCTATCCCCCATGGAGCCTAATGTTAATGATATTTCTTGTTAGTGATATCATCTAGTGCCATCGGTGAAAGCTCCATAGGAGGGCTTCATTGGGAATTGGGATATCAAAAATCTCGGGAGCAAGAGTTTTGTGCATTGCAGAATCGCGATACATGATTTCTCGATCGGCGGGGAATAGCTGTCAATCATGGAGGACAGGTGGCAGGTTTTCATGACAGGGAACGGACTGTTGACAGGTCAATGGACATGAGCCATAGGGTTTCGGGGAATCGCGAGTCTGGAGGATGCGTGCTTGTTGACATTGCAAACTGTGAAACCCCAATGGAGAGTATGGTCGAGGGCATATGGTAGCGGTCACTTGGACTAGAGCCTAGTCAGAGGGCTAGCACGGAAGGCGCATCGACAATCAAAGAATTGCGAGTCCCGATGACTTGTGTATCGAGACATCAAAAGCACTGAAACCCCGACAGAGATTTGGCTCAGGTCATATAAGAGGTGGTCGTATGGACCATAGTATAGCCAGGAGGGCTAACCCATACACGCGCTCATCGAAGAATCAGTGATTGGGAGTTCAAAGGGTCAAGAGCTCTTGAAAACCCGGAACGCAAAATCCCGAAACCCGATACAGAGTCGGGAAAGGGTCACGATGAAGTTTAGGAGACCGTGAGAAAAGAAGAAGAGACCTGTGGATTGGGTCGGGTTTTCATTAGGGATTCCACTCGAGGATCCAAAGAGCCACTTCGGCTCAACAGAAAAGGAGAATGAGGTTGGGTGAAGCCTCGCGTCACCCATTTATTGCAAAATATGGAAGTCCCGGCTGAAATGTACCCAGAAGGGTCCCTTGTATCGGTTCTCTTCAGGAAAGCCATGCGGAGTCTCCAACTCACCAGAGGAACCTACACACGCTAGTTCAATATTCAGAGGGCTCAGCTACCCCCTGGCACAAGCCATGCTGAATTAAAGAGGCGTATGACAGGGGAGCATAGGACAGATTTGATTGAGGCAAACTGACAGCCCATCCTGATAGAGAAGCTCCTCAACGTCAAGCATTGAATTCATGATATGATCGCGCCTTCAGTGCCTGAGTGAGTTCCAAGTATATGTAGGCGTTTTCGCCATTTTGTAAAGCATCGATGGTTGAGCAGAGCTCTCGGTTGTAAAACTTTAATAAAGCACTGTTTTCTGGTTATTTCTAGACTTCTAAGACTTCTTGCCTTATGAATGCCAGTTTCTTTACATCTTTGTTATATTGTGTTAGAGCAGCTCAGAATTGGAGGATCTAGTCGAGTTGTAGTTGTTATAGGATGATGTTGTAATGGATCAATGTAATAGTTATGGAGTCTCTAATCGGTCCCTGTGATTTCCTTAATGTTGAATGACTTGGAATTGGAGGATCCAATCAAGTCTTCTATTTAGTTTCTTGAAGCCCCGAACCAGGAGGATCCCGCGTTCAGAGTTTTTCCCTACAAACCACTGTAATCCTGTTGCCCAGAGCTGTTTGTTCACCTTTCTCACTAAGTCTTCCACCTGCTCATCTTTTAATCAACCCACTATCTGAAGTTAGGATTCCAGACCTCCTTTGTTCTTTACGTGCCAGGTCCAGTCCCCGAGGTAGAGTGATATCTCCTCGAGTCTCTACCCATTTGATCACCCATTTATCAAACCATGACATAAAAACTGATGGGCGTCGGGCTCTGCTCCTGCAAGCAATCCAGGAGTGAATTTCGATGCTAACACATCTTATAAGTGTTTTGGTAGTCATTGTCTATAGATTTACAATCACATTCATCATTTAATTTCATCCCCACTCTTCACAAATTAACACTAAACAGATATGAAATGACTTGTTGATGTCTCCCACTAAGAAGACTCACATAGATGGTATGTGGGATAAACAAAATGGGGAGAATTAGACGTTCATGGACTTTTACCATAGGAATGGAACCACCACATATCACAACTTATCAAGGTTTCAATTGTATTACAAGATGAAGTAGATATTCTAAGATGTTTCAATTATCTTACAAGATAAAGAAGATATTCTAATATTGTGCACTAGGGCACTCATCCTGGGAATATCAGTGAACTGTCCATTTAGGTTACAAGGAATCATTTTTACAAGATGAGGTCCATATGTGGAAATGATGATGGAAGATTCTTTGGAAGACCCAAAGTCGAGCATTAAACTAACAATTATATGTGGTTTTCCTCAGAGAATAAAATATTTCCCTGTCATAATCTGTAAAAAAGGGATGGCAAGGTCCTCGTAGATGCTTGCTCCACAATGAAAACTATGAATTTGTTTGACAAATCCTTGTGCAATTCCATTTTCCAAAGAGCTATGGTATGATTTCTGGGACATGAAAGTGGACCTATGTGATTGGAAGGGTACATCCTAGAAAATGCATTAAACGTATGGTTTCACGAACATAAAGATGAGGAGAACATCCCATTTCCTTTTTTGTATGTCAGTATGGCTGTGATGGAGATGGGTTTTGTATGGAGCATTGACATGTCTATGCATTATTTGAGGCCATTGGAGATAATTGAATGTGTATACAGTAAGGAGATTAACGTTTGGGTGCCTCTTATTTCTGAAATGAATCTCAGACGCCGATCACTTTTGCAAATCATGATCTCGGTGACCCTGCTACTTTAGTGCCCCTGCTAAAGTTTTATCATTCTGCCAAATTTTGGAATTATTCTAACCATACCTATACTCAGTGCTAGTTTAGGACTTTGAGAGTTTTTAAATGTGAAGTGTGAAAGTCTCCCGAAGTTACTTTCTCCTAGAACCATTAACTCATGCCTACTTTTAATTAACCAAATATTACTTTATCCATCCTTATCAAGGACTTTGGGACTTTGGCTATTGGGAACTTACGGAGTTTTTGAATGCATAATTTGTACAACTCCTAGAGTAGTACTGACCCAGAGTAGTACAAACATGTGCAATAATTGTGTGATGGCCACCATGCATGTGGACCCCAAAAGAAAATTAGCTAGACTAATTAAATCAAACAGAAACAATAACCAAATCTCGTCGGGGCCAAGTGTCCACCATGCTACAAACCCTTGCATGTGGTTAACCATGTCTCATCTACACAAATAATAACTATCTACGAAAGAGATGAGGTCCTCAAATCTGCCCACGTCTATAATCCATTTGTCACATTCCTAAGCTCTTCATTACCTTACGCATTTCCATATGTCTTTACACCTTTATCACTAGGATTCGATCTGTAATCATTTTTCTACCCTTTGTGCCTACAATTTATCCCTTTGGTAAACACAGGTAGTGAACAAAATGGCTTGCAATGGCTACACAAGAGGGTGATTTAGTACCATCCTTCAGTTCATAGAGCGGCTTGCAATGTCTGCACAAGAGGGTAAACCAACACCATCCCAACGCCGAGTATGTGAAGATGTAAGGTATGATCTATGCAACAAAAAATCATGTCAGTTTTTTTAAGAAGTATTGAATAACATTGTGCTCATTAAAACCTATGAACCCTAATCCTAATCCTTCAGGATCCCTTGATTTTATCGAACCTAATGATAATCCCCCTAATCCTTTGATTACACATCTTGTTTCTCACAAGTTTACTGATCCCCATCCCATAATATACAAATAAACTATTATTCAAACTCCACTTCCCACAAAAAATCTAATTTTCCAACAAAGGAGAAACAAGAACTAATGTTTGGACGTGAGTCGTTTTGTGTTTTATGTTCATCCCCCACCCAAGATTTGCATTTCAGGTCCTACAATTTTTTTTTTATAACTTATTGAAATATGTCACTGATAAAGATGGATAAGGACTGACAATGATGTCAAATTTTCTTGTAGCTTTCTTAACTTTGCACCATACCTATCCCTTCTATACCTAGCTACACTTTTCTTCTACAAGAACATTTTGCAAAGGTGAAAATCTTTCTTTTTAAACACTTTTCAGGTATATTAATACATTCATGTTTCTGTGATATCAGTAGTCACATTTAAGAATGTTTTGTAAGAGAATTTTCACTCAGTTATTATTTCTAGATTGTTTTATATTTATCATTCTTCCAAATTTTGGAATTATTCTAACCATACTTAGACATGGCGCCAATTCGGGACCTCAAGAGTTTTTTAAATGTGAAGCATGAAAGTATCCCAGAGTGACTTTCTATTGGACTCATTAAATCACACCTGTTGTTAATCAGCCTAAGATTACTTTAACCATCCTTATCAAGGACTTTGGGACTTTGTCTATTCGACACTTCCAGAGTTTCTGATTGCAGAATTTGTACAACTCCCGAAGTAGTATGGGCCAAAGTAGTATGAACACATGCAATGATTGCAGGTTTGCCACCATACATGTCAGACTCTAAAAGACAAATAGCTAGACTAATTTAATCAAACAGAAACAACAACAAAATCTTGTCATTGCCAAGTGTCCACCATGCTGCAAACCTTGACATGTGGTTAACCATGTGTCTTCCACATAAATAATAACCATCTATGCAAGAGCTAAAGTCCTCAAATCCACCCATGTATACAATGTATTTGTCACCTTCCTAATCTCCTTTTTACCTTATGCACTACCATCTATATTTACACCTTTGTCACTGGGCTCCGATCTAGAATCATTTTTTTATCCTTTACACCTACAATTTACCCCTTTGGTAAACACAAGCAGTGAACATAATGACTTGCAATGGATGCACAAGAGGGTTATTTAGTACCATCCCTTAGGTGACAGAGCGAATTGCAACATCTGCACAAGAGGGTTAACCAGTACCATCCCAACGTCGAGTATTTGAAGATGTAAGGTATGATCTATGCAACAAAAATTCTTGTCAGTTGTTTAAAGAGGTATTGATTAGTATTGTACTAGTTAAAACCTATGGACCCTTAGCATAATCCTCCAAGATCCCTTGATTTTCCTAAACCTATTGATAATCCCCCTAATCCTACAATTACACATCTTTTTCTTCATAATTCTATTGATCCCAATCCCATAATCTGCTAATAAACCAGTGCTCAAACTCCACTGCTCACTAAGAATTTAATTTTCCCTTTTATCTTCATCCTCTACCTACGATTCAGATTCCAGGTCCTACAACTCTTTTTTTATAACCTACTGAAATATGTCACTAATAAGGAAGGGTAAGGACTAACAATGTTGTCGAATTTTTTTGCATCCTACTTAACTTCTTACCATACTTAGTCCTTCTATACCTAGCTTCAGTTTTCATATACAAGAACATTTTACAAAGGCGACAAGCTTTCTTGTTCAACACTTTTCGGGGATAACAATAAATTATTGTTTCTTTGATTCCAGTAGTCACATTTAAGGATGTTCTATAAGATCATTTTCCCTCAGGTATTATTTCTATATTTATTTTATATTTTTTTTAATTTCCAACACCTCCTAGTATTGAACATTCCTACCTGCAAACTGTAAATAGTAAACAAAAAACAACGAATATGAATTAAACCATGGTATTGAAGCTTCCTCGTGAATGTTGAACGACAAAATCACAGGTGCAATTGCAATTGTAGGATCTCAACCCTACAAACTGCAACAACATGTCCAATTGTGGATGCAGGACCTCAACCTTGCAAAGTTAAAGTAATCAAGGGTGTAGGATTTCAACCCTGCAAAGTGCAAGAACAGGTCACACTGTGGGTGTGGGACTTCAACCTGGCAAAGTTGAAGCAAACAAGAGCAAGCAACAAACAACAAACCAACGAGAAAGCACCAAGAGGTCCAACTGTAGTTGCAAGACCTCAACTTTTCAAAGTTGAAGAAAACAATAATAAGCAACAGCCAATGAACCAACAAACTAGCGAGCAAGCAAAAACTAGTGAACTAGTAATGTCGGTGGACAACAATATTTCCCAAATTCACTGAATACAAGATTGTATCCAAACATTGGAGGAAAATATATTGTGACAGGCTTATTAAGTAAACATTTAAGGTTGTCAGGCCTGTTAAGTAAACATTGAAGGATGCGAGGTCTATTGAAGGGCCTCATGCTATGTAAACATTTAAAAAAAATGCATTTTGTCAGACCTGTTTAAGTACTTAAAAATGAGTGTCGATGCTCAAAACTTTGGATATGTAAACATTTAAATAAAAATAATAAAAATTCAAAAAGAGTGTAGATGATCAAAAATTTGGATATGTTAACATTTAAAACATTGGGAATAATGAAGCTAGGAATAAGACTTTGAATCTATTCTCCAATGAGATGATGACATATAAGGTTTTTTTTATTATATAAAAAATAATGTTTTTAGTTCTCTAGTTTGAACAATAGAGATTATGAAAAAATTTATAGTCAAAGCACAAATTGATATGAATTCAATTAATTATCGATCGCTATAGTCCCTCTACGCCTTCGGTACGGACTAATAAGAGTAAATTCTCACTAGTTGGATAGTGAAACATGGCATTGGACAATTCTTAAAATGTTATGGGCTGAAAGAATGTGTCATCTTTGTGGCACTAAAAGGGTTGAAAATTAAAAGCACTCTCTTAGAGTATTTTTAAATCAAAATTTCAAATATTTGTTACACAACATCCTTCCTAACCTTTTAATCCATCAAAACTATAGTTAGCTTCCCTTACCTTTCTAAACAATTTTTTTTTTTAAAGAAATCCATGTAATTCCTTACCTTACCTAAAGTCATATTTGTAACATTAATATGGTTAAAGATGAAAAACAGTTGTTCTTAAAGTATCTTTCAATCACAATTTCAAAATATTTTTTCGAACAAAAACCTTCCTAACCTTTTAACTCATCAAAACTATGGTGAGTTAAGAATGTTTTTTTTTAAGTTTTTCAAACACAAAAAAAGTTTTGCAAAAAAAAAAACACGTAATTCTTTTCTTTTCTTAAACTTTGAAAAAATAAATTTGATCACAAGTAGATGTTAATCCCCACTGTCACCACTATCAATCTTAATTACACTTATAATAAAAAAATTCTATCATAGAACACCACCACTACCACCACCAGAAATTGCAGTCATAATAAGAAGTACTAAAAACTCTCCATACCAATATGTTTTTTCAAGAATCATATTTTTTGTTTTTTTTATAGATTTAGTAAAGGATAAGAAATTCCCATAATACAAGATTTAAGATATAGTAAAGGATATGAAATGCCCACAATGCAATATTTAAGTGTGTTTTTTGGGTTAGATTAGAGAGTTATTGCTTATATTAGTTATTTAGAAATAGTCGTGCCACGTGTTCATGATTCCATACGAGGTAGCTAAATTAGCGACAGGATCTAGGGAAAAAATAGAAAACAGACAGATACTTCACAAAATATACAATATAAGAGAGGCAGAGATGAACACTAAAAAAAACACGATCTTTGGAATTAGACATAGCTTCTATTTATACACATTTATATTAATATCAACCATTGATCATGAACATAGATTGAGGGCTCATATTCTTTCTTCTAGACACTTCTCCTCACTCTAGTAAAGGTTATTCATTACATCGTATCTCTAACAACTAATTGGATTGAATTATCTCTTACTTACTCACATAGGTCATCAAGTCTGGTTTACCTTCTCAACATTTCATCAGTCCACGTGCATTAGTGATGTATTATAACACTCCCCCTTAAAAGGATACATGTTTTAATCTTTATCCGATAAGGTCTTTATGGGATTGGTGTCATCATATTTTGTCATCTTCATATGGTTGGGCTTCCATTAGTGTTCTTCTTAATTTTATTGGCTTCCCCTCATCATAATCTCCTAGGTATTTTGTGGCTTACTGCTAACCATAACAATTCCCAAGTGGTTTCAGATGATGACTAACCATCAAAACAAGTGAATTCTAGCTAACAACAAACTTTGCTTACAAGTGGTTTTGATTGACTAAGAACCTCACGCATAGATGGTTTCAATTGACCACAAACCTCACACAAAAGTGGTTTCAACTAACCACAAACCTCGCACATATATGGTTTTGGCTGACCACAAACCATTATGATGGGAAAATTGGTTTATAATGCACACTCTCTTGGGATTTGTCCATTATGAGCTTCATCGTCAAAAACATTTCTTCGTCTTTTGTACCTGCATAAAACTGATTACTTCTCAAACTATCTTCTTCTTCCTTTATACCTAAAATTTTTTTATCACTGATGTCCATATAAAAATTAATCCATCTACCGAGATACATGGGTGTCATCTAGTTTATACTCACTAGTTATCTAAGAATTATTTTCTCCTAAATGCTTCATCAATAAGTTAGACTTCCCCTTAATCATAACTTGGTCCCAACCAACTCACACTCTAAGATTAATCCATCTGACATTCTTCCCCTTAATCAAAGATGAAACTTATTTGACTCACCATGAAGCTTATATATGAGTGCACCTATTACCCTTATACCTACCTAGTGGTTAATTCCACAACCTGATAACACATAGACTCTATGCATAAGAGGGATACACACCACACAATTTAATGTGCTACCACACTAATCTATGTAGGCATGAGTCAACAAGGCTTACTAAAAACGTGGGGAATAAAAATTGTCTATGGAAAAGCTTTACAACATTGGACCACAATCCTTTGGGGTGTCAGGCACAACCAATCATGCACCCCATACAACACTTATGTATCATTTCAACGTTTCATATCAGGTACAACAAACATTCTACATTCTTT
>JASDQU010101567.1:217852-268283 GCA_032191745.1 Picea mariana | reverse complement strand
CACTTTCATATGTCTTCTTCTACATCTCTGGTTAAGAGTTCTTCGTATTGTCCAGTTATTCTGTTTTCTTAAATGAAGGAAAGTACAAAATACAATGAACATGAATGTAAGTTGGTATGTAAGGAAAACAAAGGAATATGTACATATAGTAAATTAGAACCAAAGGAATAGAGTAAAAGATAGTTTTAGAAGAATGTACCTAAATTGTTTTTCTTGATCCATGTTTGTGGTTGTATAGAATCTTTTTTATCCAAAATCTATTACAAACCAGAAAAAATTGAGAAGTTGGATGATTCTAGCTGAATAATTTGGTTTTGTGCAACAAATTATCTAGATATGCTTTGAGACATGGAAATATGATTTTGTAATATGCTTGATGTATATTTCATAATTCAAGTACAATACAAATTGTATCATGATCAGGCCAGTATGTGTGTAAGATAAAGAGGTTGTATTGTGAAATGGGCACATTTGACCATACATGGTCCATAAGTGCATTTTGTACATGGTTTATCTTATCCAAAAGAAAGCGGAGAATGTAATTGCACATGTAGTTTTCCGATTCTTTTGTTCTGGCACTATTTTGTAGCATGTCAACATTGAAGTCTCCTAGAATGATAATGGTTTCGTTCAGATGTAAATGTTGTAATGAATTTGAAACAACATTCAATATGTTGGGAAATGTTGCATGCAAAGTGGCATAGAGATTCAATATTGCAATTTTTCATTCATGGAAGATTACTCTTGCTAGAACCATATCAAAAAAAAATCTTCGAAATGCATATGCTCCAAAATTGTTACATGTTTTTTTACTAATATCATCACTCCATGTGTAATGTAACTTGATATTCAATTGTGATTTGGAAATTGCTTAATTTGCATGCATAATGTCATGTATGTTTCTTGCAAGAACAAAATATCAGATTGCATTATGTCATAGTCATTGAGTATATCATTAATATGTGCATGTAGGTTGCATGTGTTAAGTGAGAGAATTGATACAAATGAGTTTGTTTGTATGGATTGGTAATCATGTTGTAGATGCCATTTTGCACTAATCTAAAGGCGTTGCATCTCAATATCAACTTTATCTTTGAATTTGAAGTTATATTTTGTAAGAGTGCTTAGAAAATACAAGGAGTCTATGCTTATGACACAAGACAAATCTGTATATACAAGTCCATGTATTCGTATTCCAGCAAGGTCGAGCACAACACTATCAAGTGTTAGCCCTTGTAATCTATGGAATGTACGTGCACATGTAGGTTTATTTGGAAACAATTTTTGAATCTTTAGTTGACTTGTCTTTTCCTATGTCGATATTGGGTTTGATATTCATAATATAGGTGTCCAATCACGTGAAGTGTTTGAATTATATAAATAAGCTAACTTGTTATCTTATCAGTGGCCAATATGCATGTCATGGAACTTAATCCAGAGGACATCAAATTTTTATGTTTTGGTATAAGCTTTGAGTATTCCATTTGCACCATTCACCAAGCCATCACGTGAATCGTAGTTGCAGAAATATATTTCAACTAGCATGTCTAATTTCAGGACAAATTGTAAATGAAAAGTGGTTGTATGTTGATGGCATGGTACATTGTCATGGTTGTCTTCTTCAAGGTCAACTGAATTGATGATGATATCATTTCTAGGCATGAGCGATAACATGTACCTATTATGCATTACAACATACTTATTATTTTAGAATAGGTAAGGGAAGGTTGGGTCTGTTGGTGCAGGTTGCATGCACCTTGAATTGATATATGTTAATTCATCACATGTTTGGCTGTTTTTTCGCATTCTATTCATAATTGGAATAAATGTTTCATTTTTTTGGCGCATTGTAGTATGTAATTCAATGCGTTTTATGTTGTCTTTCAAAAATTCATGTATCATTTTTTTCATATTGACCGTAGGTTCTTCAAATATCATAGATTATTGAATGGGTTGTGGGTGGTAAATATCTCCACAAAATATCATGTCAATGTCCTCAAAGTATTTCGTGTGAACATGTTTTATGTTTCTCAGTCTATTGTCAATGGAATATAAGAATCAACTTCCAATCAAAGATGCCTCATCTATGAAGACAAGTTGTAGTTCATCATAAAGCTTAGACAATGTATCTAACATTTCCTTGTTGTGTGGAAGAAAATGTGACTTGTTAAAAGGAATTAACAATGCGGAGTTTATTGTTGTTCCACTTGCATTATATACAACTTTTCTTGTACATGCAACTATTAGTCCCTTTGGTTTCATAGGGTCAATCGAATTGTTTGAATTATGGATTTGTATAAGCATTTGTAATAGTTCTTTCACTGTGAATGTCTTTCTTTCTCTTGCCCCACCCGCAAGGAACAATTGCACATGAGTGTTTACGCAACCTACCCCTCGACGGCACGGTCGCTTTCACCAGGACCTTCAATAACAAGGCCCGAAGAGTTAACAACTCTTCGAACTCCCTTGGGAGTCTTTTACCCACAGTACCCTTCTCGTCGGTTACCCTTTCTCGAATCGGGAAATCGGCACTCGCGTGTTCGCGAGTTCAATGCTTGCAATATCGACCCTTCAGTTCCCGAGCCCCGACCTCCGATGGTCAACGTCAACACTCGGGATATCGCCGCTCGCAATGCCGAGTCTTTGTATTTCAAAACCCTGATTACCGATGCACCGATCTCTCGACTCAACGCCACCTGGACTCCGCTCACTTCCGGGGCCCCACGATGCCATGTCACCTAGGGATTTCGCGGATCGTGGATCCACGATATAAGTGTTCTTTGAATTTGGAAATCCCGAACGCCAATCCCGCGATATTCTGGATTCATGCCATCTGTCCCTCCGACGATCGACGACTCTGATTAAATCGGGAAATCGCAACTCGCGATTTCGACGTGCATGCAACTCTTGCACTCACCAAACCCGATATGCTGATGTTCGATGGCGAACAGATTCTCTCGTGCACCTGCAAGTTAATCCTCCCGCAACTCCTCCGCGATCTGACGATCTGCGGGATTTCGTGATTCTCCCCGACAACTTCAATTTGTCGATTCTCTTCCTCTTGAAGAGTTCTCCGCTGCACCAACTTTCCCTTGGTTCAAATTTCTCCCAGGCCTATTCCTATAACATGAACACGGAACTATCCCTCCTGAGCTGAATTCTCTCCGACTCCTTTAGAGACTTTCTCGAACACGCTCTCTATGCTCGACCTTCAACCACTTCCAACAGTGATGAAGTCTTCCAGGTTTTGCACTTTCACAGCCGCAACAACCCTGGCCTTCTCCTCTCAGACTTGCTAATGAGACTTAATCTGACCGGCACTACACCTGCACGGCTCGAATAACCCAACACGACTCCGGGCAAAAGGGAACAAAAGTTCAACTTCTTAGCCTCCTCAACGCACTCTATGCGGAGGTATTCAACTACACTCTAGGCAGGAATCTTCGGGCTTAAGAAGAGAAACAATTGAAACTCATTCCCTCATTCTCTCAGGTTTCTAACCTGATAGGCAATCACATATGCAGCATATAGAAGATAAGCATAAAAAGAAGCAAGTATGCAAAAGCATAATATCAACAATACACAGAGATCAAACACATCCATGGAATTGATCCAAAAGCTTTCCTATTAATTCAATGTCTATACATGGGGTTTCTTCACAAGCTCTCTGCTTTGTTCTCTCTTGCTCTCAATGCTAATGCTGAATAATCCAGAATGATCCTACAACAATACAACGGAGGGTGCCTATATTTCGGTTTCCCTCTCAAAATAAAAAACTATCTAATCTACAGTTAATTCCTATCTAACAACATTAAAACTATTAAATGCCTTCTTATCTACTTTTCAATACAAAGCACTTCATATGAATGCTTTCATTCAAATGACGGTGCGACAATCTTTTCAAAGTAATTCAAAAATGTGTGTGATGGCGCTGTCCAGCTATGTGTTCTCTCCACACGCTGGCTCGCTTGGTGAAGTCGTAGATGCTCCTGCATCATACTCCTCGGCTCAAAAGATTTCATGGGCTCCTGCTCATGAGCTCCTGCACAGTCTGCCCCTGTTTCTGTATAACTACTTCCATCTCCCAGCTAGCATCCTCTACTGGGTGGTTCTTCCATTTCACCAGGTACTCAAAATATTGTTTCCTCCTGGTCTTCCTGCTTACTCTCTTGTCCAGTATGCACTCCATCTCAGGTTTCTGTTCAACTGGCAACTTCTTCTGCCATTGGATCACTGGTTCACCAGTTCCAGTGCCTGCTTCTTCAACCCTGTAGGGGTATAAATCCGAAATGTTGAAAATCGTAGATATCCCGATGCCCTCTGGCAACTCAAGCTCGTATGCATTTTCCTTGAACTTCTTTAGGACTTTGCATGGCCTGATCTTCTTCATCTTGAGCTTATTGTATGTTCCCCTTGGGAAACTCTCTTTTCTCAGGTGCGCAAGAACCATGTCTCCAACTTTAAACTGAAGTTGTCTTTTCCTCTGATCGGCTCTGCGCTTGTATTCCTGATTCGCCTTCTGCAGTCACTACTTCACCTCCGCGTGAAGTTCCTGCATCGCCTCTGCGAATTCTTTAGCCCTCGCGCTACTAGTTTCAACCTGTTCTGGCTCCTTGAGCTCAAACACTCCTCTCGGCTGCGTCCCATACAAAATTTGAAATGGGCTCTTACCTGTACTCCGATTCACCGAATCATTGTACGGGAATTCTGCCTGTGGTAAGATCTGATCCCAACTACTGTGGTGCTCCACCACTAGGCCTCTCAACAGATCCCCCAAGCTTCTGTTGACTACTTCTGTCTGCCCATCTGTTTGCGGATGGTAAGTAGAGCTGAATGCCAAGTCAGTCCCCAACTTCTTCCATAGCGTCCTCCAGAAATGGCCTATGAACTTGGTATCCCTGTCTGAGACTATGCTTCTCGGAAATCCATGCAATCGCACAATCTCTTTGAAAATAAATTTGCGATGTGGGTTGCATCGCTGGTCTTATGACATGGGATAAAATGTGCCATCTTCGAAAACCTGTCCACCACCACAAAGATGGAATCAACTCCTCACTGAGTTCTCCGTAAACCCAACACAAAATCCATACTGATCGCCTCCCATGGCCTCTCAGGTATGGGCAACGGCTGATAGAACCCTGTGTTCTACTTTCACCCTTTCGCGTGTTGACATATCTGGCACCTGTCAACAAATCGTTTAACATCGGCGCGCATGCCAGGCCAGCAATACGACTCGCTCATCTTGGAGAATGTCTTTTCATGTCCAAAATGACCTGCTAAGCCTCCACTGTGCTTTTCCTTCACCAAATTCTCTCTCATAGAGCAATCTGGAATGCACAATTGATTGCCTTTTAACAGCAATCCATCTTGGATCAGATAATCAATCCATGGACTCCTATCCCTGAGAACTGGATTCTCGGCTGCCTCGTATGCCTCACCAAAGTCTGCATCACCTACATACATATCTTTTAAATTTTCAAACCCCAAGGTTTTGACCCTGAATTCCTGTAGCAACAAGCACTTTCTGCTTAAGGCATCATCCACCTTGTTCGCAGTCCCCGAAATGTGCTTGATCACGAATGTGAAATTTTGCATATACTCTACCCACTTCGCATGCTTCTGGTTCAACTTCTCCTGTTGAATCATGAACTGCAATGCGTGATTATCGCTGTACAAAACGAATTCCTTGGGTATCAAGTAATGCCTCCACTTTTTCAATGCTTGTATAATGGCATAGAACTCTTTGTCATACGTGGAGTACTTCATCTTTGCATCATCAAGTTTCTCTCTATAGTATGCCACAGGTCTGTCATCCTGACTCAAGACCCCTCCAACAACATATCCACTAGCGTCACACTTCACTTGGAAGGTCTTCTGAAAATCCGGCAGCACCAGAATCGGCTGCTCAGTAATTTTCTGCTTCAACAGATTGAAGCTTTTCTCAGCCTCGGTTGTCCAATGAAAAACTTTATGCCGCTTTTTCACAGTGTCCATCATTGCAGCACTGATTCCACTAAAATTCCGAATGAATTTTCTGTAGAAGCTTGCCAAACCATGAAAACTCCTTACCTCAAAAAAATTCCTCGGCGATGGCCAATTCCTGATTACTTCAACCTTCTCAGGATCCATCTTCAATTCATTCGCCGAAATTACAAAACCCAAATAAATGAATTATGTCTGCATGAAGGAACACTTCTTCAAATTGATCAACATCTTCTCCTGCTGTAGCCTTCTCATCACAATGGCCAAATGCCTCAAGTGTTCAGCCTTGGTCTTGCTCAAAATCAGTATGTCGTCCAGGTATACGACCACAAATTTGCCAATGAATTCCCGCAGGACTTCATTCATCAGCCGCATAAATGTGCTTGGTGCCTTTGTCAAACCAAACGGCATGACCAGCCATTCATACAAACCCTCATTTGTTTTGAATGTTGTCTTCCATTCATCTCCCTCTCGCATATCCACTCTTGAGATCTATCTTTGAAAAATAATTTGCCCCACTCAGGCAATCCATCAAGTCGTCCATTCTTGGCAGTGGAAACCTGTACCTGATGGTGATTTTATTTATCGCCCTGGAGTCTGTACACATCCTCCAGCCTCCATCCTTCTTCGGACTCAGCACCGTTGGAATGACACATGGACTCAGACTCTCTCTAACCAGTCCCTTGTCTTGCAGATCCTGTACCTACCTTTTGACTTCCTCATTCTCCTGAGGCATCAACCTGTATGCTGCCTTATTTAGCAAACTTGCTCCAGGTATGAGGTCAATGTGGTGACTCACACTCCTCATTGGTGGCAATGAATGAGGTAGTTCGTCCACGATGATATCAGCGAACTCTCCCAGTAGTTCCTGAATCTCCTCTGGCAAGTCGTCCACTCTTGTGCTTGTTAGGACAATTCTCAGCTTCCTGACAATAAAGAATTGTGGATCCTCATCCTTCTCCAGCTCTGTGAGAATCTCTTTCCCACTCATGAGAAGTATCGTGCTGGTTACTTCTGGCTCCACCTTCTTATCTTTTCCCGGAAGCAATGTATGTGTCTTCCCATCCTTCTCCAAGGTGTATGTGTTCATTCTTCCGTCATGAACCACATTTCTGTGAAACTGCCATGGTCTTCCCAATAATACATGACAGACATCCATGGGAATGACATCACACAGAATTTCATCCCTATATTCGCCCATTTTAAAATTGACCAAGCATTGCTTCGTAACACATACCTGGTGTCCTTTCTGCAGCCATGTCACTTTGTATGGACTCGGGTATTTGTTCATTTTCAGCTCTAGTTTCTCCACCATCTCAGTCGAAATGAGATTGTCGGTGCTCCCACTGTCCACTATAACCTTGCATTTCCAGCCCTTGGTCTTGCAAGTCGTCCGGAACAGTCTGCATCTCTGAGCTGTGTCCACCTCTTTCTCAGGTTTCAAAAGGACCTTGTGCACTGTGAGTGACTTCCCACTTCCAGTGTCTTCATCCTCCCCGTCATGCCTCTGCGCCTCAGCAACGTGAGATTTTCCTCCGTCCATCTTCCTCTCTGGACAGTCCACGGCTTTGTGACCATCTTTACCACATGTGAAACATGTGATGACTCCTCCTCTGCCTCTTCCTCTACCTCGAGTACGAGGAAAGGTATTGGCATCAGCGTAATCTCCTGGTTGATCTGTTTACTGTCTCCTCGGTTCAAAAATTTGTTGCCTCTGCTGTGAGGTTCCACCTCTTTCAGCACTTCCCTGAGGCTTCTTCCAATCCTCCCTGGGATTTTGAGTTTTCTCTTGGGCAATGGCTTTGCCTCTAGGATGACTCCTGCCTCGCCCTCGCTGTCCCTGCTTGCGGTTTAGCTTCTCTTCGGCTTTCAGAGCCATCTGGTACGCATCCTCAACTGTACGGATGGTAACCATGCTCATCTCATCCTGAATGTCATACCCGAGACCATTCAGGTATCTCGCCAGCTTTTTGTCATCACTCTCCCGATGACCAACTCAAATGTTGAGCCTGTAAAACTCCTCGGTGTACTCCTTCACCGTCATCATCTTCTGTCTCAGGTTCTGCATGCGCCTGAACAGAGTGATTTGGTAGTCCCTCAGAATGAACTTCGCCTTCATCTTGGTGATCATCCGATCCTAGCTCTTGATCTTCTGTTTGCCTTTGGAACGCCTGTCAGCCTGCAACTCGTCCCACCATAAGGCTGCATGTCCCTTCAACTTGGTGATAGCATGTCTTACCTTCTTGTCCTCTTCGATATCTTCGTAATCGAAGTAGGTGTCGAGTGCTCGGATCCAATCCAACAACTCTTCCGCGTTTAGACTTCCCTCATAGACGGGAATGTCCATCTTTGTCTTCGAGCTCGTCCTCGAAATAGCTCTGATCAACCGCTTGGTTGAAGCATCTTCTGCTGAGACCTCTTCGACGTCGTGTCCAGCTTCCTCTTCAATCTCGGGATCGCTGAACTCTATTGTACCATCTCCACGCCTCTGGGTGGTCTCCATTTCCTCGAGTCTCACCCTGAGATCTCGTATTTGGCGTTCCATTTCTAGATTCTCTGCTGGCCTTCCCCTTTTTCGGGCATCCCTATCCTCATGTTCAGGAGACTGTCTTTCTCTCCTGGGTGGCATTATATCTCTTCTGTCTCTACTTCAGAAAACAAAGACACTCCCTCTCTGATACCACTCTGACGCAAGTCGTGAGTATCAGAGTGCTTTTCCTTTCTCCTTCCCTCCTCTCGCCTGTAATATATAGACAAGACTTCAGGGCTCTGATACCACTCTGACGCAACCTACCCCTCGATGACACGGTCGCTTTCACAAAGACCTTCAATAACATGGCCCCAAGAGTTAACAACTCTTCGAACTCCCTTGGGAGTCTTTTACCCACAGTACCCTTCTCGGCGGTTTCCCTTTCTTGAATTGGGAAATCGGCACTCGCGTGTTCCCGAGTTCAATGCTTGCAATATCGACCCTTCAGTTCCCAAGCCCCGACCTCCGATTGTCAACGTCAACACTCAGGATATCGCCGCTCGCAATGCCGAGCCTTTGTATTTCAAAACCCCGATTACCGATGCGCCGATCTCTCGGCTCAATGCCACCTGGACTCTGCTCACTTCCGGGGCCCCATGATGCCACATCACCTCGAGATTTCGTGGATCATGGATCCACGATATAAGTGTTCTTTGAAGTTGGAAACCCCGAACGCCGATCCCGCGATATTCCAGATTCATGCCATCTGTCCCTCCGACGATCGACGGCTCCGATTAAATCGGGAAATCGCAACTCGCGATTTTGACGTGCATGCAACTCTTGCACTCACCAAACCCGATATGTCGATGTTCGATGGCGAACGGATTCTCTCGTGCACCTGTGAGTTAATCCTCTCGCAACTCCTCCGCGATCTGACGGTCTGCGGGATTTCGTGATTCTCCCCGACAACTTCAAGTCGTCGATTCTCTTCCTCTTGAAGAGTTCTCCACTGCACTAGCTTTCCCTTGGTTCAAATTTCTCCCAGGCCTGTTCCTATAACATGAACGTGGAACTATCCCTCCTGAGCTGAATTCTCTCCGACTCCTTTAGAGACTTTCTCGAACACGCTCTCTGTGCTCAACCTTCAACCACTTCCAACAGTGATGAAGTCTTCTAGGTTCTGCACTTTCACAGCCACAGCAACCCCGACCTTATCCTCTCAGACTTGCTAATGAGACTTAATTTGACCGGCACTACACCTGCACGGCTCGAATAACCCAACACAACTCTAGGCAAAAGGGAACAAAAGTTCAACTGCTTAGCCTCCTCAACGCACTCTATGCGGAGGTATTCAACTGCACTCTAGGAAGGAATCTCCGGGCTTAAGAAGAGAAACAATTGAAACTCATTCCCTCATTCTCTCAGGTTTCTAACCTGATAGGCAATAACATATGCAGCATATATAAGATAATCATAAAAAGAAGCAAGTATGCAAAAGCATAATATCAACAATACACAGAGATCAAACACATCCATGGAATTGAACCAAAATCTTTCCTATTAATTCAATGTCTATACATGGGGTTTCTTCACAAGCTCTCTGCTCTGTTCTCTCTTGCTCTCAATGATAATGCTGAATAATCCAGAATGATCCTACAACAATACAACAGAGGGTGCCTATATTCCGGTTTCCCTCTCGAAAGAAAAAACTGTCTAATCTACAGTTAATTCCTATCTAACAGCATTAAAACTATTAAATGCCTTCTTATCTACTTTTCAATACAAAGCGCTTCATATGAATGCTTTCATTCAAACGATGGAACAACAATCTTTTCAAAGTAATTCAAAAATGTATGTGCTGGCACTGTCTAGCTGTGTGTTCTCTCCACGCGCTGGCTCGCTTGGTGAAGTCATAGATGCTCCTGCATCAAGTGTGCATGTTTAAGAGTTTTTTCATTGCAATGTCCTTTAGGATTGCTTGTTGTTCTCGATTCAATAGTAATCTAACTTTTTAGTATTCGTCATTTTCGATAAAGAAAGGATGTTTTGTGACTTTAAACCCAATATTGATACATTTTTCAATGGTGGTTTCTCAAGGACAAGGAAAATCTTCTTGCAATTCATAGGACTCACAAAGAGTTCTAGTTGTTTTATGGTTTGTTAATGTCTCATCAGCATTGTCAATGTTTTCTAGTTCATCAAGTAAACATTCTAAATCACCCCATGTTGGGTTTACAATGTATGTAAATCTAGCCTCATTGGTTTCTACTGTAGCCTCATAAGCAATATATGCAACTTCCCATGTAGGTAAGTTATGTTTTAATTTGTTTTCATTTTGATCAAATGAAATGTACAAAAAATAGTTTTTATCTACATAGGTTTTCATAGTCGATGTGTTTGTTGTATTTGACAAAGTGTATTAAATTTGGTTTTTTTCTTTTTCATATGGGTGTACCATGTTTTTTGTAATTTGATATGAATTTTGCAAGGCAGATATGCTTAATAGGAGGTGGACATTGGAGGTAGTAATCAATAATAGAGCGACATATCATGTCCTCTAAATTATTAGGCTCTTGTTCTAGCAAAGATGGTGGTTTAAGCATGAATGTGCATGTGTCAAGTGGAGATGTGTTTATGAAGAAACATTTCCTTGAACTATAGTTCAAAGGTAGGGAAAGTGCAATGTGGACTACTTGTTGAGCAGACATTTGTTGAAGATTAAGCAATTTATTTCCAAGTGTACATATCAATTGCATAGCATAAATTTGATTTTTTTCATGTTCTCAGCGTATTCTTCTTAATTCACTTGTCATAGATTTGTCATCCTTTGTCATTTACGAGGTACAATATGATGTCGCATCATATGCATTGAGGACATATTGTGCATATGTATTTTCATTCAACATAATTGGCATGTCCTTGGAGAAACTGTTGTTCCAAATATGTGAAAGTTTTCGTTTAAGGAAGATTGTTGGTTGTTTAAGTGTAGATTGTATCACTTGGATGTACTCATATTCTGTTAGATTTTGTTCTGCCAAGAAGTCTTCGAAGCTCATTAAGTCATTGAAGTCTTGTTGTTCTAGAAATGAGAACAAAGATATTTATTTCTCAATGAGAACATTATCCTCTAAACTAATTGGTTCTATGATTCTTGTTGTTCTCATTGGTAGCACAGGGAAGTTGTATCTACAATGTGATTTCTTTCATTTTTATAGCTTCTTATATGGTAATGTCTATGAACTTTGGCAATCTCTGGATCCAAATGGTCTATGCTGCATGTTACGTATTTTTCCAGAAACTACTAGATTTGTGAGTTGTTGTCATTTCCATATACCGGTGCACCCTCTATCCATAATAGTGCATGGTCATGCTCACTCCCTCTATTTTGGAACTCAATCACAAAATAATAGTTTGATATTTTTCTGAAGAACTTTCCATCATGACATATCAATTGCCTCAAATCATTTACTTTATGTCTATAGTAATGAGTACATGTCATTGGGTCTTTTCTTATGAGGTAGTCAATGTCATCATTTTCCAATGTATCAGTTCATTTTTTCCTTTTCCTATTCCTATATAATGCAGACATCGTAGTCAGCAATGGACCCTAGTGATGCTCTCAACTTGTAAATTTGATGAAAAAATTTGGGGGTCCCAATTTTCGGATCATCACAAATATAGTTTTATTATTTTGTTTCACGTAGTGAGGAGAGATGCAAATGTTTTTGAAATTTATGTATCCAATATCAGATTTTAGGATTTTTTCTAGGTTTTCTTTGTACTTTACATCTCTGGCCAATAACTTTCTTCTTCATAGCTGGCCTTTTATTATTCGCACCAACATGAAAGAGAGCACTTTCTCAATTATTATGCGCATTATTTTGAAAAACAAATTTGTTATGTGATAAGAGAAGTCACAACTTGAATGCAACAGTTCCCATCCATCTATTTTTGGTCACTGAATTATTCCATGATGTCACTGGCACGTGGATATCCATAGAACAATGTTGGGAAGTTCATTTCATCAGCAAATTTGTCCTTGAATATTCCAAGTGGCATTTCCCTTCAGTAGGTGCAATTTCGACAATCTTGTCTTGCAAATCATGAATGTGTTGTGAGTCAACAAATCCATGTATCAATGTTTCAGTAGGTCTTTCATTCTCTAATTCATCACTTGTATAAAATTTACTAGTAGTGTCAAAAGTTTGTGGAGATTTGTCATTTCCTTGTTCAAGAACATGGTTCCAATTATCATTTATACAAATGTTTTGTGCTTTGTACAGGGTCTTGGAACATAATTATTTTAATTCTTTCATGACAATGTGCACACACACTCTACCTGTCTGGTATGCATTCTTGTACTGCAAAGTTTTTTTGAGAGCTACAGTAGTTGTCACCGTTTCACTCATGCATTGTGGCATCCCTTTTTGCACCACATATAGTTGGACATGCACGTTAATAATTGATCATGTTAATCCCATTTGGGGTCGTTTATAGCCGCAGGGACTGATTTGTGCAAATGAAATTCATAGAGACACAAGTATATCTTCAACTTCTGCAAGTGCACTTACATTTGGTAGTGGTTTTTTACATCTAATTTGGTCAGGTGTTGCAAATTGAGACAATTTTCCATTTTCAAGTGATCATTTGCATGGAAGACAAATTTTTCTAGAGGAAAATGTTCTATAATTTAGTGTTAAGCTGATGTATTCTTTTTGCAAGTCAAGGGTGAAAGACTTAGTGTTTTTTGCAAAATTCAATTATTCACAAATCACACATGCAATGGAAGGAGTGTCTTTAATTTGTTTCATATAGGTTTGCTTTGCATCTCCCTTTCCTAGACAAGGATGCGTAGAAAGTGTTTGTTGATTTTCAATGCTAGCATTGCACAATGTTGACTGTTATGATATGTAATTTTTTCCTCTCGGTCAGTATCATGACCATTGTGGGATATGTAGTTGCACCTATTTCTCTCATGTATCTGTTTTTTCAACATGTGGTAGGTTAACTTATGGTTTCCACTCGAAACTATTTTCACTTATTGAAAAGCCATGTTGAGGTGGAATCAACATTTGGTACGAGCATTGCCTCTTCACCATATCGATGGTTCAAACGGTGATGTTCTTTGTCATTGGACATGCGATGTTTGTGTTCAATAGGAAGTGTGTAAATGTGCTCATGTTGTGTATGCACAAAATTTTTTAGGTTGTTATATGTGAGTTTGTGTTTCTTGGTCAAGCTCCCTGTCACCTAATTATGATCGGTCATACAATTCATAGGTCTAGAAGGAAGTGCACCAATTTATTTATTTCTTTCACGAATGACCTTTTTCAAGTTGTGATAATTCATTCTACGGTTTTTGTTTAAGCTCTCTATGACCTGATGAAAATTGGGATGAGTTTCATCATGATTAGACAATATGCGACGCTTTTGTAGATTCAATGCGGTTTGGTTAGGATGGACAGTGGATCTTGAACTAGAATTATTTCTTATAAAAGGTTGATAATGGATGTATGTCATATCAGTTTTTGATGATATGATGTCAATTGTTCGATCATAGTTTGAATCAATACAGTAGAAATGGAAAATATTGTCTAAAAGGGTTGAACAGACCTAGATATTTACTCTGAATATGATAGATTTCCATTGTAAATGAAATGTACCACCCTCTATATTTCCTTTCTCATATGGAATTTCCATGTTTACAAGGTATTGTTTCCAACTTCCAATTGTCGACATACTTTCTATGATATATGGTTGAAGTGTCGATGCAAGGAGTTAAATGCCTGTTGACTGCCACCTATAATTGTATTTCAAAAGTATTTCACAGTTTAAAGGCATAGTGAGTTCCCGTCAAACTCCGTTTCTATCAAATAGAAAATTGCATTGAACAGACTATCTCCACAAGTTGATGTAATAGTTTTTGATACGTGCAATCCATGAGAGTGTATATGATGCATAATTCATTTCCAATGCGATTGAAGGTCTTTGCAAATGAGGGACAAGTAAATATCATATCCTCCAAGATTTCATATGGATATTTGTTTATAGATTAGTGGTTCATAATGACCACTTAGAGGATTGGCATCATGGAACAAGATGCAATATGGATCTCTAGATGCAGTTTTGTTGAATAGTAGATATCTTCTTTTTCTTGTTAATGAACAAATTTCAATTGATATATTCAACCACTTAGCCAGCCACCATATAGAAAATGTATCTCCTTAAATGTATCATGTGGAGGTAGAGTTTCAGATGAATACAACCGCATCTTTGAAAGATACGTACTGGCATCATGTATTCCATGCAATTGTCAAAGAAAATCAGATGCCAATTCCTATTGATATGAATCTGATGCCTCAACGTTGCCATTTTCTTAACAAGCCAATAAATTATCTATCAATCCATTATGTAGCTCGGTCGAGGAATAACAGAAGTTCAATAGAACTTGAAATGCATCGAAGAGGAAATATTCTGCAGTATATGAGAATGCATCTAATATGAAAAGGACATTGTTATGCAATACCTAGTTGATGTTATCATGTACAATGGAGTCTGTATCTATTTGATAAAACTCAACATCTAATACTTGCTCCATCTTTTAAGTTTTGATTTTCAATATGTTTCTTAGCTATGTTCAGATAATATGCAAATAGAAAAAAAAGATAACTATAAGTTCAAAACTGCATACCAATTCTTCTATGTATCCTTCAACATTTTTCATTTCAAATTTAGTGCTCCATGGTTTCTATAGGATATGACAAACAAACAAAGCTATAGTTAGTGCTCAACCATATAGAAAAGTTAATGAAAATAAAACGATAGTATAAACTTGCTCAATACAAAGAATGATTATTTAAGACATATAATTTTTAAACTTATTTTAGTTGTGCAACTTATAAGTGTTTTGGTAGTCATTGTCTATAGCTTTACAATCACATTCATCATTTAATTTCATCCCCACTCTTCACAAATTAACACTAAACAGATATGAAACAACTTGTTGATGTCTCCCACTTATAACACTCCATTAGATGGTATGTGGGATAAACAAAAGGGGAAGAATTAGACGTTCATGGACTTTTACCATAGGAATGGAACCAACACATATCACAACTTATCAAGGTTTCAATTATATTACAAGATGAAGAAGATATTCTAAGATGTTTCAATTATCTTACAAGATGAAGAAGATATTCTAATATTGGGCACTAGGGAACTCATCCTGGGAATATCAGTGAACTGTCCATTTAGGTTACAAAGAATTATTTTTACAAGATGAGGTCCATATGTGGAAACGATGATGGAAGATTCTTTGGAAGACCCAAAGTCGAGCATAAAACTAACAGTTATATGTGGTTTTCCTCAGAGAATAAAATATTTCCATGTCATAATCTACAAAAAAGGGATGGCAAGGTCCTCATAGATGCTTGCTCCATAATGAAAACTCTGAATTTTTCCGACAAATCCCTGTGCAATTCCATTTTCCAAAGAGCTATGGTATGATGTCTAGGACATGAAAGTGGGCCTATGTGATTGGAAGGGTACATCCTAGAAAATGCATTAAACGTATGGTTTCACGAACATAAAGACGAGGAGAACATCCCATTTCCTTTTTTGTATGTCAGTATGGCTGTGACAGAGGTGGGTTTTGTATGGAGCATTGACATGTCTATGCATTGTTTTAGGCCATTGGAGATAACTGAATGTGTAGACAGTAAGGAGATTAACGTTTGGGTGCCTCTTATTTCTAAAATGAATCTGAGACGTCGATCACTTTTGCAAATCATGATCTCGGTGACCCTGCTACTTTAGTGCCCCTACTACTTTAGTGCCCCTACTAAAGTTTTATCATTCTGCCAAATTTTGGAATTATTCTAACCATACCTATACTCAGTGCCAGTTTAGGACTTTGAAATTTTTTAAATGTGAAGCGTGAAAGTCTCCCAAAGTTACTTTCTCCTAGAGCCATTAACTCACGCCTACTTTTAATTAACCAAATATTACTTTAGCCATCCTTATCAAGGACTTTGGGACTTTGGATATTGGGAACTTACGGAGTTTTTGAATGCATAATTTGTACAAATCCCGGAGTAGTACCGACCCAGAGTAGTACAAACACGTGCAATAATTGCATGATGGTCACCATGCATGTGGGCCCCAAAAGAAAATTAGCTAGACTAATTAAATAAAACAGAAACAATAACCAAATCTCGTCGGTGCCAAGTGTCCACCATGTTGTAAACCCTTGCATGTGGTTAACCATGTCTCATATACACAAATAATAACTATCTATGAAAGAGATAAGGTCCTCAAATCTGCCCACGTCTACAATCCATTTGTCACATTCCTAAGCTCTTCGTTACCTTATGCATTTCCATATGTCTTTACACCTGTATCACTAGGATTCAATCTGTAATCATTTTTCTACCCTTTATGCCTACAATTTATCCCTTTGGTAAACACAGGAAGTGAACAAAATGGCTTGCAATGGCTACACAAGAGGATGATTTAGTACCATCCTTCAGTTCATAGAGAGGCTTGCAATGTCTGCACAAGAGGGTAAACCAACACCATCCCAACGTCGAGTATGTGAATATGTAAGGTATGATCTATGCAACAAAAAATCATGTCATTTGTTTTAAGAAGTATTGAATAACATTGTGCTCATTAAAACCTGTGGACCCTAATCCTAATCCTTCAGGATCCATTGATTTTACCGAACCTAATGATAATCCCCCTAATCCTGTGATTACACATCTTGTTTCTCACAAGTTTACTGATCCCCATCCCATAATATACAAAGAAACCATTATTCAAACTCCACTTCCCACAAAGAATTTAATTTTCCAACAAAGGAGAAACAAAAACTAATGTTTGTACGTGAGTCGTTTTGTGTTTTATCTTCATCCTCCACCCAAGATTTGCATTTCAGGTCCTACAATTTTTTTTTTATAACTTATTGAAATATGTCACTGATAAATATGGATATGGACCGACAATGATGTCAAATTATCTTGTAGCTTGCTTAACTTTTCACCATACCTATCCCTTCTATACCTAGCTGCACTTTTCTTCTACAAGAACATTTTGCAAAGGCAAAAATTTTTCTTTTTAAACACTTTTTGGGTATAGTAATACATTCATGTTTCTGTGATGTCAGTAGTCACATTTAAGGATGTTTTGTAAGAGAATTTTCACTCAGTTATTATTTCTAGATTGTTTTATATTTATCATTCTTCCAAATTTTGGAATTCTTCTAACCATACTTAGACATGGCGCCAATTCGGGACCTCAAGAGTTTTTTAAATGTGAAGCGTGAAAGTATCCCAGAGTGACTTTCTATTGGACTCATTAAATCGCACCTACTATTAATCATCCCGAGATTACTTTAAACATCCTTATCAAGGACTTTGGGACTTTGGCTATTCGACACTTCCAGAGTTTTTGATTGCAGAATTTGTACAACTCCCGAAGTAGTATGGGCCAGAGTAATATGAACACATGCAATGAATTCAGTTTTGCCACCATACATATAGGACTCTAAAAGACAAATATCTAGACTAATTTAATCAAACAGAAACAACAACAAAATCTTGTCATTGCCAAGTGTCCATCGTGCTGCAAACCTTGACATGCGGTTAACCATGTGTCTTCCACATAAATAATAACCATATATGCAAGAGCTAAGGTCCTCAAATCCACCCATGTATACAATCTATTTGTCACCTTCCTAATCTCTTTTTTACCTTATGCACTACCATCTGTATTTACACCTTTGTTACTGGGCTCCGATCTAGAATCATTTTTTTACCCTTTACGCCTACAGTTTACCCCTTTGTTAAACGCAGGCAGTGAACAGAATGACTTGCAATGGATGCACAAGAGGGTTATTTAGTACCATCCCTTAGGTGACAGAGTGACTTGCAACATCTGCACAAGAGGGTTAACCAATACCATCCCAACGTCGAGTATCTGAAGATGTAAGGTATGATCTATGCAACAAAAATTCTTATTAGTTGTTTTAAGAGGTATTGATTAGTATTGTACTAGTTAAAACCTATGGACCCTTAGCGTAATCCTCCAGGATCCCTTGATTTTCCTAAACCTATTGATAATCCCCCTAATCCTGCAATTACACATATTTTTTTCTCATAAGTCTATTGATCCCTATCCCATAATCTGCTAATAAACCAGTGCTTAAACTCCACTGCCCACTAAGAATTTAATTTTCCCTTTTATCTTCATCCTCTACCCAAGATTCAGATTCCAGGTCCTGCAACTTTATTTTTATAACCTACTGAAATATGTCACTAATAAGGAAGGGTAAGTACTGACAATGTTGTCAAATTTTCTTGCAGCCTACTTAACTTCTTACCATACTTAGTCCTATACCTAGCTTCAGTTTTCATATACAAGAACATTTTACAAAGGTGACAAGCTTTCTTGTTCAACACTTTTAGGGGATAACACTACATTATTGTTTCTTTGATTCCAGTAGTCACATTTAAGGATGTTCTGTAAGAGCATTTTCACTCAAGTATTATTTCTATATTTATTTTATATTTATTTTAATTTCCAACACCTCCTAGTATTGAACATTCCTACCTTCAAACTATAAATAGTAAACAAAAAACAACGAATATGAATTAAACCATGGTATTGAAACTTCCTCATGAATGTTGAACGACAAAATCACAGGTGCATTTGTGAGTGTAGGATCTCAACCCTACAAACTACAACAACATGTCCAATTGTGGATGTAGGACCTCAACCTCGCAAAGTTGAAGTAATCAAGGGTGTAGGATTTCAACCCTGTAAAGTGAAAGAATAGGTCACACTGCGGGTGTGGGACTTCAACCTTGTAAATTTGAAGCAAACAAGAGAAAGCAATAAACAACAAACCAGTGAGAAAGCACCAAGAGGTCCAATTGTAGCTGCAAGACCTCAACTTTGCAAATTTGAAGAAAACAATAATAAGCAACATCCAACGAACCAACAAACTAGCGAGCAAGCAAAAACTAGTGAACCAGTAATGTCGGTGGACAACAATATTTCCCAAATTCACTGAATACGAGATTGTATCCAAACATTGGAGGAAAATATATTGTGACAATCTTATTAAGTAAACATTTAAGGTTGTCAGGCCTGTTAAGTAAACATTGAAGGATGCCAGGACTATTTAAGGGCCTCATGCTATGTAAACATTTAAAAAAGAATGCATTTTGTCATACCTGTTTAAGTACTTAAAAATGAGTGGCGATGCTCAAAACTTTGGATATGTAAACCTTTAAATAAAAATAATTAAAATTCAAAAAGAGTGTAGATGATAAAAAATTTGGACATGTTAACATCTAAAACATTGGGAATAATGAAGCTGGGAATAAGACTTTGAATCTATTCTCCAATGAGATAATGACATATAAGTTTTTTTTTATTATATAAAAAATAATGTTTTTAGTTCTCTAGTTTGAACAATAGAGATTATGCAAAAATTTATAGTCAAAGCACAAATTAATATGAAGTCAATGAATTATCGATCGCTATAGTCCCTCTACGCCTTCGGTAGGGACTAATAAGAGTAAATTCTCACTAGTTGGATAGTGAAACATGACATTGGACAGTTCTTAAAATGTTATGGGCTCAAAGAATGTGTCATCTTTGTGGCACTAAAAGGGTTGAAAATTAAAATCACTCTCTTAGAGTATTTTTAAATCAAAATTTCAAATATTTGTTACACAACATCCTTCCTAACCTTTTAATCCATCAAAACTATAGTTAGCTTCCCTTACCTTTCTAAACAATTTTTTTTTTAAAGAAATCCGAGTAATTCCTTACCTTACCTAAAGTCATATTTGTAACATTAATATGGTTAAAGATGAAACACAGTTGTTCTTAAAGTATCTTTCAATCACAATTTCAAAATATTTGTTCAAACAAAAACCCTCCTAACCTTTTAACTCATCAAAACTATGGTGAGTTAAGAATGTTTTTTTTTTTAAGTTTTTGGAACACAAAAAAAAATTGAAAAAAAAAACATGTAATTCTTTTCTTTTCTTAAACTTTGAAAAACCAAATTTGATCACAAGTAGATGTTAATCCCCACCATCACTGCTATCAATCTTAATTGCACTTATAATAAAAAAATTCTATCATAGAACACCACCACCACCACCACCACCACCACCAGAAATTGCAGTCATAATAAGAAGTACTAAAAACTCTCCATACCAATATGTTTTTTCAAGAATCATATTTTTTATTTTTTTATAGATATAGTAAAGGATAAGAAATTCCCATAATACAAGATTTAATATATAGTAAAGGATATGAAATGCCCACAATTCAATATTTAAGTGTGTTTTTTGGGTTAGATTAGAGAGTTATTGCTTATATTAGTTATTTAGAAATAGTCATGCCATGTGTTCATGATTCCATACGAGGTAGCTAAATTAGCGACAGGATCTAGGGAAAAAATAGAAAACAGACAGATACCTCACAAAATATACAATATAAGAGAGGCAGAGATGAACACTAAAAAAAAACATGATCTTTGGAATTAGACATAGCTTCTATTTATACACATTTATATTAATATCGACCATTGATCATGAACATAGATCGAGGGCTCATATTCTTTCTTATAGACACTTCTCCTCACTCTAGTAAAGGTTATTCATTACATCGTATCTCTAACAACTAATTTGATTGAATTATCTCTTACTTACTCACATAGGTCATCAAGTCTGGTTTACCTTCTCAACATTTCATCAATCCACATGCATTAGTGATGTATTATAACACCCCCCCTTAAAAGGATACATGTTTTAATCTTTATCCAATGAGATCTTTATGGGATTCATGTTATCATATTTTGTCATCTTCATATGGTTGGGCTTCCATTAGTGTTCTTCTTAATTTTATTGGCTTCCCCTCACCATAATCTCCTAGGTATTTTGTGGCTTACTTCTAACCATAATAATGCTCAAGTGGTTTCAGATGATGACTAACCATCACAACAAGTGGATTATAGCTAACAACAAACTTTGCTTACAAGTGGTTTTGATTGACTAAGAACCTCACACATAGATGGTTTCAACTATCCATGAACCTTGCACATATATGGTTTTGGCTGACCACAAACCATTATGATGGGAAAATTGATTTATAATGCACACTCTCTTGGGATTTGTCCGTTATGATCTTCATCGTCAAAAACATTTCTTCGTCTTTTGTACCTGCATAAAACTAATTACTTCTCAAACTATCTGCTTCTTCCTTTATACTTACAAAAAAATTATCACTGATGTCCATATAAAAATAAATCCATCTACCGAGATACATGGGTGTCATCTGGTTTATACTCACTAGTTATCTAAGAATGCTTTTCTCCTAAATTCTTCATCAATAAGTTAGACTTCCCCTTAATCATAACTTGGTCCCAACCAGCTCACACTCTAAGATTAATCCATCTAACATTCTTCCCCTTAATCAAATATGAAACTTATTTGACTCACCATTAAGATTAGATATGAGTGCACCTATTACCCTCATACCTACCTAGTGGTTAATTCCACAACTTGATAACACATAGACTCTATGCATAAGAGGGATACACACCACACAATTTAATGTGCTACCACACTAATCTATGTAGGCCTGAGTCAACAAGGCTTACTAAAAACGTGGGGAATAAAAATTGTCTATGGAAAAGCTTTACAACATTGGACCACAATCCTTTGGGGTGTCAGGCACAACCAATCATGCACCCCATACAACACTTATGTATCATTTCAACGTTTCATATCAGGTACAACAAACATTCTACATTCTTTACTAAATTCCCTTCAAATTACAAGCCCATTACATAAACTCATTTATATTTCATCACCAAGCATAGCTTATGTTTTACCTCTTCATATGGAGTCTTATTGTCATTTACAAATTATTTTATCTCTTACAACAAGATTATTTTCTTCTTTGTATTTCACTATTCATCTTTGCAAAATTCTTCCTCTTGCCATACTTAATCACGAGTTTGTCTTTTGTTTCTATTGTATTCTTATTTCATCTTCTTCTTTTCTTTCCTTGCATGATTTTGTCTTCATAATTTATTGTACTTAACTATTTCTGCAGATAAAACATGTTTGTTGTCAGAATGGCCATTTTAAACACAGACTCAAATACGTGACAATAGTTGACTAGACTAGATGTCACTACAATAACTATCTGACTTTTCTTCCACTCAGACTAACATACTTGTTGTTTTAAATACATCATAATACGTCATCATAAATTAAATTGAGGTCTTGGGAAACATCGAACATCCACTTCCAAATTCTCAAGACAAAAGGTTTTACATAACTTATTCAAAGATTTGCATTCACCATGATGATCTCTTATTCATATAGACAAGCAACTTGACTCAATATTTGACTATCTTAGAAAGCAACATTACTTTGGTATAGACTCTCACCACAACTTTATCTTGACTCTTTAAATAAAGAAATGCTTGACTTGACTTTGAATTTCACTTTAACTCACACATGGACTTTTGTGACTCTCTCACCACTTACAAATTGGCTTTAGATTGTTTTATTCTTTTTGCATCAATAGACTCTCAACCTGAATTTGACTAAACTTGGACTATTATCTCTCTTTTATAATTGTCCGATTCCATTTTATAAATCCATATGACCATTCCAAACAACTTCAAATTATTCTCTATAATCAATAGACAATGACCCTTTTAATCAATACAAATATCAAGAACGTGCATTTTCAAATGCCATATGACATCTTGAATATTAAACCCTTACCTTCATTAACTGAATAGACAATCTATTTTCTCTACCAAGGAATAGTTGCAACCAACATAGCCATATATATTATAATAATTACTATGATGATTAACAATATGTGCTAAACACAAATCTATATCTCTGGCTTCCCTTCTCTAGATAGAATTAGTATAACCCTTTCTTGGTTTTATGTTCTTCTACAACACCCTCCACGAAAACTTAAACCTTCCTTCCTAATCACTCCTTCCACACCTAGGCTCCCAAATACCTCAAAACCCCTCTTTCTTCCACCTAATATCCTTTTTTTCTTTTGTGTAACGCCCTCGACCATCAACCCACTTGCCGGACAACGCTACTATGTGGAAAAATTATCATACTTATGTAGTATGCACTTAAATGAAGTTCAATGGATTAACATAGTAAACATATAATTACTGCTAACATACAGAATTAATGGAATCAACAGTAATACCACTGCAATGTAATACATGATAATATTGCAAGCATCACAGACATGCATTTTAATTGAATTTAAACACATGCATATACTTATCTTTGAAACTATAGTAACCCCACCAACCATGTACAGACCTTCCATGAAACTCCTAGCCTTAGACCATGCTTTTCATCATGCTCAGTAGTGGGTCACCCCTGAGCTGGAACTAAGCTCCACCCAAGGTAAGGGAATCCTAGACTAGACTGAGGTTACAGGAAAAGTGCATAGAGAAACCAGAAGGATTATCTCTAGGAGCCTTCTTATGCCCACTACTCATAGACTCTCATTCCCCACATGCATGTTCCACCCAAGAGTATACACCTTCACAAGCACAATCCATAGGTGCTTCACTTCCCCTCTAGGCCTCGAAAATGGGTAGGATCGGGAATTCTCAAAGCTCCATAATTGGTGTTGGACTCTCTCTCGAAGAAAACCACTTCCCCAGTAGACTCCCTCACCTAAAGAGAGTTGCTCACAGGTTTGAAAACCTGCCTCTTCTACCATGGGCCTGACAACTTGGTTCTTCCACTAGTTTCCAAATCAATTCCTCGAAGTTCAGGATGACAGCAACGATAACATCTTGGGTTAAATCGCAAGTGACAACAACAACATGAAAATGAGGTGTGGAAATAGGAAATGAAAACATGTCACTAAGACACATCATGGTTTAGGTAACACCAATTTCAAGGTGTGTGACAAGAAATTAACGCAAAGGTCAAACACAAACTCAACAGTTCGGGTAGAGGATGTATCATCTTCTCAAGAAAACATCACAGGCTTCGGGTTTCAGAGCTGCATGAGGCTTACATAACTCAGACCTAGAGATCCTTCAGTTCTAACAATGGATGGAAAAAAGGAGGACAAACCCCCATATCGGCTCAATTCTTCAGTTAAATTGCATGTGACTCGGAAAACACATGTTGCCCATGAGGTTGCATGCGCTGCATCGACATGCGTTCCCTTTTTCACACGTTCCACCTTCCAGGAACTTAGGATAAAAAAACATACATTTCTCACAACTTTTGGAATAATAATAAACTATTATTCCTAAGGACTTAAGCCCCTAATATTATCCCCTAGGCTCAATGCTTAGCCTCTCTTTCCATCCTTTCAGCCCCTTTTCCCTTACCCACCTTGTAGAAGCTTAGTCTCCCATCACTCTTTCTTCGTGGTCAATATACACACATTGATGTTTAATCTTTATTAATTTTCTACATATTACATATACAAAAACAGACTCCTGGCCTTTAACACTTAGGCTCTCCAGCCTAATAAACACATAATCCTACCATCTTATCAATACTTGGCTCACCAGCCTACAAAACATGATTTACAATTCATAAACATGATTACAACAGGGCTCATCCTTGAGGATGTTACAATCCCCTCCCCTTATTTTTGCACTTTTGGTAAATGTGTTGAACCTGCATAGAATAGATCTAGCTAGAAAATACTTCACACATTTGCAGAGAGAAATTGAGAAAGAAGAAGCAAGATAGAAAGAATGGAATAATTCTCATTAACCGTATTCCACACACAAATAGTGAATAATTTACAATAGATATAGGATACATGAGTAACTAATGAGCCATAGTGGTGGTCTAGATTGATCTAGACACACACCAATAGTTACATGAGTGAATTGCCACCTAGTCTAGTCTCTCAGGCAGTTATGGGAGTGAACTGCCACCTAGCTGAGTTAGCTAGTCAACTAGTCTTCAATTAACTCACTGAACAAAGAGTAGTAAGTTGGTGATGATCCCAATGTTGCATGGTGACAAAACCAATGCAACATCTAAAATCAACTCAACTAGTCAAACTGAAAGAGAACATTCTCCAAGTGGAATATTCTCCCCTCAAATATAGGGGACTGGATAATGACTAATTATGACTAATAAACAAGGAATAACCTTAGGAAAAATAAATCACAGGTGTGTGTGAAGTAACTCCAACACTTTCCTCAGTGAAACTCTCTACACAGCACTAGCAAGATTTTCAAAACCTTCAAAAAGATGTGGGTATTATGCCCGCATAGCATCCTCATGCTCCCATGTCGTGTCCTTAGGACTGTACTAGGTCCATTAGACCTTTACAAGCCCTATGGCTTGATTCCTGAGCTATTTTTTTTTCTGGTCCAATATGCACACAGGATGCACTTGCAGGACACCTTCTCGGTCCACCCGAATCACATTCCAATCGATTACATGATTAGCATCAAGTATATATTTCTTAACAAATGAAACATGAAACACATTATGTACAGTCATGGATGTAAGTAATGCAAGCATATATGCAACTGGCCCAATCCTTTCTAGGATTTCAAATGGCCCATAGAATCTGACTGCCAACTTGGCGCAGTTTCCCAGCTTCACGGAACTTCTATTAGATTTTATTTTCAGGAAAACATGATCACCCACTTTAAATTCCCTATGGATTCTATTCTTATCATCATAACTCTTCTACCTATCGTGGGAAACTTTCAAATTCTTCTTAATTTTTAGCATTTGATCTTCCATTTCCTTGAGCAACTCTGGCCCAACTACTGCCCTATCAGCTAGATTATCCTAGCTTACTAGATTATTTCACTTTCTTCCATAAAGTGCTTCAAATGGGCTCATCTTCAATGATGCTTGATACCCATTGTTGTAGGCAAATTCTACCAAATGCAGGTAGTCTTCCCATTTCGATGGTTTGTCCATCACATACATCCTTAGTATGTCTTCTTTTACTCGATCCACCCTCTCTGTCTTCTCATCAGACTTAGGATGATAGGCTATACTAAAGTTCAGATTCGTTTTGAACCCCTTGAATAACCCCTTCCAGAAATTTGAAGTAAATTCTGAGTCTCTATCAGACACAATTGTTGTAGGTATTCTGTGCAATCATGCTACTTTCCTCACAAATATGTTGGCAACATCTGTTGCCTTGTGAGTATTCTTTAACAGAATGAAATGGGCAGCTTTCGTAAGCTTTTCCACCACCACCATAATTGAATCATGTTGCTTGCCTGTTCTGGGAAATCCTGTGATGAAGTCCATGGTCACTACCTCCCACTTCCACTCAAGAATGGGTAAGGGTTGTAGCAACCTTGCTGGTTGTTTGTGCTCACCTTTAACCTTCTGGCACTCCATACATCTGGTGATGTATTCAACAATCTCCTTCTTCATACCTGGCCAGAAATAATGGCTCTTGACTGTTGCCACAGTTTTCTGATATTCAGGGTGCCCTGCATAAGGCACATTTTGCATTTCATGCAAAATCATATGTTTCAATTCCTGGACATTCGGTATATAAATTATGTTCTTGTACCTAAGTGTTCCATCAATTTTCAAATTTATAATTTTGCACTTTTTGTGGCATCTTGCCTTGTTGTATCTTTACTACCTGCTCCATGTACTGCAAATCTGCATTTTCAGCTTCCAAAATTCTTCCCTTTATATCAGTTCGGTACATGCTAATGGCTGTAGCATGTAACTCATGTACTCTCATGTTGAGTGAATCAACCACTTTACTCTCATCCCCTTTTATATTCTTGATATCAAAATCGTACTCACGGAGAAACTCCAACCACCTATTCTGCCTAGCATTCAAGGTTGGCTGATTGAAAAAATACTTCATAATGTTATGGTCTGTTCTTAGTTCGAACCTCCTTCCCATGAGGTGATGCCTCCACTTTTTTAGAGAATGTACTATTGCTGCCAACTCCAAATCATGAGTGCCATAGTTCCTTTCATTCTATTTCAACTTTATGGATTCATAAAAAATTACAAATCCATTCTGACTGAGGACTCCTTTCAGTCCTTCTTTGCACGCATCAGTGCATACCACAAAATATTTGTTTGGATCTGCAATCCTCAAGATTGGATCACTAGTTAACAATTGCTTCAATTGCTGAAAGCTTTTCTTGCAATTCTTTTGTCCACTAAAATTTCTTGTCCTTCCTTTTCAAGGAAGTGATAGGGTGAGATATCTGCGAGAACCCTACGATAAACTTTATGTAATAACTAGCTAAACCCATGAAGGATCTAACTTCTGTCACATTATTTGGCGCTGACCATCCTCTAATGGACTCAATATTCTCAGGATCTACAACTATCCCATCCTTCGAAATAATATGCCCCAAGTAATGGATCTGTTTTTGATAAAACGAGCACTTTCTCAGTTGGAATACAATCGGTGGTCTGTTAGCACCTGCAGCACCATCCTCATATTTTTTTCATGCTCTTCCTTTGAATTGGAATACAACAAGATTTCATCCAGGAATACTATGACAAAATTGTCTAGATAGTCCCTGAATACACCATTCATTAAACACATAAAAACAATGGGTGCGTCCGACAACCCAAATGACACCACTGTGAATTCATAGTGACCATACCTTGTTCTAAGGCGGTCTTTCTATTGTCTTCATCCTTTATCCTTACCTGGTGATATCCTGACCTGAGGTCTATCTTCGAAAACACCTTTTCATTATTCAACTGATCAAAGAGGTCATCAATCCTCAGCAGAGGATATTTGTTCTTTACAGTTACTTTGTTCAATTGTCTGAAATCGATACACAATCTCAGCGTCCCATCCTTCTTCTTCACGAACAAGACTGGGGCACCCCAAGGTGACACACTTGGGCATATATACCCCTTCTTCAAAATCTCTTCAAGATATAATTGTATCTCTTTTAGCTCTAGGGTACTCATTCTATAAGGAGATTTCGACAATGGAGTTTCTCCATGCATCAAGTTTACAGAGAAATCAATATCTTTTTTAGGGGGTAATCCTGGTACCTCCTAGAATACATCTTCAAACTCCTTTAGTACCACCTAATATCCAATCTTTGAGACCTCATCCTTATATGCTTCCTCCACATGGGCTGCAAATAATTGACAACCTTTTTTGTAGCACTTCTTCAACTGCATTGTTGAGATTTCTCTGATAGCAAGAGCTCTAGGAATTCCTTGGACTGTTCTTTGATTCTCTTCCTCGTCCATGCAAGTGAATGCCTTATTACGATAGTCCAAGATGGCATGGTGTTGGTCCAACCAGTCCATCCCAATTACACAGTCATAAGAACCTGAAGGCAAAACATTCAATTCATCCTTTGTGCTCAGTCCATTGATGTCCATAGGACAAGACTTAACCAACTCAGGGAATTTTCTCTTGGTTCTTTTAGCCAGCTACACTAACCAAGACTTTTCATGTTGTCTTATCAAAAAATGAAAACTTTCCACCACTATAGGGTCTATGTAACTATGGCTAGCCCTTGAATCAATTAAAATAGTAAATGGTTGGTTGTTAATCATACCTTCTACTTCAATCATGTGTGATTGAAATTCATCTTGCTTGTTGTCCAGGGCTGCATAGTTCCTTGGCATTATACTTCCCATGTCCTCCACTGTTTCATCTTGCTGAACATTATGGACAACTCTCACTTTTCCATTTTTGTAGGGACAATCTCTGTACTTATGGTTTCCCTAACAGCCGCAACACTGAATGGGTGTCTGTCTTGGCCTTTGTTCCTCCACTTCATCCATTCTTGTCTCTCTAAATGATTGTTGTCCTTGAGGACTATTTCTTAAAAAGGGAGGCTTGTTTCCCTTTTGCCTCTGCTCTTTCTTAAACTTCATTTGGCCATCCCAAGCCTTCCAAATGGTAGGTTTTTATATTTGTTTTTCATATAATCATTTCACTCTTCTTATTTCTTCTTCCATGGTCTTAGGGTCATCATACTAGATCTTGTCCCCAATGGAATATGGCAGTCCACTCAAATACCTTTGAATCTTGACAGTTTCCTCTTTGATGAACATAACATACCTCAGCAATTCCAAAAACCTACGTTCATACTCATCAATGGTCATGATGCCTAGCTTGAGTTCAAAGAAATCTTTCATATTTCTGTCATAATATCTCTTAGTCAAATACTTCTTCTTGAAATACCTCTTGAATTCCTTCCAAGTGATATCTTTCTCTCTAATGTGTTTCACCTGCAAAAAGAGTTGATCCCCCTAGGCTCAACACTTAGCCTCTCTTTCCATTCCCTTACCCACTTTGTGGAAGCTTAGTCCCCCATCACTCTTTCTTCGTGGTCAGTCTATACACATCGATGTTTAATCTTTATGAATGTTCTCCATATTACATATACAAAAACAGACTCCTGGCCTTTAACACTTAGGCTCTCCGGCCTAATAAACACATAAGCCTACAAACTTATCAATACTTGACTCACCAAACTATAAAACATGATTTACAATTATTAAAAATGATTACAATAGGGCTCGTCCTTGGGGATATTACATTTTGGATCATCATCAATTAGTTCATAGATGATCTAGGTGGATATTGGTGGCCACCCACCTATTCCAACTGGATCCTCTTGTCCATTTATAGTTCAACAAGTTCTTCTGTACTTATTTGTAATTATGGGTTCTACACTTTCGAGGATTTTTGAAGACCTACACATCTTCCAGGTGGATAGTGTTGGCCTCCCACCTAATCCAAATAGCCTATTTTGTATGTTTTCATGTCGGCACGTCTTTCTGTACTTCTAGGTTCATTTTGGGGCCCTAAACAATGTGTTTTTTGGCGTGCCGTAATCAAATTGTAGGCATAGTCAGATTTTTATGGCATAATGTGTATTTGTCGACAATACCTTTCCAATGTGTTGTCACACATCTAAAACAAATATCATATGAAAAAGTTACAACTTCGGGAAGTTAATGTACTGACTTACCCAAATGGAGCCCACATGACTTTTGGCATTTCATCTCCTAGGGTTAGGTTTTTGGATGTAGAGGGTTTTGACATTCATGTTTATCATAAAAAGGCCTTCAGAGCTTCATTGTAATCATCTTCTTTTGAATGAGCATAGCTATCACATCTCTTCTTAGAGATAAAGCTGACACCATTCTAGCGATTCTTGCACTCTGTATTTTTACAGTCTCTTTACAATTCTTTCATTAATAGAAATCAAGTATTGTTGTATTTCTCTGTTTTTGGAAATTTTCATGAGTAATTCATTGTAATGTATCTACTTTCATTTCATTTTGAAAATAATTCAGATCAATGGTATCAGAGTAGGATTCTCTTGATCATTTTTCATCACATGTCCCCAACGAGGTCCAAGTATAGCCAATTGGGTCTCAATCTTGTCTCTCTTGAGGACAATCACTCTCGCACACCCAAGAAACCCTTGATGGTGGCAGAAAAAAAAAACAGTGTAGAAGAATATCCTATTAACCCGTTTCTTGAGAAATCTCTCATGTGACATAGGGATGAAATGGTGGATAATTTTTCACACATCCTTCAATGCGTTTCGATAGCAACAGGTGCATCTTCATCAAGCGACCATTTTGGAGGAACCTCTCCCTTCAAGATACAAGTTAATTTTGATATTCACATATTTGAAGTTTAGATAGATGTAGATGCCCTAGAAAAATGGTTGAATCTATTAGAAGGTTATTTCCCTGCTCAAAGAACAATACTATCTTGTTGATAACTATGAATACCAATACATGAGATGGAACACACTGCGGCAAGCAAAGAAACAAACAGTGCTAGAGTTCACAAATACTTTCCATACCTTGCGCACCAAGCTGGGTATCAAAGAATCCAAGCGAAATATGGTTCTGAAATACCATGGGGCTCTGCATAGGTACATCCAAACCGAAATGGATTTCCTAAACATCTCATCATTGGGAGATACCTATCGATATGTTGTCAAAATCGAGTAGAAATTTAGGTAGAAAACAAATGGGAATTCATGTCTACAAATCCACCACAACCAAACCATGGTAAAGACGACCCTAACCAACAACCTCTAAACAACCAGTCCAAGACACATGAAAATAAGGGTAAAGGAAAGACGAAGAATGACACTAGGAAGTAGTGTGACTTCGACAAAATTCCCTGGCACAACACCGATGAATGCCACTCATAACATTCATTGGTGGCCGAGATCAAAGACACGAAGTCGAACCCTAATTCAGAATCCGATCCATAAAATATTGAAAAAAAATATATCACTGATGAAGACCCCACTGCTACTGTCTTGACCACAAAAATTCAACCAAATGAACCAATATATCCTAAAGAGTGGGAGCGCCTCTTCCATTCACAAATGTGGGTGAAGGGGACCCCATTGCATTTAATTGTTGACAACAACAACTAGAAGAACCTTATCTCAGCTAGGGTCATCAAACACTTGGGGTTTTCGACAACACCACACCTGCAACCACACAAAATTGAGTGGATTCAACAGGGATGAGATCTTCGTGTCAGCTAGCAGTGTCTCTTGTCCTATGGAATCCAACCCTTCAAGGATGAGGTAGTGTGTGATGTTTCCCCTCTTGATGTTTGTGATTTTGTTTTGGGAAAACCATATATGTGGAAACATAATATTGTATATGATTATAGACCATGTAGTCTCATTATTACTCTGGGAGGTCATTTCTATAGGATACCATAGGTAGTTATGACTATTGCTTCACCAAAATAGTACCTCAAGGTAATATCTCATACTGCAAAATTCATCCTCTTCATAGTTTGTTCAAAGGATGCACAGAAGACTGCTACAACCACTACAACCTCAACACCTTCTATCCAACAAAAACAGATTGTCGAAGAGAAAGAAGATATTATTTCTTCATGTACAATGGTTTCTACACAATGTCCTATCAAACCTAGGGACAACAGGATGGTGGAACATATTCAACCTCGCAAGAAACAGGTTTGTGATAGCCTTCCACATACCAAGCAACACAACTTCTCCAACAAGGTACACAACTCACCAAGATTTAGATTCAGAAAATGCTTTCTCCTCCTCCCTTGGAACTCAATGCAATGGATACCATTGCTTCATAAGGGGGGAGGAATGATCCAAGTGGATATTGGTGGCCATCCACCTATTCCAACTATCTGCTCTTGTAAGTTTTTAGTTCAACACGTTCATTTGTACTTCTCTTTAATTGTGAGTTCTACACTTACGGGGTTGTCTGAAGCCCTACAAATCTTCCAGGTGGATAGTGGTGGCCTCCCACCTAATCCAACCAGCTTATTTTGTATTTTTTTCGTGTCAGCACATATTTTTTTATTTCCAGGTCTATTTTGGGGCCCTAAACAATGTTTTTTGGCCTTCCACAGTCCAACTATAGACATAGTGAGTGTTTGATGGAATAATCTATAGTTCCTGAAAATACCTTTCCAACCGGCTATCACGCGCCTAAAAAGGAGATCATGTGCAAACATTATGACCTTGGGAAGTTAATGTACTAACTTACCCAAACTGGGCCCACATGACTTTTGGTGTTTCATATCCTAGGGTTAGGTTTTTGGATGTTTATGGTTTTGGAATTCATTTTTATCATAAAAGGTCCTTCAAAGCCTCATTGTAATCATCTTCTTGTGAATGAGCGTAGCCGTCACATCTCTTCTTAGAGATAAAGCTGCCACTATTCTAGTGAGTCTTGCACTCTGTATTTTTAAAGTCTCTTTACAATTATTTCATTAATAGAAATCAAGTGTTATTGTATTTCTTTGTTTCTGGAAATTTTCATGAGTACTTCATTGTAATATATCTTCTTTCATTTCACTCTAAAAATAATCCGGATCAACAAAGCATGTAGTAAAGACTCACCTAGTTATTGGGAAATATGAGTCTTTGGGAAAGCAAATCTCTTATTCTTCCAATGATGCCACAATTCCACCATTAAAATTATTCTTCTCTTGGCTCTCACAAGTGGTGCTCCTCCTACAAATTGGACCCACAGATAAAATTTGGTGGGTCCATTGGCTTACCCAACGAGAAACTCTATCCTTTTTCATTTTACAGATGGTGATGATCTCCACATTGTCAATCCCAACACCAACCCTTTGGATGACCTTGAGCCAGATGTTGGAGGATTCAAAGACCATGCATTTCCATAGGTCCTGCAAAAATTGAAGTTTCCCACAAATTTTTCCACCAAATGGAATCTCAACCCTGCCTCCTTTGACTTTAGGGTATTCTCACTAATTCCATCAGCAACAATCCTTCATAAATATATTTGGATTGAAATCTTGGATTTGGCTTCGCTATGAACTCTAGGCTTGCACCTCATCCTCACATGATTTAAAGAAAGAGAGGATTCATTTTATATCCACCAGATCTCCACTGCACTACACTGTCCATGTATTACGATGCACTAGATGTGGACGGATCCTTTAGTGAACCAACACTTCCTTCCATGCTTTTAAAATATCACTCACCACCCACAAATTTAGTATCGTGAATGACCCCACAATTCTTCTTAGCAAGTTTGTGGGAATTGAGATAAATACAAATTTGAACATGAATTGACTACACCAGTCCACCCTAAATGGGCTCTTGTTGCTCATTTGTTAGGGACCTAACCTCCCTAATCCCTCACGTAGATAGAATAATATATCTTCCATGTAATAAAGGATTTCATTAGTCAATAAGGTCTATTTAATAAATATGAACAAGTAAATGTAAGAAGACCTAATAAAATCATCTTCTTCTAGAATGTTCTTTATAAGATAGAATTAGTATAAATAAGAGTAGGAGGCATGAGAAATATTTGTCTTGAAAATTATTGTAATAGAGCTCTGCTTTGATAGAGGTTTCATCCTTGAAGAGGCAAGTGAACATTGCATTCTTTGAATAAATGTATTATTTTTGGTATTTCTCTTCTCAATATTTTGTTGTTCCCTTTATATCGGTTGAATATTCCTATTTCTGCATATTATATTACATATGGTACCTTATCAAGTGGTATCATAGAAATTCCATTGGTAGGAATTGTGGGTAAATGTTTTCTATGGAAGATACGTGTAATCGCGACGTATTTAAAGAACAAAGATCTGTTGTTCAATGGGTAAAATTGTGGTGGGGAAAACTACATGTAGGAGATACAGAGGAATCAACAAGGTTTCCTAGAAACCAAATTTTTTCCCTTGTTGGAAACCTCTATAACCCTTGTAGGTACCCCTTGAGTAGTACTACATCAGAAAAAATATGTACACGACCATCATTCCCATGTACCAGAAAGTATATTGAGAGTCCCCTAGGTCTCCTGAAACCATCACTAGATCAACTCATCTTCCATGTGAGTTATATAGTTCCACCAACACAAGCACTCGTGAAGATACTCTCTAGTACCTCAGTAATTGGGTAGTATAGATAAGAGTATGGTCAAGCCTCCTTAGTTGGCTCCCTAAGATATTGTGCCAAGCAATATTGTTTGACCCCACATGTATATCAGAGAGCTATAAGATAGATAAAACCCTTTTCCATAGGCACACTACAAACCCTAACCTGGGGGAACATACCAGACAAGAAACATAAATCATATTTTGGTTGCGCAACCTTTCCTCTTTCATTCTAGTTGCAAAATTACTACATATTCTTTTCTATTAAGAATTTTGGCATTTCGACACTGCAATATTATTCAGGTCAGAGTATAACTTTGCAGGAGTAAAAAAACAAAATATAAACAAATAAGAAAGGAGTATAGTGGTCCCTCCAACACTCTTATTTGGGTGGTCCCACCCACCCTTCCCGACACCCTTATTTGACACCTATCCCATTGCATCTCTATTTTCACCATGATCATTGTCATATATATCATTTCTTCATATTTGTTTTGTGGATCCACTTCCCCTCCCCAACACTCCACATTCTCAAATGGCCACCAATCGCAGCAAAGAAATCCTTCACCTGTAAGAAGGATCCAAACAACATAGGGACAAAATCCAGAGAGTGACTTCAAAAATTGCTTGCACTAACTCTAAATTGGAAACCTTCAAGGCCAATGCTACACATAAATTTTCAACAGTTAATGGTGAATTGGGCCCCCTCACCACTACTCTCATCCAATGGTTAAAATAGTCCCATGTCTCTCCCTCCTCTGAACAAACTTCACATTATGAAGGTGAGGATTATTACCATAATATGGCCCTTCATTCAAACCCCCTTCATCATGACCGCCATATTCTGAGAGTTGAGGTGAACAAATTTGATGGCTCAGATCCCATAGGCTAGGTCACTCAAATGGAACATTATTTATCCTTGCATGGAATTAGTGATGAGCTAGCCAAACTTTGTTATGGTGTCCTTTACCTGGATCATGAATGTTGGAAATAGTGGCAATGACATAGAAAGACATGCCAAGGGTATGGTTCTTGGACATATTTTGTTGCATATATTTATGAATTCTTTGACACTAACACCCACTATCTAGGCCATTTGACCAAGTTGAAAAAATATGGCACAATTGGAGAGTTTATATCTGCCTCTGAACACTTGGATTTCCAAACAGAGGGTGTGCCAGATTCTTTCTTCCAGGAAAGATTTCTTAGTGTCCTCAATGATGAAATTTTCATCGAAGTCTTAATGGCTCACCCTCAAACTTGGTTGGAAGATACTCAATGAGCCAAGGAATCCCAACAGATTGTCTCCTCCCAGAACGACAAACCCTCCTTTATTTTTCACACTCAAAATACCAATCGTACCCCTCCTACCACTCATATCAAGATCCATAAACTAACATGGGAAGAAATGGTTGAATGCCAAATCAAGGGTCTTTTCAATAATTGTGATAAAAAATGTTTTTCGAGACATAAGCATAAAGACCATAAACTTTTTATGGCCATTTAGGAGCATGTTTCTGATGAATATGTTGAGGTTTCAACCAAGGAAGAACTACCACAATAAGTTTTTCTTACCTCTCCCTCTTACCCTCCTGAAGTTGAACAACCAATTTCACTGAATCCTCTCACTGGTTTTCCTACTTCCCAAACCCTCAAACTGATTGGTTATATTAAGCATAGGAAAGTCATCATCTTAGTTAACATTTGCAACACTCATAATTTCATTCATCGTCACCTTGCCCAAGGAATCAATTGTTATATCTGTGTTGTCAACAATTTTCAAATCATGAGTGCTAATGGTGGTTCCATGAAATATTGGGGGCATTGTAAAAATGTGCACCTACAAATTGGTAAGTATTTCTCACATGTTTCCTATTTACATGGGTTGTTGTGACATTGTGCTTGGTGCTAAATGGATAGACACTTTAGGTCCCATAACCATGGATTTTAAAGATTTGACTATGCAATTCCAACAAAAAGGACCAGAGTATAAATTCCATGGCATTACCGCATGCTCTTCTGAGATCATCAGCTCCCACTGCATGGAAAAGTTACTTAGAAAATGTCATGCTGGAATCATTTCCCAACTCCATTCCATTCAAAAAGTTGAGACTCCCTTTGTGCACTCCAACCTTCAATCTATCCTTTCCCAAAATCACATTGTTTTTCAAACTCCCCAAGGACGTTTCCCCTCATGCGTCGACCATGACCAGTCCATTCCTTTAATTTTCGGCATTATTCTTCCCAATAAGAACCCTTATCGCCATCCATTTTCTCAAAAAAATGAAATTGAGAAAATTTTCCAAGAATTTCTAGAAGTTTATGTTATCCATGTACCAACCCCTATTCTTCTCCTACCATCATGGTCCTCAAGAAGGAAGGCACTTGGTGCATATGTCCTAATTTTTGTTCCCTCAAAAAAATTACCATCAAGGATAAATTTTCCATTCATGTCATAGATTACCTTTTGGATGAACTTAGTGGGGCTCAATACTTTTCCAAACTTGACCTCCATTCTGGCTACCACCAGATACATATGAAAGAGGAAGACATTCCCAAGACTCCATTTCTCATTCATAAGGGCCACTATAAGTTATTGGTCATTCCCTTTGGTCTCTGTAGTTCCCCCTGAACTTTTCAAAGTATCATGAATCATGTCTTTTGTCCTTTCCTCCGTGATAGTATTCTTTGATGAATTTCTCATCTATACTAAAACTTAGCAAGCCCATCTCACCCATGTGGATCAAGTTCTAAATCTCCTCTCCAAGAAACTACTTTTTCTTAAATAATCTAAATGTGTTTTTGGTGTCTCTGAAGTTGAATACATGGGTCATATTGTTGGAAAGAATAGTATATGGATGGATCTTAAGAAAATTGAAGCTATGAAAAATTGGCCTCGCCCTAAAAATCTTAAAAGTTTATGTGGTTTCCTAGGTTTAATAGGCTATTATCAAATGTTTGTCTAGAATTATGGAAAAAATGTGGCTCATATAACAACTCTTATTACAAATAATTCCTTCAATTGTATTTCAGTCGCCAACCAATCCTTCCAAGCCTTGAAAGAAGCTATGTGCACTACTCATGTACTGGCCCTACCTCACTTCACCAAGACCTTTGTTCTGGAATGTTATGCATTAGGGAGAGGTATCGGGGTATCCCTTATGCAATATGGGTGACTTTTTTATTTCACTAGAAAAAAATTGTCAGAGTGACATTTGGGCCAACCGGTCTATGAAAAGGAAACGTTGTTTATTTTTCATGTAATGCATCTCTGGAGACCTTATCTATTGGGAAGTAGCTTCCAAATTAAAATGGATCATCACAGCCTCAATTACTTCCTAGAACAATGGATTTAATCCCCATAGCAACAAAAATGGCTGACCAAGCTGTTTAGATATGATTATGATATCAGTTACAAGAAGGGCAAAGAAAATGTGGTGTTTAATGCTCTTTCTAGGAAATATGAAGAAGAAGGGTCCCTATTTTCTCTTTCATTCATTATCACTAACTCGCTTCAAGATGTTTGTTAGGAATGGTGGCAAGACCCCGAAATTTATAGCCTAATACAGTAACTAGAACAAGATCCCCAAGCTTTTCCAGGGTACTCTTGGTAGAATGACAAGACTCATTATAAAGTTCTAAGAAAACAATCACCCCTTATATCCATGGTCCTCTCTAAGTTTCATGCTTCACCTACCACCTGTCATTCAATTTTTAAAAAAACTTATGAGTACGTTAAACATTCTTTCTTCTCGGATGGTATGAAACATGGAATTCACACCTTTGTGGTTTAATGTGATACATATCAATGCAATAACAAAGAGACTATCAAACCTCTCGACACACTCCAACCACTTCCACTTCCACCTACTATTTATACGAATATTTATATGGATTTCATTGTTGGCTTACCCAAATAAATCAATATGTCAGTCATCATGGTGGTGGTTGATTGTCTTTCCAAATATGCTCATTTTTTTTCTCTTCAACATTGTTCACCACATCCACAATGGCTTAATTTTTTATGGATAATATCTTCAAAATAAATGGAATGCCTCATTCTGTTGTTTCTGACTGAGATCCAACTTTTAACAACAATTTCTGGAAAGAATTATTCATGATCTAGGGCACCCAATTGCACCTCATCACACCATATCATCCCAATATTGATGGCCAAACAAAAGTGATCAACAAATGTTTGGAAACATATTTGAGGTGTTTTGTGTACGATAGACAACATTAGTGGGTTCAGTGGATACCACTAGTTGAATGGTATTACAACACTTCTTACCATACTTACACTTGCATGATTCCCTTTGAAGAACTATATGGACATAATCCACCATTGATTCTTGCATACATTCTCGATGTCTCAAAAATTGAGGAGGTTGACCATAATATTACAGTTTGCATGATCATTCTCCATACCCTCAAGGAAATTTTTTTGATGGATTAGAACTGCATGAAGAAATAGGCAGATCAAGGTCATTTTGAATTTTAAGGGGACCGGGTGTTTCTCCATCTAAAATTGTACAAGAGGAATTCACTAAAATCCCAGTAGTGTCAGAAAATTGCCCCCAAATTATATAGTCCTTATATTATTCTCAAACACATGGGACCAGTGTCATACCATCTAGCCTTGCATAATCACTCCAACATGAATCTTATTTTTCATGTCTCATGCATGAAGAAAGTGATTGGCACAATGTTTCACACCTAGACCAACCTACCAGAGTTAGACGGAGAAGGCTCCATTTGGTTGCAACCACTAATCGTATTGGACCAGCATATCTATGTTGTCAAAAAATTTCAAATCATGATTTTCAATGGTGGTTCCATGAAATGTGGGGGGCATTGTGAAAATGTGCACCTACAAATTGGTCAGTATAACCTTAAAAATCACATGTTTTTTATTGACATAGGTGGTTGTGACATTGTGCTTGGTGTTGAATGACTATGCACTCTAGGCCCCATAACCATGGATTTTAAGGATTTGAATATGGAATTCCAATAGGAAGGCCAATAATATATATTGTAAGGCATTACAACACTCCCTCTAAAGATCATCAGTTCCCATCGCATGGTAAAGTTACTAAAAAAAGGTCATTTTGGCATCATTACCCAACTCCATTCCATTCAAGAAATTGAGACTCCCTGTATGCACCCTAACATTCAATCTATCATTTCCCATCATCAAATTATTTTCGAAACTCCCCAATGCATTCCCCCATCACGTGTCCACCCTGACCATTCCATTCCTTTAATTCTAGGTAGTGTTCCTCCCAATGTGCACCCTTATCGCCATCCCTTTTCTCAAAAAATGAAATTGAGAAAATTGTCCAAGAATTGCTAGAAGTGGGTGTTATCCATCCTAGTACCAGCTCCTATTCTTCCCCTGTTTTTATTGTCCTAAAGAATGAAGGAACTTGGCACATGTGTCTTGATTTTCATTCCCTCAACAAACTTACCATCAAGGAAAAATTTCTTATTCATGTCATAGATGACGTTCTGGATGCACTCAATGGGGCTTAATACTTTACCAAAATTGAACTTCATTATGGCTACCACTAGATAGGTATGAAAGAGGAAGACGTTCCCAAGACTTCATTTTTCACTCACGAGAACCACTATGAGTTCTTGGTCATTCCCTTTGGTCTTTGTAATCCCCCATCATTTTTTCAAAGTCTTGTGAATCATGTATTTCATCCTTTCCTTTGTGACTTTTTGTTAGTCTTCTTTGATGATATTTTCATATATAGTAAAACTTGGCAAACCCATCTCACCCATGTGGATTAAGTTCCATCTCCTCTCTAAGCACAAAAGTTTCCTCCAACAATCTAAATGTGCTTTTGGCATCTCTGAATTTGAGTAACTGGGTCATATTGTTTCCAAGGATGGTGTACATGTGGATCCTAATAAAATTGCAGCTATGCAAAATTTGCCTTTCCCTAAAACTCTTAAAAGTTTGTGTGGTTTCTTGGGTTTAATGGGCTATTATCACAATTTTGATGAAAATTATGGAAAAATTGTGTCTTCTCTAACAACTTTGCTTAAAAAGAATTCTTTGAGTTGGACTTCATCCGCTAACCAATATTTCCAAGACTTGAAAGAAGGTGACTCGGGTGGATCTCAGTGGCCAACCGCCTTTTCCACTTAATCAACATTTCGAGCCTATGGTTTTGATAAACCATGAAATTCACCCTTTTGATGGGGAATGGACTGTAATACCATATTCATTTTTTAATTATATACATCATGTAATAATCTTATGTATATGCCTACAACATAGAATTAATGCGCCAAATCCTATTAGTACTCTACAGTTAAGCGCGCTCGGCCTAGGGTAGTATTGGGATGTCCCTTAAGCATGAAATGGAGCGTTATGTAAAGCTTGTTGCGAATGACTCATAGCCAACATCTCTTTCTCTTCGTAGATAAGCCACCCCATTATGCTATTTTGTGTTCTACATTGTTTTTCTGTCTGATTCAATAATACAATTTGCGTTTCCTTGTATTTTTGGGTTCTTTTCTATATTTTTTCTTTTTTCTCATTTGATTCTTAGCATAACCCAGATTAGTGGTATCAGAGAAGTCTTATCCTTTTCATTTCTCAATGCATGTCCCCGACGAGGTTAGGGTATAGAGAGTTGGGTCTTGATTTAGTTTCACTTAAGGGAAACTTCTCTCACCAACCCAAGAAACCTCCCATGGTGGAAGAAAAGAGAGATGACAGAGAAGTAGATCCATTCAAGATGTTTCTCGAGGAATGTCTTGCACGACAAAGGAGAAAAATGATGGACAACTTTTCTCAAATCCTGCAACAAATACCGATGGTGACTGAGGTATCTTCAACAAGAAGCCATTTCATAGGTGCAACACCCTTCAAGGTACAAGTAAATTTTGATATACCCTTATTTGAAGGCCAGATAGATGCAGATGCTCTAGAAAAATGGCTGAATTTGCTAGAAGGTTATTACTCTGTCCAAAAATTTTCTAATAGTAAAAAGATCACTTTCGTTCTCTTTAAATCCAAAAAACTTTATTACCATTGGAATTCCATGTTTAACATTATAAATGGATTTGAACTACTAGATGTTAACATTTTTTAAACCACTTGTGAAATCTAAATGTTCAACATAGATTGGTTCTTTGAGGTGTAAATTATGGTAGAGACATGATCACTAGGGTCCAACATATCTCCTCCAATGTAGTTGATAGCTAAGGAAAGGAAAACTATTTTGAGGTTTCTCAACATTGTTTCTATATGAAAAAGCATTTTCCTAGAGGGGAGACCCTATTATGAGTGAGCCTTAGGATCACTTGGAGTATATGTTAAATGGAAAGAAAGAAAATCACTCATCTAAAGAAACATATGAATATAAGGCATGAAATAACTTAGGATTTTTTGAATAGGTTGATCCACATATGTGTCTCTATCCAATGATACAATACGGATTAAGAGAAAGGTAGCCACTACTTACATGGTGGCGATATCAAGATAAACTCAAGGAAAAATGATAAACCATTTGTTGGAGCTATCCAAAACAAGCATATTGATAAAGCACAAAGTATCATACATTTGGAAAACCAAGAATAGAGATCGAAAACTCTGAAACAATGAGACATAGAATAGAAAATGAAGAAACCATTAGAATATATATTTTTTTTTATTCACTTGCACAAATGATTTCTTACACTTTTACAATGGTACCACTTTAAATTAATTTTCAAACAAAAACTAATAAGTCAATATGCATGCAACTCGAAGGTTGAAAGAATCCAACTATTTTAACCAACTCTTAAATAATTCCTTGACAAATGTGTTTTCAATATGGAGTGCACCTTATTGGAGGGATGGGATGAGTTGGAGTTCCCCTATTCCATATCAATTCCTCCAATTTTAGATCAAGATAATCCATGTTGTCTTCCTAGTTTATAAAAAGGATCTAGGGAAAGGAAAAGGATTGGAAAAAAACATATTTCCATGTTGAGCAATGTACTGCAAGAAGAGGTGGAACTGTAAGAAGAGTGTTCTTGCCTAATGATGAATGATGTATACCCATGTTGGAACCAAATATATGATTCTTTCCCATGGAAGTATATCAATTTGAAAAAAAATATTTTATATATGTTTTTGAGAAGATATTACAGGTACATGAGTGTGGACCTATGATCCAGATTATTTTGAGAACGAAATGAAGGTGGAAATATAACAAGGAAATACCGAGAGATGTAAAAAAGATACAAGAATATCACAAAGATATAGAGGAGATATAACAATAAACACAAATATACAATAATACACAATTTCTATTAATGAGCGAAATGTACAGAAGTGTAAAATACAGAGAGAATGAACTCACTGGAATGGTGGCAACTTATCTATGAGAAAAGATGTGATGGCTAAGCTCATTCCCAAGAAGATGATGATTACAATGAAGCTCTAAAGACCTTTTTAGCATAATTAAAATCCAAAACCATAACCCCAAAACATGAAAGGCCAAAAGGTTTGGAGGCCCCTATGGGGGTAGTTGATACATCAACTTCCTGAGGGCAAAAATTTTTCATATGATATTCGTTTGGGGCATTCGATACCTTGTCGGAAAGGACTATACGTGAAGTGCGACTTCCGCGGGGATTAGGGCATTTCGATGAGAACTCATAGCCCCCCAAAAGTCTAATAAAACATCGTTTAGGGCCTCAAAACACCCCTAGAAGTTTGGGACTCAAAAACTGTAAAAAAACTATCAAAATGGAAAATTATTCTTTGATTGAGTGGAATAGGTGGGTGGCCAATGATATCCATCTAGATCAACCTCATTGTGTTTGACCATACAAACTTCAATGGTCCTTTCTTCAAAATTTTGTATACTACAATGGTTATTCATGGATGGGAATGATTTCTAAAAGATGTGATTATTCTCATAGTGTTGTTGTGCTATGGGAGTGGCCTTTTCTGCCTTGGTCATAAGTGTTGAGAAGAGAGATAGAGGGATATGCATCATGGGTGTGGGGTGAACATTGGAGAGCCTAGTAGCATTAGATCCTTGTTCGGTATGCCTATGAGGGTATACATAGATGGATTTTTAAAATGAGAAGGGTCATAGAGTGGAGGCACAAAACAAAAAGAGCTTGGGTTGGGGTTGGGTAAGGTAAGCATTAAAGGAGAGCGACTGAAAATTTAAGGGACGACCTCTTACTTAAGGGGTGTACCCATGTGGGTAGTTGTTTGTTGTTGGGTACACCAATGAGGTAGAACATAGAGAGTTTGGGTAGTGCAAGAAGGTGGTGAAGGGGTGGCATGACACATTAGTACCAAAGGGTTCAGGGAGGTATAGAATTGAGGATAGGATTTGACAAGTGGGGCATGTTGGTTATGAGTGGGGGCTTGTTACATAAGCACCTAATAATCTGTAGAGGAATGGAAAGAGGTCTTGTAATGGTGACACTACTGATGATAAATATTTTTATTAATAGAAGATAAATATTTTTCAAATGTAAATAGAATGGATTTATTTTATAGAAACATTTAAGATAATAATTTTTTTACAAAACACCAACCAGTCATCCAAAAAATTAAGGGTAATTGAGAGGTAGTAATTTCTTGTACAAACATCAAAACATCAATCATTTTAAGTGATTGTTTTTCTTAAATAATAATGAATAAATTTACATTAAAAAGTAATAATTATTCTCCCTAGCAATTAACAATTAAATTATCATAAACTTTTATTATTCTCCCTACTAATTAAATCACCACCCTCTGGTACATGAATTGACTTGATTGCCAACCTTAAGCATACTATAAGTCACTCTCACGGGCACCCAACCTTCACCTCAAAGCCCTTCAGTCTTAGAGCTGCCCGGTACTTACTTATGGGGAAAGAGGGATTGGGAGATGATGTATACATTGTACGGTTTGCGGGAGCCATTGAAATTTTGGAGCCTACATTCACGAGCGAATTGAAAAAAATTGATTCAGGCAAATTCGGGAAATTCGGATTACTTTAACACTGTAGGTTTTTGGGAAATATAATTAATTAAAGTGGTGACTTACGATCGTTCAAAGAGGATGAGATTGTATTTGGACGTATTTTTAGGTTGTTTTAAAGCTTTAAATTCTTTAATAGGATTATCGTTTCGGTGGAGCAAAAAATTCTATATTGTTTAATAGGATTATAGGTTGTTTTTGAAAAGTTATATTATAGTTCCAGTGGAGCAGAATTAAATGAAATAGGATTATAGGTTGTTTTTGAAAAGTTATATTATAGTTCCAGTGGAGCAGAATTAAATGAAATTCCAGAAATCTCTATTAAATGTTTAACAGTATAGTTTGAGTTGGAACAATATGTTTTAATATTTTTCAGGGTGATGAGGTACTGTATGTTTGAGCTGGTTCACTGGTGTTTTTTTCAAAGGAATTGGAGTATTATCTGTTTGATATGTTGCTCTCTGTGGTTTGATTGGTTGGTGACTCTTTTTATCAGTTTTCCTCCATGTATTTTTTTGTGTTYAGTTGGGTTTGTTTTGGAGTGTCYTTTTTAGGCTTTTTAACTTTGTTTATGCAATTTTTGTTTTTTTAGTTTGGTTTTTCTAGTGTTCTTTGTTGGTTTGCTAAATTTGTTTCTGAATTTTGGCGATTTTGGTTTGGTTTATTATGTAGTGTTATCATTAGAGTAAGGATAACACTAAGTGAAATATTATAATTTGTTATTTTTCAATGATAAAATTTATAATTAGTTATACTGCAGTTGTAACAAGTAATGTCATGATGATGTACAAATATGTTGGCACAAAGGGAAAGGTAGATGATGTATAGGTGTTAAGGTTTGCAGTTATTATGGTTCACAAGAGAAGTTGGATTGTTTGAATTCTTTGATTAAAAAAAATAAAGATGATTCACAGATATGTTGTTGGGATTGTTTTAGCATTTAAGTAAAAAAAAAAATGATTCAGCAAATAATTGTGAACTACTATTAACACATTAGATTTTGGGGAAAATAAAATAAGTGAAAGTGGTGTTTATGATAGTAGAGATATGATGAGATTGTTAGAAGTATTTTTCATTTGTTTTAAAAATTTTAATAAGATTTGAAGCTGGTGAAAATGACTAGTCTATTGTTTTTTGTTTTTTTTGGTGAAAATTTAATTATATTAATTAAATTTTCAATATATATATGATAACATTATTTTGTAAAGTATTAATTTTTTAGGGTCTTTTTAATGAAAATTTATGTGAGGCAAATGGTCATTTTCATATTATTTTTCCCTTTAAGATGATTGTCCTAAAAAAATTGATGCTATTTAAAATAAAAAAAAATGCAGTTAATCTTTTGAGTGGTAGTTTTCCTTCTAGCATGTTCTCATTTATCTCTGCATTCACCTAGCCATGTTTATGTAGATGGAATATTGTTTTCTCATTTATTTCCCTTTCCCATCTTCCTGAATAAATTTATCATTCTTCTTGTTTTTTTTTTATAGATACTATTTTTAGATATAGTTTATATATGATGATTTTTTTCTTTATTTTCCTTTCAGCCTCCCAATACACAATTTTCTGGGTTTTCTCTATCCATCAGGCATATATTTACTGTTTTCTTCTCTACTACTGAGTTATTAATTACAAATATGTGTTAAATGAATAATAATTATTCTTAGATATTCTTAAAAGTAATGATAATATTTTTTAAATATGATGTTTATATTTTGTTTCCTCATAATATGTGGCATTATTTCTTAATATTATCTGAAATTACTGAAAATTTTTAGTTTTTTTTAAAGGATAATTTTTATGATTTAGTAATATTAATTGGCATTTTAATATATATGATGAATTTATTTGATAGCTTATTAATTTAACTTTTTTATAACCTTAGTAGCAGATTTATGTGAAGTAAATAATCATTTTCAATTTATATTTCCTTTTGATTGGATTATTTAAAATAATAGATGCTATTATTTATCTGTTTTACCTTGTAGTGGTCATGCTTCTCTCAATGGAATATTATCTTCTAAATATAGTTTAGATATGGTGTTATATCTCTTTATTTCCCTTATTAATCCAGTTGATATTTTTATGATCAGAGATTTATTGTTTTTGTATATATTATTGCATTAATAATATAAATATTATCTCTCTAATATAAATTTATTACTTTATTTTACTATTGTATTATTAATTTTAAATAAAAATTAAATATGAAGTTATTATTATTTTTATTAATTCTAAATAAAAATTAAATATAAAGTTATTATTATTTTTAATATAGTGAGGAAACATAATACTATTTTTGTATTATTTATTATATATATAAATTAAATATGAAGTTATTATTTTTAATATAGTCATGAAATATCATACAATTTTCCTTTAAATAAGCTGTTTGTATTTTATTTCCTAACATTGGCACTATATCTTAACATTGACAGTATATTGTATTGGTTTACTCTTCTTTAATGTTGTGTTGACATTATATGGTATTCATTTACTCTTCTTTAATGTTGTGTGGCAAATATTTTTAAATTATGATATTATTATCCTAATACTATTTTCTTTTAAATATGGTGTTTATGTTTTATTTCCTGATTTTATTTATTGGCATTGGCACTATATGACATTGGTTTTCTCTTCTCAAGTCTAGTGTTGTGTTGTCAATATTTTTTAAATATTCTATTATTATCCATATATTTCTTTTGTTTAAGAAGTATATTTTGTATTTTTATTTATGTTACTTTATATAGTGTTTGTATAATCTTTTCTGCTACTTCAAATTCAAACTCAGAAAATTTACATTAGATGGGTTAACTAGCATTCTTGTGTTCTCAAATTTAAGTGAGACATTCTTGTATTCATTCTTTCAGCTTATACTTTCAACTTAAAATGGTAATATGGGTGCTTTTAATCACTGTTTTAATTTAGAATAACAGACATGAGATATTATGAACAGTTATTTTAAAAAAATCATAATATTATGACTCAAAAACTTAACACATGACATGGATAGTATGATGTATTATTAAAAAAAAAAAAAAAAAAGGATAATATGGTATATTATTTAAAGAAATTGCATGGATAATATGATGTATTATTTAAAAAAAAAAGGATAATATGGTATATTATTTAAAAAAATTGCAAAATATTGTGATAAAAATGAAAAATATGAGAATTGCAGTTAGCTCAATAGTATTCTTATATAGCAAGAGTTGTGCTATCAAAATTACAAGGGAACATAAAAAGTTTGAAAAACTACAAGAAAAGATAAAAGGGTACATGTTAACCTTAGACATTCAAGGAATTAGCCACACATATGGAAAGTCATGAAATGAAGACTCGTTTTAAAACAGAAAATGTGAAGTCCTTCACTGGATCAGTGACGAAGTATGTTTCATAATTTTTTATTTGTATAATCTTTTCTAAATTTTAGGAATATTATTTTATGATTTTTTTGCATTTTTAAAAAATAAAATATATTTTTAATTTATAAATATTTAAATAAAAAATTATATATTTTAAACTTTTTAAATATAAAAATTATAACTTTTAAGGAGTGAATATATTAAATAAAATATATTTTATCGTTCTCATATTAAATAAAATATATTCTATCTTTCTCATTTATTTGTTTGACATATTACGTCATCTATGTTTTAAAGCTCGCCAAATGCGTGATCTTGGTGGTGGAGGACTTGCCCATGTGAATCTAGATATCTTCGTCGCGACACAAATAATGGAGTTGGATTTTCTCGTGACTGTTTTGATAATTAAGCCTTAATATTTTAAATCACATTTAATATGTTGTGCGATTTTTACTGAGTACTTAATATATAACAATAAGATAAATTAACCGAGTTGGATTTTCTCGTCACTATTCTGATGATTAAGCTTTAATATTTTAAATAACATAATATGTCGTGCTATTTTTATTGACTATTTATTATATAAAAATATGATAAATAAATTGAAAGTTAAAAGGTTTTGTTTTTAAAATTGCGGTAGCATGAAAAATTAGAAAATTGAAAAAAAAAAAATTATCAATTTTATTTAAAAAAATTAAAATTATTTTTTTATTTTGGTTAGAGTAAAGAAGAAAATCAATATTTTTAAAATAAAAATAAATTTTCACTAGCTAGATAGTGAAACATGATATAGAACAATTCTTAAAATGTTATGGGTTGAAAGCATGTGTCATCTTTGTGACATTAAAGGAGTTGAAAATGAAAAGCAATAGCTTAGAGTATTTTTAAATCACAATTTCAAATATTTGTTACACAACATTTTTCCTAACCTTTTACCCCATGAAAACTATAGTTAGCTTCCCTTACTTTTCTAAACAACATTTTTTTTAAACAAATCCATGTAATTCCTTACCTTACCTAAAGTCATTTTTGTGACATTAAGATGGAAGATGAGAAACACTTTTTCTTAAAGTATCTTTAAATCACAATTTCAAAATATTTGTTAGAACACAAACCTTCCTAACCTTTTAACTCATCAAAACTATGGTGAGTTAAGAATGTTTTTTATAAGTTTTTGGAATACAAAAAATAAATTAAAAAAAACCATGTAATTCTTTACTTTTCTTAAACTTTGATAAACCAAATTTCATCACAAGCAGATGTTAATCACCAACATAACCGCTATCAATCTTAATTTTACACTTATAATAAAAAAGGTCTATCATAGACCACCACCACCAGAATTGCAGTCATAATAAGAACTATTTAAAACTCTCCATACCAATATGTTTTTTCAACCATCATATTTTTTGTTTATTTATAAATATAGTAAAGGATATGAAATGCCCATAATACAACATTTAAGATATAGTAAAGGATATGAAATGCCCACAATACAATATTTAAGTGTTTTGGGGGGTTAGAATAGAGAGGTATTGGTTAGATTAGTTATTTAGAAATAGCCACCACATGTTGCTGACTCCATATCAGGTAGCTAAATTAGCAACATGATTTAGGGAAAAAATAGAAAACAAACAAAGACCTCCCACAAGATACAACACAAGAGAGGCAAAGATGAACACACAAAAACAACCTGGTCTTTTGCATTAGACATAGATTCTATTTATACACATTTAGATTAATATTGATTGTTGATCATGAGCATAGATCGAGGGCTCAGATTCTTTCTTCTAGACAATTCTCCTCAGTCTAGTCAAGGTTATTTATTACATCTTATCTATAACAACTACTTGGATTGAATTCTCTCTTTCTTACTCACATAGGTCATCAAGTCTGGTTTACCTACTCAACAGGTCATCATGCCAGATGAATTAGTTATGTATTATAACACCCCTCCTTAATGAATACATGTCTTAATCTTTATTTGATGAGGTCTTTATGAGATTCATGTCATCATCTTTTGTCATCTTCATATGTTTGGGCTTCCTATAGTGTGTTTCTTCATTTTATTGGCTTCCCCTCATCATAAATTTCCTTGGTATTTTGTGGCTTACTCCTAACCATAACAATGCTCAAGTGGTTTCAGATGATGACTAACCATCACACCAAGTGGTTTCTAGCTAACCA